>CM047874.1:3279730-3312553 GCA_026212405.1 Petrea volubilis | reverse complement strand
AAAAAAGAAGAAAAATATAATGTAAAATATGGGCAAAATATTGCACAAAAGACAACAATATTAGAACAAAATTTTTTGTCAAGTCACCATCAAAATAAAAAGTTGAATAATAATTCTGAAGTTATCGTCACCAAAGCCAAAAAGAAGATGGCCAAGAATAGTATTTTGCATATATAAAAGTGAATAATAGATTATTAAGGCTTTTTGTCTAATAAATTAAATTAAATTAATATTTAAAATTAAAAGAGTATATTGACCAAATGATAAAAATTATAAAGTGACCATAACAATTTTGAAGTCTCAATAACAACTTTCTAAATTGTTTGATGTGCCGTGCTCGGCATTTTAGATCCTTTATTGCCGGGAATGGAAGATCCAAGATTAAGGATTGTTTTCTTTGTTTGCCAACCGGCGTGTTTTTTTATTTGTTTTGTTGCCTTGTTTAAGGTGTTTTCTTTATTTTCTTGTTTTTTCTTGGATTCTTTGTTTTTGGATATTTTTATTTTCGGGTTTTAATATATTTATTTACCTTACCTAAAAGAAATCGTGTTTTATCGCTTATTTTATTACATGGATAATTCTAAACCAAATTTATAATTAAAAAAAATAATTTTATACATATAATAATAATATATATTATAAAATAATAGATAAAACACCATTTAATGTTATCTGCTCGTCTCCTTGTGGTTCTTAAAAGACCAAGACGAAGAAGGTTCTTCGTCTTGATTGAGGTTGAAACTTAATATTTAAAATTATTTTCTGACCGTTGGACGAAAATTGAATCAATACTGGCCGTTGATATGGCTATTTATGGTCTACTTAATTAGAATGTTCTCCTCCTCTCCTGGACAAAATCAACGTTGACCACGGTAACTTCATGTGCCAATTCAATATTTTGATTTTTGACTCTACAAATTTCTGTATATTTTTGTAGCTACAAAATAATAATAATAATAACAACAACAACAACAACAACAACTTGTTTAAATAATGAACGTGATATGTGAAGGTGTCCTGCCCACAATTAGAAGAGTATTTTGAGACACAAGCAGTAATCTACTTTTAAATAATCCCCCCATAAGCTTATCGTAACTTAATTAAAAATATTTTTCAGTTTAAAAGCAGTTTCATGGAACGTTCAAGGAAAGTTCTTTTGATTATCTTTTTTTCTGAGCTATTTCGATGTTTATTTTGTTGTTTTTCTCAATGCTATAAGTGCTTTTTTGCAAAGATTCCTCGATATGCAGGTCACACACACGACGCAACATTAGTTCTTTTTGTCTTCAATTGTTCATCATTCTTGGTAGCTTATCCTAGTACACGTTTTTTCCAATATTACCTACCGAACCAATGAGTGGAAAATGAATGGAAACACCATTCCCTCCACTTTTCTATTTTAATCTTATTTCACTTCTTTTAAAGAGGGAAACGACTTAAGTTGGTACGAGCATTCGAAGGGTCGTCTCCCGTAAATTTATGTGAAAGTATATTACATAGATATTTGATGTGGTACGTCTGTACAAGACGGGACATGTGACCAATTACAAAAAATTACAGAAAACACATTATACAAATATAATCCAAAAAATAATCTAAAGCCTAGGCTCTAAGTCTTGAGCCCTCGAAAAGATTTTACGAGGAGCCCAAACCCCACCTCTCGGTTAATCTCCTCTCGATGCCTGAAAGTTGGCACTGCTAAGCAAAATCGAGGACCTACCTCCAACGGAGATGTCATGAGTCCCTTTGAGAAAAGTCATTTGTGGGGTAATGTATAAATGAACACTAGCTTGTGGGAGACTTTATGCCTCGAGAATCATATTGCGCCCACGAAAACATTCGACGGTTAGAAGGTCTCTCAGGTGTGACTCTTCAAGAAACTACCCATCCTTAGACAATTGCTTTTGATCTCTTAACAAGCAGGCGTGTCTGTAGCCACCAACCTCCACTGAAGGCATTGCAGAGTTTGTGTCAATTGCAGATGTAATTAACTTAAAGGATAACTTTAGCATTGAATATATAGAATGTGTATTGAATAAAAAGATCTCATCTCATTTAATGCTAAACATGACTAACTCATACAGAGGATGGTCCCCTAAGACAAAAAAGCAACCATCAACATGCGCTGATATATTCTAGCTGCCGACTAGTGAACCAACCCCCATCAAATACTTGGTCATTACATATAAATATATACTCCATTTTAGTTAGTTAGTCAGTAATGCAATTCTAAGTATTTTCTTGCAATTACTGTTTATCTTCTACCTTTCACTGAAAACAAACAAAAAAGAAAAGTTAAGAAACTAACTTGAGCGTCAAAGGACATACATCGGGGCAAATTAGCTAATTTCACGTGCATCCACTCCCTCTTGTGAAGAAGAACCACCAACAAGAATATCGAAAAGAAGCTATCAATCCCAGTCATCCATTTCAAGACCGCATCAACATTATTATTATAATTTATTCTATCTCACAAAAATTGTAAAAGTGCATAAATATTATAATAATTCAATCTCACCTCGATTAAATATTCTCGACTCTGTCTTATTTTTACTTTTGAAATAGGGCAAACGAACCGAGCTCGCTCTCGATCATGATGACTCGAATCAACAAAGTTTGAGCTCAAGTTCGAAATCGAACTCGAATCAAGTAATTTTTATTCGTATGTTCGCGAGTTTGCTCGTGATCTTTCTTTTTTATATTTATTTTTATATTATATGATAATTATATACATAATTAAAATAATATATTAATTTCAAACTCGATCCCAAATTCCAAACTCAATAAAATAATTGAAAATTATTGAACCTGAGTTCGAACTCGAGCATAAGCCCATAATTTATTTATAAATTCGGATCAATGAACCGAGCTCAAGCTGAACTCGAACTGAACTCAAGACTTATCTTTCTTGACTCGTTGAGCTCAAATTCAATTTATTTAATTCAAATTTTTAAAAAAAAATCAAAGCTTGTCTCGTCTCGAGTCATTTGCATCCATATTCCTAGGGATCCTATTCTCAAGGATCTAGCAATTGAATGAGCCACAAACCCCATTTTTAATTTAAAAAAAATAAAAGAAAAGAAAAAAAAAGAGAGAAAATTGGGGGGGAGAGTGAAACGAATATGGAAAAGCCCTTTTCCTTTTTCCATACGGTTATACTATAAATTTGATCGAAAACAAGTAAGGGAATATTACACTCATTTACTCGTCTTCGATCTTCTTCCCTAAAAAAACACACCAGAATTTCTTTTTTAGTGGATCTTCATCATCATTTCTCCATTAGACCCTTAAAACAACACGCATACATACAATTCCACCCCCCTATATAAACCCCCCACAACAACAACACAATCTTTCAAAAAATACCAAAAATCTAAGCACAAAACCCCCTTTGCTTTCTCTCTATAGAATTTATTTCATAGTTCAGTTTAATTTCTTCGTTTAATCTTTCATTTATTTTCAAAATTTCAATTCCTAACATGTCTCCACTCAGCCAAGATGATCTCCACAGGATTTTCAAGAACCTCGACAAGAACAACAATGGCCGTGTCAGTGTCCAAGATCTCCACCACCTCCTCGACAGAGTCGGAATCCACACAACCCTGGACGACCTCGAAAAATTCGTGGGTCGAACGAGCCTGGACTACATCGACTTCTTCTTCTTCTACGAGGCCATGATCAAGTCCAAGATCAACAACAAGAACAATAATAATTCAGAAGAACAAGATAATAACGGGTCCTCTGTTCACAGTTACGAAGACGATCTTTTTCAGGCGTTTAAGGTTTTCGATTTGAACGGCGATGGGTACATTTCTTGCGAGGAGTTGCAGAGCGTGCTGTCGAGATTTGGGCTCTGGGATGATCGAAATGGGCAGGATTGTCAGGACATGATTCGTGTGTACGATGAGAACTCCGATGGGTTGCTGGACTTTCAGGAGTTTAAGAATATGATGTCTGTTAATCCTGCTTCTAATTGTTGATTGGGTTCTGGTTTATGGGTTGTTTTAATCTATTATTATTATTACTACTGTTATCATTCTTTTAAGAATCAATTTTAGTCCTAAGAATATTAGGATGATTTATATATTCATGACTTTACACAGAGATTTATATGAAAATTTGCCCAGCATTTTGGCTTTGTTCCGCTGTTTCTTTTTTTTTTTTTTTTTCCATTTATTGGTTGAATGGAATCAAGAATTTTTGTTTGGCGAGGCGAGATCGATTTTATATAAAATATTAAAGATTTTTATATAATTTTGGGGGATTAAATTTAAAATTTTTAAACAAATATATGTAAATTTAGTTTGATATGAATTTAAAGGAAGACAAAAGCACCTTTTAAATACACACGAACTTCAGGGAGACAATAGCACACTCCATCCAGTCCCTCTTGGCTCCGCCATTGGCCCGGTGCAAAGACTTGCATTTTAAATAAAAAAACATTTAGTTTACAATAACAATTATTACAGTATCGTTTAACTACAATGTAATAAATGCGCTGTTATGAACAATTGTTGGTCTATTTCAAATTTTTATTGAATTAAATTTGATGATTTTATTGAAAATAATAAAATTTTGTGCCATATAAGACAAGTTTTTAAAATTAAAATTTCAAAGTCCGCTCTTTATCTTGAGGATCAATCATGTTCATGGCATTTTTTATATACAAGGTAATCAACTTTGATGCAGCTGGCATTCCAAGATAGAATTTTTGTTGAACTATGTATATATTAGTCATAACCATAAAAAAAAAATAGGTATAAATTACTCCCCACGTTGCAAATCTATATGGTTTTACTTCTATTAATTTAATTAATAAGTCAATCAATTTTATTAATTTGTTTTCCGTTCTCCTTCATTCATGCCTATTTATGGTTCTTGAATTTTCATTTATGGCAAATGGCAAAATGTGGTAGCCACACATCCCAGCGTATATATACACACACGGCAGCAACAACAAAGCCAAATACTAACAATTCATACAACCAAAAAGTGGTGAAACCTCATATAACTCAAGAGTACATAGGTTTATTTGATGCTAGGGAGGTATCCACTGGAACAGAGTCTCCAACGTCCAACACGAGTCAAATGGAGTTATATATTTATTTATTTTTTTCTCTTTGTTTTCTCCTTTAAATGTGAATTGTTCTAACAAACTAAACCATGGTTTCATTAAAATTGTATGCTAAAGTTGTTCTCTCACTCATTTCGAAAATTTTCAGATTAAGAAAATTTTTTAAATTTAAAAATTGAATCTTGTTTGGTCCTTAAATAAATATTAATAGCATCGTATGGATACATTTCATTCTAGAAAATTATTAAATGATGCATTTCATTCTAGAAAATTATTAAATTTATCTGAAAATTTTCGAAACAAGTGGGAGAACAACTTTAGCACACAATTTTAATGGAACCATGGTTTAGTTTGTGAGAACAATTCACATTTAAAGTAGGAAACAAAGAGGGAAAAAAGAGAGTAAATAACTCCATTTGACAAATATCAGACGTTGGAGGCTCTGTCCCAATGGGTACCTCCCTAACATTAAATAAACCGAGTACATATATACTCTTTTAATTTAAAATTATTATTATTATTATATATATATATAGTTAAATTTGAGTAGTTGTCTTAATTTTCATTTAGGACACCCCCTCATTGTTTTTCAATGCAACCTTGAATTCTTCAAATCTAATTATTTATATTAAAGGTAGTCTGTAACTGATAGGTGTATGCCCAGTTTGGATTTTTTGTTACATAATCGTATTACATCTTTTATTACACTTATTAGTACACGCCACGTGTATTGGTGAGCGATCGAGATAATGAAAAAGAATCTTTATATTTTTTTTCCATCTCATCCGTTTTTCACTTTTCTTATCTCGATTATCCACCAATACACATGACGTTTAATGATAAATGTAATAGAAAATGTAATAAGATTATATAACAAAAGATCTGAACTGGTGTATGCCGAACTGGTGTACGCCTGATTCTGGTTCCTGTCTCCGCCAATGCAGTGAGCCAAAGAGGTTGATAGTTATCTGGAAAAAAAAAATCAATCGATGTCCTGCTTCTCTATAACTATTAAAGGCACAACGGGACTTTATTATAGCATAGTTTAAAGATTTTGATTTTTGATTTTGAATCAAGAAATCAAGATTATAT
This sequence comes from Petrea volubilis, assembly GCA_026212405.1. Taxonomy (NCBI): domain Eukaryota; kingdom Viridiplantae; phylum Streptophyta; class Magnoliopsida; order Lamiales; family Verbenaceae; genus Petrea; species Petrea volubilis. Next base: position 3,306,387 of record CM047874.1, on the reverse strand, counting down.
CTGGGCGTTACGCGGCCGCGCTCTTAGTAAATATTTTTAATTGTTATTGAAGGACGCGTGTAAGTATAATTAACACTAGAAATTCTATAAAATTGTAAAGTGTTCGATTGAGACCAAACATGCATTAAGTGTCATGCGTCCGCTTTTGTAATGATATCTTGTGACTTTATACATGAAAAATTATTGTCTTGCTCCTATTCGTGATGAATAAATCATTAGCATGGAAATATTTTATTTTTAGAAATTAAACATTGAAAACTTTTAAAACATAAAGAACTCTGCCAATTTGAGGACAAAATGTCCGCAGAGTATCATTTGATGTTCAAAAGACCAAAACCGGTTGTTAATGTGTCGCATATCGATAAAATATAATGATGTGACGTAATTAATAATCTTCCCCTCATAAACTGACAAAGGCCATGCATTCAAGTCTTTTCACTAGCAAATATTTATTATTGCAAACTTCACACTCTTGATTTTCTACATATATCTGGCCCTAGGTGTGAGGTTTAAGTTTTTGAAGTTGAGTTAGGTCAAAATCCAATTCATTTATTCAATATCGGCAGATATCTAATTAAAAAATTCATATGATTTTCGGTGATAAATTAAAAATTACTAGATCCTCTGTACAAATAATGAATAACAGAGTTAATTCTAGTAGTTTGATTCCTAATGCAATAAATAACACTGTTTTATCCCAAAAATCAATTGGGGTGTACCTTCGGGGCCTTTACCTAAGGCAGCCTTTCTTGAATCGTAAGTTGTGCTAAGAGTAAAATTGTTCTTCACTTCAACTGCTACATATATATATATATATATATATATATATTAGATAAGTTGATTAATGTCGCATCCTCAATTAAAAAAGTCATTAAAGGTAGGTAGGTTAAATGTGTATGTATTTAAATGAACCGCGAATCGTCAGAACATATATGATAACAGAAGTTTATTTTGTTGCTGGGGCTTAGAACAAAAAAAAAACCCGAACATAAAATTCCGTCTTAGAGTACGATATGCATAAAACGATTTAAGTTATGTTATATTTTTTATGTTAATATATTTTTGTCAAATTAATTAAAAATATTACATAATTTAAAATTATTTGATGCATATATCGAGTACAAAATCAAATTGGCATGAGAACTTTTTTTCTTATAAAGCCTGTCATATCCATTAATTCTTGAAAGTCGGTTAGATTTAAGCAGTTGTACTGAAATTACCTGCCTCGACTACGGACTACCACATTATTGTCATAGCCAATATCCAAATTAATTTTAAATGCTTCAACAAAATATCTATCTTACACTTAAATTATTGTGTCTAAACTATTTCAACGACTTTTTTTTAATTATTGAGGTGTTTGGAAATTTCCGGGAAATAAAGCATTAGAAGCATGCATAAGATGGTTAAAATAACTTAATTATTTCAAACAAGCATATCTAGAACACGTATGAGTTGAGCATTATTTTCAAATGTTACCAAAATAAACTATTAGATACTTTTATGCATGTGAAGATCCTAAAATTTCAGATTCAGAGCCCGTTTAGATGTACTTTTTTTTTAAGAGAAAAAACACTTATTTTTTGAAAAAAAAAATACTTCAGATAAAAAAGATTGTGTTTGGATGGGTTTTTTTTTTTTTTTTTTGAAAAAAGCAAAAACTAGAAAGAAAAAAAAAAGCCAAAAAGGGCTGTTTTTTTAAAAGCCACCTTAGAGTAGCTTCAAATAAAAGTGTCTTTTAAAGCACTTTTAACTACTGTATCTAAACGCAAAATTGATTCGCTTAAAAAAAAATACTCTATCATAAAAAGCTCAATTTGAGAAGCACTTTTTTTTAAGCTCATCCAAAACGGGCCCTCAATTTGTTTATATTTTGGTCAAATCCCTCGTATTTTTATTTTTATTATTCTAGTTAGTGATTCGGCAAGGCTTGTGCCCACCAACATATGTCATCCGATGGCCATTTCAATTTCAAAATAAAAATTAAAAACAAAAAAAAACAATTTTTGAATTGACATGTTCTAATCAATCGTTTTTTGAATATATTGGAGTCCAACAAAACTATAGGGATGAAAATGAAATGGATTTTAAAATTCCCTATGATGCTTAGAAAAATCGATTCCTTCAGATATGTTTCAAGTCTCAACAAGTTGATAGAACAAATGACAAGTCCACATCCAAGTTCCTAATTGTAGGTAAGTTTTTTCCATATGAAATCCACTGCCTTATAATCTACGCCTTACAAATAGACTCAATTGTTGATATATAAATCATTAGACTATTTACTAACTATATTTGATCTGATCATAGTCATTGTCAATTATTTCTCCTCTCTCCTCTTAACTCTTCCACATCTCCTTTTTTTTTTTTTTTTGTTTCTATTCTCCTATAGTTCTCATTTTTCTCTTCTTAACATGTGTAATTTCTCTTTATTCATTTATTTTTTTCATTGATTTAGATGATTTCTGGTGAGTGGTCGATTCGAAGGGATTGGACTAGTCGAGAGAATATTCAAGAGGAGAGTTGAGTTTTCCTACACAAGAAGGTAAGCAAGCATAACCTAGCTCAAGGAAGTCTCGACTAAAATTCCATGATGCTTAAATCAAATATCAAATTGAGAGTATATCAACTGAAACTAAGATTAGAGCTTCGGGCTATTTAAGAAAGCTAACCTACCCCAAGTAAATTTGGTGTATTTACAGCGGGGATTTTTAGCACTTGATTTCCTAACGTTGGGATTATTCGCCAAAGTAATCCTTAATATCCTTTTGTAATCACGATCCAACATGAGTGGGTAGACATGCTTTAGCGATTGCACATACAACTATGATGACAACATTAAATGAAAGGCGAATTACACTGATTACCCCTGAGGTTTGGCTAATTTACGAAAATCCTCCTACTTTTTCAAAAATTATCAAAAACCCCCTAAGGTTTCAAAAATATTACAAACTTATTCAAATTTTCGAAAATACCCTTCCCTTTTTTTGGGTGATTTACACTGATCACCCTGAGATTTGGTTAATTTACGAGAAATCCCCTATGGTTTCAAAAATTACCAAAACCCCCCCGAAGTTATACCAATATTACAACTAGCACCTATTTAGGTTGACTTATTAACAATATTAAATCTTTTTTTCCCCCCTGTAGTATTGTTATCATAACATTTTCATATAATAGATTTGAAAAAAAATGTGATTATTTATTCAAATAAATATTCTGAATTTAATGCATTAAAGGTATCTACCAACACATCAAGTATGTTATATTATCGCTAATACGGAGTAAATTTTAAGAGAAATGAGTTAGAGTCCTCAAGCTAAATAAAGTTTTCAAGTGCATTATTTAATTTCAATTTTTTATTTCAATCAATGTTTATATTTTTCATTTCACATAATGGATATATACGATGCATATAATTATATTTTTCTCAAATATAAATTTAGCACATATTACGTATATTTAGTATAAATTTATAACATTAAATTCGAAATATTTATTTGAATAAGTAATCATATTTTTTTTTCCAAATCTATTAAATTAAAATTTTATGATAACAATATTACAGAGGGAAAAAAAAAAGAATTAATATTGTTGATAAGTCAACCTAAGTAGGTGCTAGTTGTAATATTAGTATAACCTCAGGGGATTTTTGGTAATTTTTGAAACCACAGGGGGTTTCTCGTAAATTAGCCTAATCTCAAGGTGGTCAATGTAAATCACCTAAAAAAGGAGAAGGGGTATTTTTAAAAATTCGAATAAATTTATAATATTTTTGAAATCTTAGGAGATTTTTGATAATTTTTAAAAAAATAAAAAAAATTTCGTAAATTAATCAAACCTCAGGGATAGTCAGTATAATTTTTTCCTTAAATGAAATGAAATGCCAAGGTGGCTGGTAGGGTGGTCAACATGTCACAACACTAAATAGAGACATGGATTGATGTGATACATATTAAATGCTTTATTCATTTGTAAAATTGCATGTCCCATAAAAGAGATACCCTATCAATATGGGTTCGGACACCATGTACCCCTCGATTCTGACAGTCAAAGGGGCCCTTGAATCCCTTAGCCCAGGATAGGGGATGGCTGAGGCTGATTTGGTGAGCTTCGGGACAAAAGATCGACCCTGTCTCATGGGTTGGTAAGCTCATGGGCTCCATCCATTATAAGAAGGCACTTCTTTTATTAAAAAAAAAAAAGGTAATGAAGAGATTCGATCACAAATTTATGATATTTAGTAACAAAATAATTATAAATTAAATTCATCATAAAAATTAAATTTGTAGTGTATTGATTCGTCACTAAAGAATATGTATTTTTGTAATGATTAGGACAAGCGCTTGATAGAATTTCGAGCATGGCTATCGAGTTCATACTTGTGTGCTTTCAGAGAGTCGCGCATGGGGGTTGGGTTAAGGTCGTGCCACATGGCAGGTTTCAAAATGTGCCACGTCACTAATCATACAATTTCACTTTTTTTAAATCAAAATTTTTACTTATTATAAATTTAATACATGTGCTATAATATTTAATAGATGTGTATATTCATATAAAAAGAATATAATAAATGTTAAATTTACTGTTAATTACATTCATTTTTATTTTAATTTGCATCCACAATGAATGTGATTAGTTCATTATCGTAATAACTATGATTAATTGATGATATTGAAACTGAAATACAAAAGAGTTGCTTGACGTAACCGTTAACGAAAAGAGTGGTGGTCCGGTGGATATAGTTTTTCAAACTTTAGATCATCTAAATATAGCAACTGAATTTTCGGAGAGAATATTGTAATTATTCCATAAAAACAAAAACTAGTATCAAAATTAACAAACGAGAACGTACCTAACCACAAGTCTTGTTACGTTTTTTTTTGGCCTCCGTTTAACCTCAACCACACAAAAACATTCACTTTCCATTTAAATAGAATCCGAGCAATATGCTACAACATAGAATAGTAATTATTGAATAATCTTAGGATTAGAAGAAGAATCTTCTTCTCCTACACACACTCATCTATATAAATATATATATATATATATATATATATATATATATATATATATAAGCCCCTTAAGCAGTACATACCAGCGAAGAATCATTCATAATAAATAAAAACAAGAAGAAAAAAAAGACAGAAAGAAAAAAAAAAAAAGGTCCCGAGTCCCTAGCCTCTTGCCTTATTTGTGTCACGTAAACCAAAAAACAAAAAAAAAATGTCTACACTCAACAAAGCCCACCTCCACAAGATCTTCAACAAGCTAGACCAGAATGGTGATGGCCTCGTGAGCATTGATGAGCTTATGTGGCTCCTCGAGAGGGTTGGAGTCTACTGTAAACGAGACGAGCTTGAGCTTCTGGTGGGCAAAACGGCCCTTGACCCTGTCGATTTCATCTTCTTCTACGAGACGTTGGTCATGAATGGGGGCAACATCGTCCAAGAAAAGCGTAGCACGCCCAAAAGGGATGGTAATAACGATGATATCGTGGAGAAGGATCTTCAAGAAGCTTTTAGGGTTTTCGACTTGAATGGTGATGGGTACATTTCTTGTGAGGAGCTCCAAATTGCACTGTCGAAATTAGGGTTGTGGGATGAGCATTGTGGCAAAGATTGCAAGAGCATGATTGGTGTTTATGATGCTAATTCGGATGGACTGCTGGATTTCAATGAGTTCAAGAACATGATGCTGCTTGATTGTTGATTGATCATTGGGGTTCTTCTTGAATAAAAACATGTATTTATGGGATTAATTAATTGCTGATGATCGTCAAGTCAGCTTAATTAATTAATCTTTTGATCATGATATAAATCATGCTGTGTATATATTACATATCTATCCTATTAATAATATTATAAATATATTACAAATACATCCCTCTCTCTTTCGAGTACGCAGACAATGTCAAAATATATGGGGCTAAATACTAGTATTGAATAAATTAATATCTTTAGTTAGGGTTTATGCAGCAAAGGATTTGTGGGAAATGAATGGATTCCTCAATCGAATAAAGATTGGAATGAAATCATATGCGATGCTTTGTACGTATTTTACTTTTATACTGTTATAATAATAATGTTTATTTAGACTATGATCCTACTTTCCTTTTTCTTTTTTATTTAGACTTTGCTCCTATTTTCGCAATTATACAATTGGAGTCATTCATATATTAGAATATAATTAAGTAATTGACATTAAGATTTCTTGGTTTCAAAACAATTACTTTGAGTTGAGTTGGTCCATCTACAATCAGACACTAATGAATTGTATAACATAGATTTAACAAGTACACAAAATATATGTTAAAATTTAAGTAATATATATATATATATATATATATATATGTGTGTGTGTGTGTGTGTGTGTGTGTTTAATATTTTATATCATACTCAACGTATACAAAAATAAATATACAAATATGTTTTATATATAAAAATGCATTCTTTTTTGTGAAAGATAAAATGGCATATTGTCACATAAAATTGATTTTTACATCAATTGGCTAGCAATCAATGGATAAAGAGGATATAACGTCTATTTTAAAATATGAGAGGGTCAAAGTGAATAAAAAGTATATTTTGAGGGGGCAAAATGGCATCTCCCTCTTTTCTGAAAGGTTCATTGTTTGCTTGCTTAATCAAATCAACATTTTTCGCATTGAATATTGATAGTACGCAATCAGGGTCTTGAATTAATATAACAAAAGCTGACCTTTGGTTTTAATTATCTTATATTTTTCGTCCCCATGGGTTTTGTCAATGGGAAAATAGAAGCTTCCACCGGTGTCATTATCGCGATACTGACCTATACAAAGAGCCCGTTTGTACGATGTTTTTTTATGAGAGAAGAATTTATTTCTTTTAAAAAAAAATTGTGTTTGGATGATTTTTTATTTTAAAACGAGAGGAGAATAAAAGAAAATTTGGCTTTTTTAGAAACTAGCCAGAGTAGTTCAAGTAAAAGTACTTTTTAAAGTATTTTTAATTACTGCATTCAAAAATAAAATTATTTGATTTAAAAAAATAAATTTACTATAAAAAATATGGCCAAAGAAGCATTTTTGTTTTAAATCCATCCAAATGAGCCCAAAAACTAATTATTATTCTTTTGATTAATTTACCATTGGACAAAAGAAATTAGAATCTGTTTGAATGGATTTTTTTTATAGGAACACTTATTTTTTGGAAAAAAATCAAAGCATTACAGAGGGAAAAAAAAATTGTATTTAGATGAGCTTTTAGAAAATTAGAAAAAAAAAGGAAGAAAAAAATGGTTTTTAGATGAGCTTCAAATAAAAACACATGTAAAAGACTTCTAATTATTATATCCAAATACAAAATTACTTTATTCAAAAAAAATTACTGCAAAAAACACCGCTCAAAAAGCATTCTTTTTAAAGCACGTCCAAACGGAACTTATTTATTCAACTTTGGCTAATTAAAAGAAACCAACTTGCGATGAGGACTTTGAATTACACTCATGTATCCTTTAAAATATTTAAATCATTATTATTTTTGTTTGTTCATATTTTAATAATTGCGATTAATTACATTTTATACCCATGAATTATACTTTGTATCACATTTACCCTCTTAATCTACAAGATATAATAAACAAGCCTCTCACAATGATAAAAAAGAACGTAACAAAACGCCCATTGGTATTTGTAACTTAGGGATTGATATGTGAGCGTAGCTCTCATATGAGTTAATCCACTTGGGCTTGAGTTTGGGTTTGGATCCTGAAATCCTCAGCTCAAAATGGGTTGGAGAGCTAGATTGTGAAATGGGCTAAGGCCCAAAAAAGCATCCCATCTATTTCTTAGCTGGATGGGCCTTATTTAATTGAGAGAGATCTTCGTCGTCTTGTATGGTAAGAGTTAAAAAGAGAATTATGAATATTTATGTCCTTTTTACTTTTTAAAATTAGGCAGCTTATATTATAGTTCATAATAAATTAGAACTTACCTTCTATTTAAGATGCTTAAACTTCAATGATCTTATATTTGAAAGTTGTGAGTTCATTTACCAAATAAAAATTATTACGTATTTTAAAGGTTTGATAACTTTCAAACATTCTTATAAAATGTTTTGGAAAGCCTATAAACTCACTTAAGGCAGTCAATTGGTTGGATTTGAAGCGAATTTAGAAAATTAGAATCTAAATCCGATAAGCTTTTTCAATATCTGAATTTGATCAGAATTTTATAAGATTTACATTCAATACTACTAGATCCGAATCTAATAAAAAGTCCCAAACTCGATAAGAAAATTCAATCCAATTAACGGTTAGAAAAAATGAAACTTTAAAATCATCTAACACATAAAAAAATTACTTTTTATGTAAAACAAATAAAATTTTAAGTAATTAGAAAATTGTTTTAGAATGTGTTTAAAATTTATACATTATTTTGTTAAAAGAATTACTTTGAAAAATAAAGATAGTGTGTTACTAATTGTCATGGTTTACATATTGCATGTTATTCTAGCTTCTTTATTAACATTATATAAAATAAGGATGTTAATCTAATATAAAGTATAATTAAAGTTCGGATTCGGATCTTTAACGGATCATATTACTTGATTCCATATCTTATCCATTTATTTCAGATAACGGATATTTATAATCGGGTTTGATCCCTCGGATATCTTAGTCAGTCAAATATGTTAAAATCTGAATCGGACTCGAATGAAAAACCACTCCATTGACAACCCTAAACTTACTTAAAAATTCTATACTTTATAATTATCTTTAGGGGTGTATATAAACGTACGTACTTCACCAGCTCAACCCCAATCGATCAACCCACAAACCGTCGGTTGTGAAAATTTAAATCCTGACCACGGCTGAATAATATTCAAATCCATCATTTTTTGATCAAGTGCCAAGTTCAAAATTTCTAATCCACCCAATCCGCAACGTAACCACCATATTTATGCATATATATATAAGAGATATATATATATATATATATATATATTAGAATACATATACCTAATATTTTGATGTAGAGTTTATCTTACAAAAAAATCAGGTTTTTGACTAGGTTTGAGTTGATTTTAACTAAATTCAAATTTTAACACCATCCTTCTTAATTGTCTTGAAAGAAAGAAACCATTGGTTGGCATCCCATTTAAAATCTATACTACTACCAAAGAAAAACATGTTTTATCTCACAAATGAAAGTTATCTTGAATAATTTTACAACTTTTGCCCTTTTAAATTTTTGACAAAATTGAATAAGAAAATATGAAGTTAAGGGCGAAAATGGAAATTCTCATATGCCAATTTTTAATATGCCAAATTTATCCTTCTCATTCTCATATACATTTAAATCAAATTAGGTTATAATTGTAATAATATTTTGGTTAAAATAAAACCACCATTTAGAAAAGTCATACCCTTCCTCCCTCCACAACCCATGTTTTGAAAACTTTTACGATTTTAGTGTTTGAATGTGTTTAAAAAAAAAAAATTATTTTTGAATGGTATGTTTTCTAATAGATTTTTTTGGTAAGCCAAGCAATTTTATATTTAAGTACAATAGTTAAAAATTATTTTATTTGAAATTATTTTAAATATTTTCTCTCTATAAAAAGTCCATCCAAACATGTTCTTAGATTTTAAATTTATGCATACAAAAATGGTGTCCCGATATCGTAGATCTTTACAAATAATATACTTCACAAGAAACAAATTTATTGTTGCCGAAAAATATTAAAAAAAAAAACAAAAAAAAAAGGAACAAATTTATTTGTATTTTCCCTACGACCCCTTCTAAAATCATAAATCATTAATTGAACTTCTTCGATTGTGACGAGATATATTCAATGCAATTACAAATCGTACCGTACACGTCGCATGCCTAAAATCCCTCCAGTACTCCAGCTCTGCAGTGTCCAATCGTATACCAAAGTCGTTGAGCGCTAAAAGGTTTACAGGATATACACTTTCGAGAATTTTAGTTGAAATTGGAGAGAACCGGAGTAAAGGTAACCGGAGAGATCTACGATTTTCTTCCTTTTCTGGTCTTTTTCTTTTTGGGCAAACAATCCATGCACAAATCTCAATCCACTGCTTGTACAAACAGCAAACACACAATGTGCACATTTTTTTTTAAAGATCTTTTTCCTTTTTTGTGTGGGAAGTGACATTGTGAAATTTCTATCAAATAAACACACACACACACAGGCACAGAGAGATGGCTGGATGCATATAGGTATCATCACTTTTGGCTTTGAGAATTTTTCTCTAGACATGTAAATCCAGCAAAGAATCTGACACCCAAACTCAAATTTCCTATCTGTCTCTCTCTCTCTCTCTCTCTCTCTCTCTCTCTCTCCATCTTCTGAGCCAAGAAAATTCACACACACACACACACACCATGAAAGCCATTTTCACAAGCTCATCTTCATCAGCCCACCACCCCACCACCCCAATATTCATAAAGATCGTAGCTTTTTCCCTACTCTCCTTCGCTCTTTTCATTCTGTTCAAACATTTTTCTGTTTCCACCACAACCCAAAGCAACCACCTTTCTTTCTTTAACTCAACCCACACAACCACAAATTTTGCCCCTCCACCGCCGCCGCCGCCTCCTCCTCCGGCGGCGGTGATAGAGAGAACAGGGATCATAAACGAGATGGGATTCATGACTGATGACTTTATTGTGGGAGAATATGACGAAGGGCTCATACAGAGTGTGGTGTCGAATGCTAACAACAGTAATGAGAATGAAGAAAAAAGAGATGGTGATTTCCAAAAAGCGAAAAAAGTTGATAAATTTAGTGTTTGTGATGAGAATATGAGGCAATACATTCCTTGTTTGGACAATGTTAAAGCTAGTTCAAGGTTTAATTTGTCGAAGTATGAGAGGCATTGTCCTGAAAATGGCAAAGGATTAGATTGTTTGGTGCCTTGGCCTAAAGGGTACAAGCTTCACATTCCATGGCCTAAAAGCAGGGATGAGGTACAATTTTGTAGCCCTCCCTGCCTCCCTCCCTCTCTCTGTTTTTTTTTTGTTTTTGTTTTTGTTTTTGTTTTTGTTTCCTCGTGTGTGTGTGTGTGTTTGTGTGTGTGTGTGATTGCTCTTTAGTAAATTGGCTAATTCCTGTGCTAGTAGGATCAACACCTATTTGTTCTGCTTTGCTTGAGGTTTTCAATTAAACAATTAACACTGAAATAGTTCTAGCATATCTGAAGTTTTTCAAGAAACGTGAAATAACCGATTTTAGAAAATTGTCCTTTTCAAGATATGTAGAATCACTGATTTGCAGCACCAGAAAGCCCTGTTTCTTTCTAATTAGAAGGGTGATAATTTTTCTAGTCAAATGAAAGTAATTATAGTTAACAAGTACTGCAGATATGGTTCGACAATGTGCTGGATACACGTCGGAATCGGAGATCAAGAAAAGGTGATAAAATTGTATTTCCAGAAGATGGAACTGATCAGTACTTGGATCAGATATCCGAGGTTTGTTTTCATCTTGAATGAATTCTAATGCATTTTATGTTTGATTTATAACTTCGACCTGATCCCTGGACCAAATGAATGTATAGATGGTTCCTGATATTGCATTTGGCCAACACACCCGAGTTGCTTTAGATATTGGCTCTCGAACTGCGAGCTTTGGTGCGTACTTGATGGGGCGAAATGTGACCACTCTGTCGATAGCTTCAAAAGATGTTAGCGGAAACCAAATTCTACTCGCCCTCGAACGTGGCGTACCTGCTATGGTAGCTGCCTTAGGAACCAGCCGTTTGCCTTATCCAAGCCAAGCATTCGATTTAATTCATTGTTCTAAGTGTGGAGTTAATTGGACTCGTGACGGTTGGTGCTTGTTCTTTGATATATTTGTTCATTTTCTTTTGCTATGGGCTGCATAGTGAGTTGAGTTTATCATCTCTCTCTCTCTCTCTCCTGATTAGAACTGTGATCTTCAAGTTGAACATTTATTTCATTTTCTTTGTGATGAAGATGGCATTTTGCTTCTTGAGGCCAATAGGGTGCTTAGGGCTGGAGGATACTTTGTATGGGTTCATAAAGATGAACTAGTACAACAATGGAAAGGTAGCCAATCTTGGTATCTACCTTTACTTTCATTTGAAAGTGTTAATGCAACTGAGTTTTTGCCGTCATCTATCATTTCTCCACATTATCTATTCGCAGAAATGGAGGACCTTACAGACAACCTGTGCTGGAAACTAGTAAATAAGAAACGGGATGTTGCTATTTGGCGGAAGCCTCTGAACAACAGCTGCTATGTCAGCCGTGATCCCGACACGAAACCTTCACTATGTGACGCAAACGACAATCCAGACAATACATGGTATCTTTGATAGAAACTAATCAGGTTATTTTCTCTAGGAAACACTCTGTTAAAAAGGATGAAATCGCGATTACATATCTTTCTCCTACATAGGTATGTAAATTTAAAGCCATGCATCACGCGTTTACCCAAAAATGGCTACGGGACCAACATCACCAACTGGCCGGCTCGTCTCCATAGTCCACCGGACCGGCTTTTTAGCATACAAATGGATGCTTATATATCTAGGGGGGAACTATATAAAGCTGATTCAAAGTATTTGAATGATATCGTGAATGGATACATCGTTGCTTTTCATGTGAACAACACGAACATAAGAAATGTGATGGACATGAAAGCTAGATATGGAGGGTGAGTACATTTTTGGCTGCATCCTCTTTGAAAACTACGTTTTTGAGCTATTATCAATGTGAATCTTATATATTATCGGGTTTCATATTTCGTGACAGGTTTGCAGCAGCTTTACTTGATTTCAATGTCGATTGTTGGGTTATGAACGTTGTTCCTATTAGTGGTTCAAATACATTGCCTGTCATATACGATCGTGGTCTTATAGGAGTAGTGCACGACTGGTACGGCCCTATAAGCTCATTTCGAAAATTACGCATACCTCCCTTGTAACTTATATGCATCTTACATTAGTGTCATCCTTCAAAATTTTATCAGCTTTGCCGCTTATATTGATGTCAAAATCCAAGTCTTTCAAAAAATTTACCAGGGAGAACTGACCTTTTTATGTATAAAACATCTAACAGGTGCGAGCCGTTCGACACTTATCCAAGAACATACGATCTACTGAATGCAGACACCCTTTTCTCTGTTGAACAAAAAAGGTTCAAATTTCACGCGCATGGTCTATTATTGGTTTTCAATATCCAAATATAATTATTTTGAATCTCATTTTCTCTATGTCCAACCAGATGTAACATCACGAGCATCATGCTGGAGATGGATCGAATCCTTAGACCTGGCGGACGAGTCTACATACGCGACACTTTTGCTGTCATTGATCAACTTCAAGAAATCGCAAATGCCATGGGATGGGTAACCTTCGTGTTCGACTCTGGGGAGGGTGCTCACTCATACTGGAAGCTTTTAACGTGTGAGAAGCGATTGTAAGATCTTTGCATTGTACACTATACTACGTGAAAAGCGACAAAGATTTTATTTTATTTTATTTTGTTTTTTTGTGTGAATACCATATACGGTATACGTGTCCGTGAGGAGCCTTCAGAACCCTATCACACATCAGATCAGATAATTGTACCAAAAGATGCAATTTTTTTGCTAGTACTGAAACTACTAAACAAGTGTTATCCAACATGTTCTAACATCTCTATGTATGCTTGTGGGGATTGTAATTCATTTCCAAACTAAGGCATGAAAAGCCCACTTGATGTTTTATCTTTTTCCTCATCATCATAGGACTTCAAAAATTGGATCTTTACTTGCAGCAATATTCACTTGGTCGGAGATTTTTATGCTTGATGAAGTGAATTATTGAACGAGAATATGACAATGTAACAAAAGTAAAATATTTACATTATCAAAAATGATTTAATAATTTACAATTAAATTAGTTTACATACTCCCGCTCAGGTGGCAAGACTTGAACCTTCGGTATATCATACATAAGTAGTTGATGAGCCAAATGTTGATAAAAACTCGATATCAAAATTACCATGATAGTTAATCAATTGACTATTGTAAAAAGTGAGAAACAGCAACAAAATTGACAAAAGGTTGGCAAATGTGGCAAATGAAACAGATGTGGAGAGAGAGAGAGAGAGAGAGAGAGAGAGAGAGTTACTAAGCCAAATGCTCAAATGACTCTGAAAATCCCGGCTTAATTGGTTGCCATTGACGATAAAGACGATTAAAAAGCAGTAAAATAAGAAGGGCAAAGTAGCATTTTTCAGAAAGTAAACACAGACAAATTTTCAAACAAAAAAACAAAAACTTCTCATTTTTCAAAATTTAAAAAAGCCCTCTTTCATAATCCACTCACACATTCTCTCACTAGGGTTCCAAATTCGTACCGTTGGAACACTTTCTCTCTATCTCTGGTAAGTCGCTGAAAATTTGAAGTTTCTTGAATTGAGTTGTGAATTTCTTGGAGTACTTTTAAGGTTAACATTTAATTTGTTCAGCTTTTGGGGTTTGTGGATTTGTTTGATTCTTGCCTCTTGAAATGGTTTCTTGATGATGATTATTGGTTTGGAAAATTGGTAGGAAAAATTGAGAGAATTGGGTTAAACTTGGATTGGTTTTTGGTTATGATAGTGGTTTCAGTTCTTGGTTATGCATAATTGAAGCTAGGAGGGTTGATGTGATTTTGAAGGCTAATGGCAGTGCAACTGATACAGAATGTGGTATGTCAAGGTTTGGAGGTTATTTGCTTACCAACAAGAGGTGAAGGATTGCGGTGGGACGGTTATGGATAATTCGGAACCTCAACTCATTTGGAAGATGTGGTACTTCCTTATATTGAAATTCAGAAACTTCTTGTTCATTGCAATTTGAGTTGCAATTTTTTAATATGGGGTGCAAAAATGAAGACACATTTCCTATGGTTTGAATTTATGATGCCTCCTTTTCAATTGTTTGTGTAGAAACAAGGAATTTATCAATATAGAATTGCGGTTGGCAAAAGAGGAAAATCCAACAGCAATCTTCCCAAGCCACTTAATCCCTTAGATATTTGAAATGCTTCCAGTCCATAGCTAAATTGTATATGTTCTGAGAAACAACTAAGAATGCCAAGTGACTTGAAAATGAATATTTCACTAAGACGATATACGTTATGTAAATGTAAAACAATGCATCACTCGTCTACCCAAAAATGGCTACGGGGCTATCACCAACAGCCCGGCTCATCTCCATAGTCCACCGGACTGGCTGTTTAGCATGCAAATGGATGCTTATGCATCTAGGAGGGAACTATACAAAGCTTATTCAAAGTATTTAAATGATATTGTGAATGAACTTAAGAGATGTGATCGTCTTATTTCACTAAGATTATCTTTCCAAGAATTCCCTTTTTCTCCATATATTCACTTTTCCTCCAATTTATTTCCTCTTCTAGACAACATTATGTCACAAACTTAAACTTTTCAAGCTACCGTGTGGCACTTAGCCCTTTGTCGCTCCTCACAAACTAGCCAAGTCAGCCCCTTCTTGAACGTGCTCGTGTGTGTGAAGAACTTGGAAAGTGAACTAGCCAAGTCAGCCCCTTCTCGAACGTGCTCGTGTGTGTGAAGAACTTGGAACGATGGCACAAGGGAACAAAGAACACAAGAGGGTGCCTGAATATTCCTATGTGTGCTCTAATCACAATACTTGGACGATTAACAAATGAAAAACCTACACCTATTTATACTAACCATTCCTTCAATGGACGATGGAGATCATCCGAGTCCTAGGGCTAAGATTCCACTCCAAAGTATTCCATGAGATATTTACAATAGGGCATTCTAGAATCCTAGCTTCTAGAATGTTCTAGAGAATTCCCTATCTACTATACAACTCTACAATTATCAAGTATGTTCTAGAGTTGTGTAGCATCTTCCAGAACCTCCACGACCCCATCCCCTCTTCCATATGCGTCTTGCACACTCAGAACTCTCGGGGTGTGACAATTATCTTCCTTACCGCTCCATTTTCAAATTTTCTAGTCTCCTATGTTTTTAAACTGATTTTTTGTGTCACAACCATGTATGAGATTTCTAACATTAGTGATCTGAGAAGACCCGAAGCACAAAGGTGTCCTCATTCATTAGCATATTACAAGGCTGTTAGTTATCAGCCCTAAAAAAACAGCTGACTCGTCAAGTTTTTGAATTTTTTGGCATGTTATTGTTTCTAGTTTTCTAGTCCACAGATTCATATTATTGTATGTGGTTTACTCCTAAGGCATCATTTTCTTTAAAGGTTGACATATATGTGTCTGTCTGTGTCTGTGTAACCCTGATGCTACCTAAACATCTTGTACAGATTTTTTGCAATCTTCTTTTTCTCCCTTTTTCGTTTTGTTGAGAATTTCCTCATTTTTTTCTACGAGGTCCTCTCTGTGCTTGTATTGAGATTTCTTCATTGGTTTGTAGTCAATGAAGAATTCATTTGACCTAACGAGAGAGGAAGGGTCACTTGCTCCCTTAATGGCTTCCAATGATTGTTCGCTCAAACACCAAAGAAATGTTGTTCTGGAGGAGATATGTCACTCATTGGAAAGTGAAGGTGGTTTGAGAAAGTATATCCAAGATGCACTTGTATTTGAGCCGGGAAGTGGTAGCAGGACCACTGTCAAGGCATGTACTGTCATCATTGTTAGTGTACAAACTATCTTTTCTTCTTCAGCAGTATGTTATTTTGCAATACATGTTTATATAGAAAATAAACATATGAATTCGGGTCAAATCATGGATTCAACTTCATCGTCGGTTTATAAGATTCCTCCTTCGGTTGCCCCTGCAATTGCTGAGGGGTGACGACTTTAATCTCCTATTCTTTTGCCCTACCTCTTTCAAGTTGCAGCCTATATTTAGTAGATCTTTAGCAGATTAATGCGGTTGCATGTGCAGGAATCTATTCATTCGTGTGATGATGGGAGCCAATGGACCTCCCGGACTGGGTCTGTGTGTGGTGGCTATCAAAATGCCATAAGGAACAGTGTGGGTATGATGTCCAATGAGTCGGTCGATGGATTAAATCATGAAACATTCACAGAGCTCTGTCGATGCACCTTTTTCGATATTATTATGTCAGAAAAGTTTCCCCAATTGTGCAGTTTACTTCTTGAATATGGAATCAAGGCTGACAAGTTATTCAATTTGAGTTACATAAACTCGAGGATGAAGGAGAAAGCATACGAAAGTTTGCCCTTGCTATTTCATTCTGATATCCAGTAGGTATTTTTCTGAAAGTTCACTTGGTTATATCTGCCCCTTGAGTGTGACCATCCGGATTGATTGGTTTTCATCTTGACTTGTACAAAGAATTTCTACACTTAAAATGGTTGGCCATTTCTTTCCGAAGGATCTCTTACACTCTTTTGTGACGCTGTTTCTGAATTGCTACTTAGGGTTGTCTTGTGCAAACTGCACCTCAAAGGGAATCGAGTCCCCTCATCAGAACTGCGTAGCTTGTGAGATGCTGAATGCCTCTAGATCACCTTTCGGTGGCGATGAAGAATATGAGCTTGTGCACGAGGAAGCACAAGAGGAATTGGAGGAGATTTTCATATTCATCATTGATCAAGATGATGATAAGATTGTTATGTGCGATGGCTTTGATCACGCCTATCACATTTACTGTATGAAGCCACCTCCTGCAACCATACCTAGAGGGAAATAAATGGTTTTGCAGGAAACGCAATGCTGGAGGAGTCCAGCATGTGCTCAAAGCTCGACTCTCGTATGAGAATATGCAAAGTATTCAAAACGAGGTCCTTGAATGGAAAGTCAAAGACTGAAGAGGTTTCAAACAAGTCTGGAGGTGGCGTGGATACGCTTCTAAGTGCAGCCAAAACTCTGAATCATGGGGAGAAGATGGCAGCCATGAGATTAAAAGAGCTGAATGAGTCGATGATGTGCTCTTTCGGAGAGGAAGATTATATCCTCAAATTTGTGTCGTTTCGTCATGTATTTTTAGTTCCTAGTGTGACAAATGCATGCTACGAATGCATATGGCTGATCAATATTTTTGCAGATTCTTTTAGACGGGCAGACTTTTCGGTGATACAGTGCAGCAGGATATGCTGTTCCTCTTGTGCTGCTTGGGCTACCACCTCTGGCAAGTTGTACTATAAAAGGCACTCTAGTGATGATTTAGGTGTTGTAGTTTGCAGTACACACATCTTTCCTGAGTAGTTGCAAAGGTGCCAAATTCATTAAACTGAATATGTTGTAAAATGAGATTCCATTCTCTACCCATGATTTTGGTTATCGAAATCTTTTCAAGCCTTCATTTGATCCCTGTGGAAGGTGTCCTGTCTCTCTCTCTCTCTCATTTTTTTTAGGAATTTTCAATCAATGTTCTAGAAATCGGACCGTTCACTGAACTGGAGTTCATAAGTCACTGGTTCAATTGAATGGGCCCACTATAGTCAAACCGATGATATTATAATTATTTTAAAAATAATTATTAATATATTAACAATAGTTAAAATAATAAAAATATTCGTAAAAATCTATTTTTTTGCATTTTTTATTTTCACTCATACCATTTAAATGCAATATACTTATACACTATTGAAATCTAATATATTTATATATATAAAAAAAAAACAAACCTTAAAATACTACTTGTAGAAAACCTTAAAATAGTAATCGATATATAAATTAACTGTTAACCAACTTGCAGATGTGAATTTGAGCTTAACCTTAAAGAAATTAGAAGAATATTGAAATTTGGAGAGAGAGCAAAAACAGAAGAGAAGAGGAGAGTAGAAGAAACAGCTTGTGGGAAGAAAGAGAAATCAGAAATTGTTGGATTTTTACCTTTTTCGTCGCCAATTTTTTAATTTTTAGCAGCCCGCCAGGTCCAGGTGGACCGGACCCAATTCTTGCGATCCTGCTGTCAAACTCTGGTTATTAACGGTTTTTGGAGAAATAAAGCGATTTTTGAATCCATCCGATTATATGGTTCAACCTAGGCCATTTTAGAGACCGGTCATTGTCTTCAATAGCTAGTTGTTGACCACCCTACACTTTCGCCATTGCCCCCACTCTCAGGAAATCATGGGCGCCTGCACCCGATCCATAAAAGAATTTTCCCTTAAACAAGGTGTTTACTTGTGAACTGAACAAAATAACCTCTGTATATGTTCCCTTTATTGCCATTAAAAATAATCATTGATCATTTTCGAATAGTAAAGAACTAATATGTACGTGGATAATGGTAGTTTAGTTCAATTATTCAGGTTTTATATTTCCTTGGCTACATTCCCTGGAACTAGGTCCAAGTACAAGTTGGAAAGACTTTACAACACGAACTCCGTTCAATACAGCTATAAGATATGAATCGAAACTCCGATGAAAATAAAACAACATACCCGGTGGAAAATATTCCAAGAACACATCACATCATCTATCTAGTTTTTCAGCCCTGATCTCCGACGAGAAAACGGTTTTCGGTCGAACTCAAGCCCGTTAAATGAAGCTGTTTTCTCCTCTTCACTAGATGTAACGCAGTCTCCCTATCGTCTTTCATCTCCACTGACTCCGGCTGCAGATACCAAGAATTCAGAAGATCGAGTGTTAACCACCAAAACAGTCAGAATTAAGCCACGCCAACAATGGAATGTATATAATGCTAGTGTGGCTTAATCCTCCCGGTTCGCTATTTCCCATGCAAGAGGCTATACTGGCTTTGCAACCGATATTACTCTCATTCATATCAATAAGAATCATGTCAAGAGACCAAAACAAGTCTTTGAATGCTACCTTAATGGCCAATGCTTTGTCAAAACTTTCAATGGCGCAATCAGGCTCTCCAAAGTTTAACTGGGCTCGTCCGAGAGTCATCCATGCCTACCCAGAACAACGGGAGAAGAAATGAGTAAATATCAGAATTATGTCAAACCATAGTGCAGAGGTAACTCTTTCAGCTATTAGTCATTCTAGGATAAAACGTAGTCAGCCAACTCCAAATCTTTATAAAGCTCAAGGTCAAGTATAAATTATACGCACAGGCTCTTGCTTTCAGGCTATCTAACGCAGACCAATATATACAATGATGAATATGAAAATCTCACTCTTTTCCTTTCATTCCAACATTCCATAGGTTGCAAGAGAATATCACGATTAACAAAGTATAAGGCACCAAAAGAATTTAGGTAAAAACTAGTTGAAACAAAAGCTTCCAGTGGCAATACGTGCAAGTATAACTGTATAGAGCAACATTTACATTAAAACTATATCAAATCGAACATTTCGTTTCTCATGAACACATTCATAAAGAACAATAAGACAGCCAAGTAAATATACAAATTGTTTTACTGCCATCATGACATAGTACCTTTTTATCTCAACCAGAACAATCACAGCATAATACACAGAAACGCAGATCCACAGAGCAAAAAGCATACCTCGGCCCATCTCGGTTCCAGTTCAGTAGCTCCTATGAACAAAGGACAAAGCAAAAGTTAAAATGAGGAGACAAGATAAGGAATTAATCAAAGATCACAACAAAAGATAAATTGAAGATATATAGTACAAGAAACACGAACTCCATATCTCAAGTAATGCAACTCAGAAAGCAAGTTATTTTGACAAGGAAAACGTGGAGTTCATATCTTTATCATATGATTGAGAACATTAGACTTATTTTATATGCCTTCATGATGGATGAAGCAGGGCATATAAAAATAGAAGCGAGAAAAGAGGACGCACGAGTTGCAGCCTTCAAAGCATTCCATGCTTCTCCAATTTCAAGTAAAACCTGAGCTTTTTGTTCATGCAAAACCGCTCGTTCAGAAGTCAAAGTGATTGCAGTCTCCCACTTCCCAAGTGCTTCACGGTATTTACCCTCCTTCAGATGAAAAGAAAATTTATGAATGGCAATCGAGTAGCAAATTAAGCATCTGATAAACATGACAAAAAGATGCATCTATGTAAGACTGCGCCTAATAAATGTACAAAATATAGCAACTGTAAGGAACCATGTCCAGAAACATTGAAAATACGGAGTACAAATCACCATAACCATACAAATGTAATCATATAATAAGACTCCATTGTCTTGCATATCCATTTTAAACAGTCATTCACCTTTCTTCTAGTCAACAGAAAAAACGAGGACGAGCGAGGAGGGGGCTCATATGGGTAGCCACCCCTCCTCAAATCTATGCAAGGTCATTTACTATAACTTCGCTAAAACTTAAAATTTGTCCCCTGCAGACAACAAATTGTGTGTCACAATCTTGCATTCCTTCTGAGAAAAGTTCCCAGCTCTAGCCCTTATGCCAACAAACAAGGAACAACCATATCCAATTCTCTTGTTCATTCGACAAAACATGTAACTCAAAATCCCACGTACTCTTTGAGAGCTCTGCACTTCCTCTTATTATCAGAAATTCTATACTTTTTTTTCTAGTCATTAACTGTATATTTTCAAATTAAAATAAACAAAAAAAATCTGAAACTAACCTCAAAGATCACTTCTTTCTACACTCTACACACTACATGACTTAATTCAACACTCCTAATATCATAAAATCATCATAGACCACATACAACCGAAATCCCCTCAATACAAACAACACACAGAAGATTGAAAAACCAAAGCCCATGTCCTAAAAACATAAAATAAATAAAATAAGAGAGAGAGAGAACAAGAAGTACCTCAGCAAGTTTATTTCCCTGAGCTTCAAAATCTTGAGCAAGATTCTTCCTTTTCTCATCCTCCTCGGTCTTCTTGTCACTGACGTCGTCGTTTCCGAGCAATTCACCTTCCCTGAGCGGCTCAAGTGTGGTAATCGTATCAGAAGTGGAATTAAGATCTTCGAAGGGAAGATTAGGATTAAAAGAGATGGGCCGTTTCCTCGTCTTGCTTTTGCTGTCGCTAAGGTTCTTCTTCCATGTCATCTTCATCTTTTAACTATTTCTTCTGGGGTTTTTGTGCTCTCTTGATTATACTAACCGATTATACTTGAGACATAAACTGAAATCTCTCTCTTTCTCTCTCCCTCTCCGTATCCCTCTCTCTCCCTCTCTCTCTCTCTCTCTCTCTCTCTCTCTCTCTCCCCGCTTTTTGGACCTTTTTCTCTGTTTTCTGCGTTTATTATTCTCGTTTATTATTTTAGTTTCAAAGTTTCAAACTCTTTTAAATTTTAATCATAGATTATTCTCAAATACAGTAACACAAGCCATCAATAAGACAATTATTATATTTTTTAGTTTAATTTAATAATGAGATATTTTATATAATTGAAGGGTAAAATGTACTTAACCCAAATTTATTTATTTATAATTTATTTTTTATTATTATTGTTGTTGTTCTTAAAATATTTTTGGTTTAAATTTGACTTTTGGACTCTATCAAAAAAAGAAAATAAACAAAATTGAATCTTCGACAAAAATATATTTCACCATTAATGTATCACTTATTCTCATAATTTAACTAATGTAAATTGAAATTAAAAATACCTATTTATTCTTGTTCAAACTAATTGAACTTCATTAATAATAATAAAAAAAAACTTCATTAATAAAAATAGCTAATGAATTTATTAATAATCTTTTCATCTTCAATATTCTCAAATAAAATCACTATGTTACGGGCTTGGCTTTCCGTCTTTTAATTATTTGATTTATGATTCCTTAGTTAAAGTTAAAGTTCATAATCTTAAAGATGTGAAAATTTATATAAAGCATATATAGATAGGTTATTTGAGATTGCTTTCACTTTTAGAAAAATTAAAAATTGATGATTTTTTTTTAAAAAAAATATTAAATAGTAAAAATGAATAATATTTGAAAATAAAAATAAGAATTAATTAAACATTAATGACAAAAATAGAAAGTATTTGAAAATAAAAATAAAAACAGTGAAAAATTGATTATAGTTCAAAAAAATTTAATTTATTTACAAGAATATTAAAAATCACTTTTAACGGGACAAAAGTTGTTTCTCCCAATTTTTTGACACTTCTATTTTATTTTTTTTTAATTTAATTTAAGTAAAAGTTGTTCAAAATTTAAGTAGAAATTATCCAGTCAAACGCTCGAAACAATTGTAACTAAAAACACCAATATTTATTTTAGGGGTAAAATATTATATTTATTGTTTTAATGTGTGAGAATTTCTGTACCAGCCCGAGGTTATCGATCCCGCGACGATTTATGCCAGAAAAACAGAGAAAAAAGTACAACAATTAATGCTCCCACTCCAAAGCTCTACACCAACTCACTCCCCTTTGAGCTCTTTCCCTTGTTGAGAAACACGCACAAACACACACTTGGAGGTGTAGAAACCCACATTCACGCACGCAAACTGTTTCGGTTCTTGACTTGTCGGGTATGGAATAACTTTTTTCATCTCCACATGAAGCTTTTTTGTTTATGCTTAAATTCAAGAAAAAAGTCTCAGCTTTTTCTCTTTTACCGCATAAATTTCTTGTGGGATTTTATTTTCATTCAAGAATAAGGGATCTCCCATTGTATAAAATGGCCAATTATAATTTTTTTTGGTTTAAATTTATTATCTTTTTCTGTAAGTAGCAATTTTTTCGTATGTATGTATGGTGGTTCTTTCTTTTTTTTTGATGTGCAAATGAATGTGTTTCGTTGCACTGATTAGCTCAGAATACTTGTTTTTAAGTAAACAAATTAGCAACCATTCAATTGAAGGGCATGAAAACAAAAAATAAATAAATAAGCTTTTGTTTTAGTATAACGTATATATCCCGTAAACCAAGAAAAAGATTTTCACTTGTATTTGCAGGACTTGTTCAATGTTCTGAATGCTGTATGTATAGCTAGCAAATCGAGATTTCCAAGGCTGCAAGAATTGAAAATTTAGATACGCTTGATAGTTAGCAGATCAAATAGCACAGAGGGTTAATTAGGAAAACGAGCGATGGAGCTTCACGATGCTTTATATGATGTAAAAAGGTCAAAAACAATGTGTAAACACTCAGGGGAGGACATTAAAAAAATTGTGCAGGACAAATTTATAGACGGTGATTACCGGCGTGTTTTGAAGTATATTTTGAGCAATGCTGAAATGCATGAAGAGCAAAATCTATCCAATAGGAAGAGGAATGCCAAAGGTTCTAGAAGATCAAGAAATACGCCCGACAAAGAGGCTTTAGTCCCAACAGTATATGGGCATTCGGATCAAAAGCCTTGTCCTATAAATAATACTTTGGTGTTAGAGAATCAGGTTAAGCATTTGTCTGCAGAACCTGGTCGAGGGAAGGGTAGGTTGATAAGATATAATCAACATGAGCATGTTGATCAAGTTCGATCAGTTAAGAAATACAAGGGAAAGAATATGGTCAAAGGAGACTATATGCAGCCCATGGTTCATATAAAGGAGGAGAATAATTCTGACCAGGAGCCAAGAAATTATTCTAAACTTGTTTATCAAGTTGAGAGACGAGATGACAGAGAATTGATGAAAGTTGTTCGTGGAGACTATGGTTTTCCTAGTCAGAAGCCTGATTTTGGGAATCATGCTGCAAAGAATGTTAAGGCTGCTAAACGCTCGGTGGTATATCAGAAGAATATCAACAAGGGTATTTTGGGAAGAAAAGGGAATGATGGAATTGTCCCGGACGTGGAAATCCTAGACAGTGCTGTGTATCTCAAGAAAGGAAGCTCCTTTGTGTCTGCAAAAAAATTTGATGGAAATGTATGTTTTCTTTTTGTCTTCATTGCTTCTATTTCTCACCTTTTGCCTTCATGTTGTGTTTGGTCCTTGGGTTTTGACGAGGAAAAGTCAAACGAACATAAAAAGTATTAAAAACATAAAGCATAGAATACTATTATTCGAAATGAGGAAAAAAAGTTTTGTTTCTGTTTTCCTTACTGAAATACAAGAACCAAACATAGCGTTAATGTTGTTGTAGAATTGGTTCTAATGTTACTTTATGTTGCATGATGTTATTTATATATACATAATTTGGAGGATTACTTGCAGCATCCCGGTGGTTCAAGTGCATGTCGTGAGTTCAGAAAACAGGTCTTAGATGTTCTTAGAAAGCCATTTGACAAAGAGGAATATGATAGGCGTCAGAAGGCAGTGAGAGCTGGATCCTATCTTCATCATTATCCAGGTTAGCGTAAGCCCTTGTAGCTATATGTAATCACACAGACCCTTCCTCTTGGTTTCTCAAAATTACAATTACCCCCTTTCTTGACAGTTGAAATTTGATCAGAACGGTAAAAATTTGCCAAGTGAATTGGATAAGATCCTTTATATATGCAAGAACAATTTGGAAAGTTTACTAGAATGTGAATTGTGACATCATTTAACAATGTATAGCAATCAAAAGAAGGGAGGAACTGTAAGGTGAAGATAGCTTACAAGGGAGGTATGTGTAATTTTTAAACCAAGAGGGGTATTTCTGAAGCTGTGTGTATGTAATTACTGGAAAGGTCACTATATTGTGTTGATACGTTTTGCCAAGTTTGGGCATTTTCACCTTTCCGTACATCATGATTGTTTCATATGGCAAAACAAGCTTCAGGATCCTTTACGTGCTTTGCACTAACCTTATGTGAGTCAAGAGTTTTCATAGGGATGTAAACGGATGTTAAATGGATCGGATATGCCTTTTCCATATCCATATCCATATCGGTTTAATTTTATTGGATATTGATACAGATACGGATATTGACGGATATCTAAAATTAATATCCGTATCCGCATCGGACGGATATCGGATATATCCATATCCGATTGTAATTTTTTAAAATTAAATTTAATTATAAATATTTGAATATTTGTGTCTAATTATTAATATTCAAGTATCTTCTTCAATTGTAAATAATTGATATTAGACTCTAATTAATTGAATATTTGAATATGTGTGGATAAAATTTAGTCATATTCTTTTTATATGTTATGCACTTATTTACAAAATATTATATATATATATATATAGATATCATACACCTTCATTAATAACACCTAAATTTTATTTCTATTTATTTATTCTTTTTATGCATTTGTAAGTTATGAACATATGATATCCAATAAAAAAAAATCCATGTATTTTATTTGAAACAATAATTTATTATTTATAATTAACATAATATAAATTACTTATTTTTTTTATTTTTGTATATCTTATAATAAATTAAATCTAATGCATATAATTATTAAAAATATAATTTTTTAAAAATTATTAACCACAAAATGAATTATACAAATATATCAATAAATAAATCTATTAATTTTAAAAAATAAAATATTATTGAAAACACATAAAAACTTTAGTATACATATACATTATTTTTTTTCAAACATTATTTATTGGATATAATTAATGGATACAACTAAACTACAAATAATTGAATATATAAATGGATATGTATTCGGAGCGAATATTAAACGAATCGGATATCTAATTACCATATGCGTATCCATTTATAATCGGATATCTATAATCGAATACGGATAATATCTGCTTTAAATGGATACGGATATTTTGCCCTATAAACGAATGCGGATGCGAACGGTAATCGGATTTTCGGTTATCCATTTACAGGCCTAAGTTTTCTTGGACGCATTATATATCTAAATATCCTTCATTGCATGCAGATCTTGAGAGCAAACTCAAAAAATACCGATACAAGTGTGGAAAGCGCTTAA
>CM047874.1:3262053-3279230 GCA_026212405.1 Petrea volubilis | reverse complement strand
AAATAGAGGTCGGCCCGCTACTTCTGTTGTATTGTTAAGCACTTCAGAAACCTGAAAAATCCTGATTCAAGTTTCTAAAAATAAATGTGCATAATTGTTCTTTTTTTCAATTTAATCATGAAACAGTACCCCACCCTATCCTGCTAGTGGGTTGGTATGTTAAGTGTTTTAGAACATTCAGTCCTCAGTTTCTTGGCATGTTAGGCTGATATTTGTGAGAAAATAATTAGTTTACTGCTCGGGCAAACAGTTTGCTTGTGTCATTTTTGAGCCATTGACTTCATGTGGTGTTTTTCTCCCCAACTTATATGGTTGAAATTCATTTGAGATATCGTTTACTTCACTATGGTACAATCATCTTTGCTTCTCCCTAGGACTTCGGGACCTTTTTAGTTCGCGTGAAAATTGGGGTTAACCCCTCTGGCAAAACTGTTGAAATTTAGCAATATTGACTGTGTGTGGATGGGAATATGAGGTATTTTCTTGGAAAGTTCGTAGAAAGTTGAAGTTGAACTCGATTCATTTACAACCAACGGAGGAGAGGCGACCAGCATAGCAACCCACTTACGGGCGTTCGTGGGAGTTCCCACCACTAGGGAGTTTTTGAATTAGACGAGCCTTTCATAATCCTATTAAAATGTCAGTCAGATTAAAACCCGTTCCACTATAGCGGTGACTGATTAAAGGCTCAATGGTTATTGATGAACTACCCAAGTGTTTGTACAAATTTAGACTTTTTTTTTTTTGAATGTTCTAGCTGGTAATAGCTTTGAATCAACTTATGCGTGTAAAATGGTGCATATACCCAGACTAAACGGCGCAAAACGTGTTCTTTCTTCTTGATATATTTTCTACGTGAAGCTTCATGTCAATGGTTCGGAAAAACCCTTTTTCTCTTTTTATTTTTATAGATTGCATGTTTCATGGGGAATTATGTTAAAGTGAGAGAAACT
The DNA here is from genome assembly GCA_026212405.1 of Petrea volubilis. Classification (NCBI taxonomy): domain Eukaryota; kingdom Viridiplantae; phylum Streptophyta; class Magnoliopsida; order Lamiales; family Verbenaceae; genus Petrea; species Petrea volubilis. The sequence goes on along the minus strand of CM047874.1, from coordinate 3,278,277 downwards.
ATACTTAAATGGTCCTATTGCGGATACTCATTATTCCCTATACTCGATGGTTTTCATTTAAATTCAATTTGAAACATATTGTTTCGCAAAAGATTTCATCTTACCTAATCATATATTGAAATTTTCAAATGTAAATAAAAAATAAATAAAAAGTAAATAAATTTAAATTGATACATGTTATTTAGCAAAGGGAATTGTTATTGACACTCTATTTTTATTTTTTGTATTGAAAAATTAATTAAATTGCCCATTCATTTTTAGAACACTATTTTTATTAATTTCAACGCCATACCCTTGTTTTTATTGTTAATCATTTCCATATTTTGGTTATAAAAAATACACGAGATCTACAATCTTAATGTAAGCTCTTTAATTTTATGTTTTATCTTTCTTTTTTGTCCCACTTAATGCAAAATATATATTACTAACAAAATTTTCAAGTCATACATGAAACTTCTAAGATATATACGAAACTATGAAATAAAAGAAAACAATTTAAATATATAAAAAATTTGGTTGATAAATAAAGCCAAAGATACTATATATCCTACTGATATTCAAATATACAAAATATTAGGTAAAAAGAAACAAATTGTATATCTCCACTAATTCTACTTCTCCTCAATATTATCTAACTTCAAATAAATAAAAAGTCTTGCATAATAATAATAATAATAATAATAATAATAATAAAGAAAAAGAAAATAAAGATAAGTTTTATGATTACAATCTTTAAGGCATGATACACCATTCAAAGTTTGCATCAACTTGTTTGCTCCATATATTATTCCTGCTACAAAAAAAAAAGAAAGAACTATTAGCAGTAGTCAAACAATTTGCACATCAAAGAAAACTTATATTACATAAATGTATGTATGTTAAAATTAAAGTGTCCGCCAAAAACTTAATGAAATAATATAAAAAGTATGAAAAGAAATAAATACATTTGTTGCTATTAGATGGGTTGTAAGAATGACAGATATCTTAAATTTGCTCACTACTCTTGGTATTCACAAGTGTTATTTTCTCGTCCAACTCGAAAATCATTGTTAAATCTTCTAAACTATTAGTCAACTCCATTTTCAAGTAACTAAAATTAATATGACAAAAAAAGTAGAAAAATATAATGTAAAATATGGGCAAAATATTGCACAAAAGACAACAATATTAGAACAAAATTTTTTGTCAAGTCATCATCAAAATAAGAAGTTGAATAATAATTCTAAAGTTATCGTCACCAAAGCCACAAAGAAGATGGCCAAGAATAGTATTTTGAATATATAAAAGTGAATAATAGATTATTAGGGCTTTTTATCTAATAAATCAAATTAAATTAATATTTAAAATTAAAAGAGTATATTGGCCAATTGATAAAAATTATAAAATGACCATAACAATTTTGAAGTCTCAATAACAACTTTCTAAATTGTTTGATGTGTCGTGCTCGGCATTTTAGATCCTTTATTGCCGGGAATGGAAGATCCAAGATTAAGGATTGTTTTCTTTGTCTGCCAACCGGCGTGTTTTTTTATTTGTTTTGTTGCCTTGTTTAAGGTGTTTTCTTTATTTTCTTGATTTTTCTTGGATTCTTTGTTTTTGGATATTTTTATTTTTGGATTTTAATATATTCACCTTACCTAAAAGAAATCGTGTTTTATCACTTATTTTATTACATGGATATACGCTAAGAATAAAATTCTAAACCAAATTTATAATTAAAAAAATAATTTTATACATATAATAAGAATATACGTATTATAAAATAATAGATGAAACACCGTTTAATGTTATCCGCTCGTCTCAGTGTGGTTCTTAAAAGACCAAGACGAAGTTCTTCGTCTTGATTGAGGTTGAAACTTAATCTTTTAAATTATTTTCTGACCGTTGGACGAAAATTGAATTAATACTGGCCATTGATTTGGTTATTTATGATCTTCTTAATTAGAATGTTCTCCTCCTCTCCAGGACAAAATCAACGTTGACCACGGTAACTTCATATGCCAATTCAATATTTTGATTTTTGACTCTACAAATTTCTGTATATTTTTGTAGCTACAAAATAATAATAATAATAATAATAATAATAATAATAATAACAACAACAACAACAACAACTTATTTAAATAATGAACGTGATATGTGAAGGTGTCCTGCCCACAATTAGAAGATTATTTTGAGACACAAGCAGTAATCTACTTTTAAATAATCCCCCCATAAGCTTATCGTAACTTAATTAAAAATATTTTTCAGTTTAAAAGCAGTTTCATGGAACGTTCAAGGAAAGTTCTTTTGATTATCTTTTTTTCTGAGCTATTTCGATGTTTATTTTGTTGTATTTCTCAATGCTATAAGTGCTTTTTTGCAAAGATTCCTCGATATGCAGGTCACACACACGACACAACATTAGTTCTTTTTGTCTTCAATTGTTCATCATTCTTGGTAGCTTATCCTAGTACACGTTTTTTCCAATATTACCTACCGAACCAATTAGTGGAAAATGAATGGAAACACCATTCCCTCCACTTTTCTATTTTAATCTTATTTCACTTCTTTTAAAGAGGGAAACGACTTAAGTTGGTACGAGCATTCGAAGGGTCGTCTCCCGTAAATTTATGTGAAAGTATATTACATAGATATTTGATGTGGTACGTCTGTACAAGACGGGACATGTGACCAATTACAAAAAATTACAGAAAACATATTATACAAGTATAATCCAGAAAATAATCTAAAACCTAGGCTCTAAGTCTTGAGCCCTCGAAAAGATTTTACGAGGAGCCCAAACCCCACCTCTTGGTTAATCTCCTCTCGATGCCTGAAAGTTGGCACCGCTAAGCAAAATCGAGGACCTACCTCCAATGGAGATGTCATGAGTCCCTTCAAGAAAAGTCATTTGTGGGGTAATGCATAAAGGAATACTAGCTTGTGGGAGACTTCATGCCTCGAGAATCATATTGCGCCCACGAAAACATTCGACGGGCAGAAGGTCTCTCAGGCGTGACTCTTCAAGAAACTACCCATCCTCAGACGACTACTTTTGATCTCTTAACAAGCAAGCGTGTCTGTAGCCACCGACCTCCATTGAAGGCATTGCAAAGTTTGTGTCAGTTCCATATGTGATTAACTTAAAGGATAACTTTAGCATTGAATATATAGAATGTGTATTGAATAAAAAGATCTCATCTCATTTAATACTAAACATGACTAACTCATACAGAGGATAGTCCCCTAAGACAAAAAAGCAACCGTCAACATGCCCTTATATATTCTAGCTGCCGACTAGTGAACCAACCCCCATCAAATACTTGGTCATTACATATAAATATATACTCCATTTTAGTTAGTTAGTAGGTAATGCAATTCTAAGTCTTTTCTTGCAATTACTATTTATCTTCTACCTTTCACTGAAAACAAACAAAAAAGAAAAGTTAAGAAACTAACTTGAGCGTTGGAGGGCCTACATCGGGGCAAATCAACTAGTTTCACGTGCATCTACTCCCTCTTGTGCAGAAGAACCACCAACAAGAATATCGAAAAGAAGCTCTCGATCCCAGTCATCCATTTCAAGACCGTATCAACATTTTTATTATATTTATTCTATCTTCCAAAAATTGTAAAAGTGCGTAAATATTATAATAATTCAATCTCACCCCAATTAAAAATTCTCGACTCTATCTTATTTTTACTTTTGAAATAGGGCAAACGAACCGAGCTCGCTCTCGAGCTTGACGACTCGACTCAATAAAGTTTGAGCTCAAGTTCGAAATCGAACTCGAATCAAGTAATTTTTATTCGTATATTCACGAGTTTGCTCGTGATCTTTCTTTTTTATATTTATTTTTATATTATATAATAATTATATACATAATTAAAATAACATATTAATTTTCAAACTCGATCCCGAATTCCAAACTCAATAAATTAATTGAAAATTATTGAACCTGAGTTCGAACTCGAGCATAAGCCCATAATTTATTCATAAATTTAGATCAAATGAGCCAAGCTCAAGCTGAACTCGAACTGACCTCAAGACATATCTTTCTTGACTCGTTGAGCTCGAACCCAATTTATTTAATTCAAATTTAAAAAAAAATTCAAAGCTTGTCTCGTCTCGACTCATTTGCATCCATATTCCTAGGGATCCTATTCTCAAGGATCTAGCAATTGAATGAGCCACAAACCCCATTTTTAATTTAAAAAAAATAAAAGAAAAGAAAAAAAAAGAGAGAAAATTTGGGGGGAGAGTGAAACGAATATGGAAAAGCCCTTTTCCTTTTCCCATACGGTTATACTATAAATTTGATCGAAAACAAGTAAGGGAATATTACACTCATTTACTCGTCTTCGATCTTCTTCCCTAAAAAAACACACCAGAATTTCTTTTTTAGTGGATCTTCATCATCATTTCTCCATTAGAACCTTAAAACAACACGCATACATACAATTCCACCCCTCTATATAAACCCCCCACAACAACAACACAATCTTTCAAAAAATACCAAAAATCTAAGCACAAAACCCCCTTTTCTTTCTCTCTATAGAATTTATTTCATAGTTCAGTTTAATTTCTTCTTTTAATCTTTCATTTATTTTCAAAATTTCAATTCCTAACATGTCTCCACTCAGCCAAGATGATCTCCACAGGATTTTCAAGAACCTCGACAAGAACAACAATGGCCGTGTCAGTGTCCAAGATCTCCACCACCTCCTCGACAGAGTCGGAATCCACACAACCCTGGACGACCTCGAAAAATTCGTGGGTCGAACGAGCCTGGACTACATCGACTTCTTCTTCTTCTACGAGGCCATGATCAAGTCCAAGATCAACAACAAGAACAATAATAATTCAGACGAACAAGATAATAATGGGTCCTCTGTTCACAGTTACGAAGACGATCTTTTTCAGGCGTTTAAGGTTTTCGATTTGAACGGCGATGGGTACATTTCTTGCGAGGAGTTGCAGAGCGTGCTGTCGAGATTTGGGCTCTGGGATGATCGAAATGGGCAGGATTGTCAGGACATGATTCGTGTGTACGATGAGAATTCCGATGGGTTGCTGGACTTTCAGGAGTTTAAGAATATGATGTCTGTTAATCCTGCTTCTAATTGTTGATTGGGTTCTGGTTTATGGGTTGATTTAATCTATTATTATTATTATTATTATTATAATTATTACTACTGTTATCATTCTTTTAAGAATCAATTTTAGTCCTAAGAATATTAGGATGATTTATATATGCATGACTTTACACAGAGATTTATATGAAAATTTGCCCAGCATTTTGGCTTTGTTCCGCTGTTTCTTTTTATTTTTTTTCCATTTATTGGTTGAATGGGACCAAGAATTTTTGTTTGGCGGGGCAAGATCAATTTTATATAAAATATTAAAGATTTTTATATAATTTTGGGGGATTAAATTTAAAATTTTTAAACAAATACATGTAAATCTAGTTTGATATGAATTTAAAGGAAGACAAAAGCACCTTTTGGCTCCATCTGTTGTTTTGTTCATTATAAATTTGTTTCTAATATTGTTGGCCACGCTGTAAGTGAGAAATTTTTATTCGTGGGGCGTGATTAATTTTCTATAAAATATAATAGGGAGGCAAAAATTTTCAAAAATTGTATGTGGAATTTAACCACGCATGAACTTCAGGGAGACGATAGCACGCTCCATCCAGTCCCTCTTGGCTCCGCCACTAGCCCGGTGCAAGGACTTGCATTTTAAATAAAAAAACATTTAGTTTACAATAACAATTATTACAGTATCGTTTAACTACAATGTAATAAATGCGTTGTTATGAACAATTGTTGGTCTATTTCAAATTTATATTGAATTAAAATTGATGATTTTATTGAAAATAATAAAATTTTGTGCCATATAAGACAAGTTTTTAAAATTAAAATTTCAAAGTCCGCTCTTTATCTTGAGGATCAATCATGTTCATGGCATTTTTTATATACAAGGTAATCAACTTTGATGCAGCTGGCATTCCAAGATAGAATTTTTGTTGAACTAAGTATATATTAGTCATAACCATAAAAAAAATAGGTATAAATTACTCCCCACGTTGCAAATCTATATGGTTTTACTTCTATTAATTTGATTAACAAGTCAATCAATTTTATTAATTTGTTTTCCGTTCTCCTTCATTCATGCGTATTTATGGTTCTTGAATTTTCATTTATGGCAAATGGAAAAATGTGGTAGCCACAAATCTCAGGGTATATATACACACACAGCAGCAACAACAAAGCCAAATACTAACAATTCATACAACCAAACAGTGGTGAAACCTCATATAACTCAAGAGTACATAGGTTTATTTGATACTAGGGAGGTATCCACTGGAGCAGAGTCTCCAACGTCTGACATGAGTCAAATGGAGTTATTTATTTATTTATTTATTTTTTCTCTTTGTTTTTTCCTTTAAATGTGAATTGTTCTAACAAACTAAACCATGGTTCCATTAAAATTGTGTGCTAAAGTTGTTCTCCCACTCATTTCGAAAATCTTTAGATTAAGAAAATTTTTTAAATTTAAAAATTGAATCTTGTTTGGTCCTTAAATAAATATTAATAGCATCGTATGGATACATTTCATTCTAGAAAATTATTAAATGATGCATTTCATTCTAGAAAATTATTAAATTTATCTGAAAATTTTCGAAACGAGTGGGAGAACAACTTTAGCACACAATTTGAATGAAACCATGGTTTAGTTTGTGAGAACAATTCACATTTAAAGTAGGAAACAAAGAGGGAAAAAAAAAAGTAAATAACTCCATTTGACACATATCAGACGTTGGAGGCTCTATCCCAATGGGTACCTCCCTAACATTAAATAAACCGAGTACATATATACTCTTTTACTTTAAAATTATTTTTATATATATATAGTTAAATTTGAGTAGTTGTCTTAATTTTCATTTAGGACACCCCCTCATTGTTTTTCAATGCAACCTTGAATTCTTCAAATCTAATTATTTATATTAAAGGTAGTCTGTAACTGATAGGTGTATGTCCAGTTCGGATTTTTTGTTACATAATCGTGTTACATCTTTTATTACACTTATTAATACACGCCACGTGTATTGGTGAGCGATCGAGATAATGAAAAAGAATCTTTATATTTTTTTTCCATCTCATCCGTTTTTCACTTTTCTTATCTCGATTGTCCATCAATACACATAACGTATAGTGATAAGTGTAATAGAAAATGTAATAAGATTATATAACAAAAGATCTGAACTTGTGTACGCCTGATTCTGGTTCCTGTCTCCGCCAATGCAGTGAGCCAAAGAGGTTGATAGTTATCTGGAAAAAAAATAAAAATCAATCGATGTCCTGTTTCTCTATAACTATTAAAGGCACAACGGGACTTTATTATAGCATAGTTTAAAGATTTTGATTTTTGATATTGAATCAAGAAATCAAGATTATATCTTGGCGCTACGCGGCCGCGCTCTTAGTAAATATTTTTAATTGTTATTGAAGGACACGTGTAAGTATAATTAACACTAGAAATTCTATAAAATTGTAAAGTGTTCGATTGAGACCAAACATGCATTGAGTGTCATGCGTGCGCTTTTGTAATGATATCTTGTGACTTTATACATGAAAAATTATTGTCTTGCTCCTATTCGTGATGAATAAATCATTAGCATGGAAATATTTTATTTTTAGAAATTAAACATTGAAAACTTTTAAAACATAAAGAACTCTGCCAATTTGAGGACAAAATGTCCGCAGAGTATCATTTGATCTTCAAAAGACCAAAATCGGTTGTTAATGTGTCAGCATATCGATAAAATATAATGATGTGACGTAATTTATATTCTTCCTCTCATAAACTGACAAAGGCTATGCATTCAAGTCTTTTCACTAGCAAATATTCATTATTGCAAACTTCACATTCCTGATTTTCTACATGTATCTGGCCCTAGGTGTGAGATCTAAGCTTTTGAAGTTGAGTTAGGTCCAAATTCAATTCATTTATTTAATATCGGCAGATATCTAATTAAAAAATTCATATGATTTTCAGTGTTAAATGAAAAATTACAAGAACCTCTGTACAAATAATGAATAACAGAGTTAATTCTAGTAGTTTGATTCCTAATGCAATAAATAACACTGTTTTACCCCAAAAATCAATTGGGGTGTACCTTCGGGGCCTTTACCTAAAGCAGCCTTTCTTGAATCGTAAGTTGTGCTAAGATTAAAATTGTTTCACATAATTCAACTGCTATATATATATATATATATTAGATAAGTTGATTAATGTCGCATCCTCAATTAAAAAAGTCATTACAGGTCGGTAGGCTAAATGTGTATGTATTTAAATGAACCGCGAATCGTCAGATCATATATGATAACAAAAGTTTATTTTGTTGCTGGGGCTTAGAACAAAAAAAAAAGAAGAAAAACCCGAACATAAAATTCCGTCTTAGAGTACGATATGCATAAAACGATTTAAATTATGTTATATTTTTTATGTTAATATATTTTTGTCAAATTAATTAAAAATATTACATAATTTAAAATTATTTGATGCATATATCGAGTACAAAATCAAATTGGCATGAGAACTTTTTTTCTTATAAAGCCTGTTATATCCATTAATTCTTGAAAGTCGGTTAGATTTAAGCAGTTGTACTGAAATTACCTGCCTCGACTACGGACGACCACATTATTGTCATAGACAATATCTAAATTAATTTTAAATGCTTCAACAAAATATCTATCTTACACATAAATTATTGTGTCTACACTATTTCAGCGACTTTTTTTAATTATTGAAGTGTTTGGAAATTTCCGGGAAATAAAGCATTAGAAGCATGCATAAGATGGTTAAAATAACTTAATTATTTCAAACAAGCATATCTAGAACACGTATGAGTTGAGCATTATTTTCAAATGTTACCAAAATAAACTATTAGATACTTTTATGCATATTAAGATCCTAAAATTTTAGATTCAGAGCCCGTTTATATGGACTTTTTTTTAGAAAAAAAATACTTATTTTTTGGAAATAAAAAACACTTCAGATAAAAAATATTGTGTTTGGATGAGTTTTTTTTAAAAAAAAAGCAAAAACTAGAAAAAAAGCCAAAAAGAGTTTTTTTTAGAAGCTACCTTAGAGTAGCTTCAAATAAAATTGCCTTTTAAAGCACCTTTAACTACAGTATCTAAACACAAAACTGATTCGCTTAAAAAAAATACTCTATCATAAAAAACTCCATTCGAAAAACACTTTTTTTAAAGCTCACCCAAAACGGGCCCTCAATTTGTTTATATTTTGGTCAAATCCCTCTTATTTTTATTTTTATTTTTATTTTTATTATTCTAGTTAGTGATTCGGCAGGGCTTGTGCCCACCAACATTTGTCATCCGATGGCCATTTCAATTTCAAAATAAAAATTAAAAACAAAAACAACAATTTTTGAATTGATATGTTCTAATCAATCATTTTTCGAAGGAAAAATTACACTGACCACCCCTGAGGTTTGACTGATTTACGAAAAATCCCCTACTTTTTCAAAAATTATCAAAAATCCCCTAAAGTTTCAAAAATATTACAAACTTATTCGAATTTCCGAAAATACCCCTTCCCCTTTTTTGGGTGATTTACATTGACCACCCTGAGATTAGGCTAATTTACGAGAAACCCCATGTGGTTTCAAAAATTACCAAAAACCCCCTAAGGTTATACTAATATTACAACTAGCACCTACTTAGATTGACTTATCAACAATATTAATTCTTTTTTTTTCCTCTGTAATATTGTTATCATAAAATTTTAATTTAATAGATTTGGAAAATTGAAATATGCATCGTATATATCCATTATGTGAAATGAGAAATATAAACATTGATTGAAATAAAAAATTGAAATTAAATAATGCACTTGAAAACTTTATTTAGCTTGAGGACTCTAACTCATTTCTCTTAAAATTTACTCCGTATTAGCGATAATATAACATATTTGATGTGTTGGTAGATACCTTTAATGCATTAAATTCAGAATATTTATTTGAATAAATAATCACATTTTTTTTCAAATCTATTACATGAAAATTTTATGATAACAATATTATAGAGGGGAAAAAAAAGATTTAATATTGTTAATAAGTCAACATAAATAGGTGCTAGTTGTAATATTGGTATAATTTCGGGGGGATTTTGGTAATTTTTGAAATCATAGGGGGTTTCTCGTAAATTAACCAAATCTCAGGATGGTCAGTGTAAATCACCCAAAAAAAGGGAAGGGGTATTTTCGAAAATTTGAATAAGTTTGTAATATTTTTGAAACCTTAGGGGGTTTTTGGTAATTTTTGAAAAAATAGGGGGTTTTTCGTAAATTAGCCAAACCTCAGGGGTAGTCAGTGTAATTCGCCCTTTTTCGAATATATTGGAGTCCAACAAAACTATAGGGATGAAAATGAAATGGATTTTAAAATTCCCTATGATGCTTAGAAAAATCAATTCCTTCGGATATGTTTCACGTCTCAACAAGTTGATGGAACAAATGACAAGTCCACATCCAATTTCCTAATTGTAGGTGAGTTTTTTCCATATGAAATCCACTGCCTTATAATCTACGTCTTACAAATAGACTCAATTGTTGATATTTTTAACGAAGTATAACGCTCTCAATAGAAAATATAATAATTTTTTTTTTGTTCATTACTCCAATTGATGCAAGTATTGACAAATTCTCGAACGAAAATATCATTGTCTTCGACCAATAGTATATAAAAATCTAAGTTTACCCTTATTTTAAGTGATGCGAGAATTGTCATTTTTGGGGTACTAAAATACTCTTTCACTAAAAATCTATTCTCCTATAATTCTCATTTTTCTCTGCTTAACATGTGTAATTTCTCTTTATTTATTTATTTTTTTCATTGATTTAGATGATTTCTGGTGAGTGGTCGATCCGAAGGGATTGGACTAGTCGAGAGAATATTCAAGAGGAGAGTTGAGTTTTCCTACACAAGAAGGTAAGCAAGCATAACCTAGCTCAAGGAAGTCTCGACTAAAACTCCATGATGCTTAAATCAAATATCAAATTGAGAGTATATCAACTGAAACTAAGATTAGAGCTGTGGACTATTTAAGAAAGCTAACCTACCCCGAGTAAATTTGGTGTATTTACAGTGGAGATTTTTAGCACTTGATTTCCTAACGTTGGGATTATTCGCCAAAGTAATCCTTAATATCCTTTTGTAATCATGATCCTACACGAGTGGGTAGACATGCTTAAGCGATTGCACATACAACTATGATGACAACATTAAATGAAATGAAATGCCAAGGTGGCTGGTAGGGTGGTCAACATGTCACAACGCTAAATAGAAACATGGATTGATGTTATACATATTAAATGCTTAATCCATTTGTAAAATTGCACGTCCCATAAACGAGGGGAGGGTAGATGCTACCCAATTGGATAGTACCCAATTGATTTTTTAACTCTTGGATCGAGTATCATAACATAATTTTTTTTTTTAACACTTTTTAACATCATCATATTCAATTTCAATAATTAAAAATACTAGTTGGGCTATACCCAGTTAGGTAACATGAACAAAACCATAAAAGGGAGACCCTGTCAATATGGGTTCGGACACCATGGATCCCTCGATTCTGACTGTCAAAGGGGCCCTTGAATCCCTTAGCCCAAGATAGGGGATGGTTGAGGCTGATTTGGTGAGCTTCTGCACAAAAGATAGACCCTATCTAATGGGGTGGTAAGTTCATGGGCTCCATCCACTGTAAGAAGGCACCTCTTTTATTTAAAAAAAAATGGGTGACAAAGAGATTCGGTCACAAATTTATGATATTTGTGATAGAATAGTGATAGAATTCAACGTAAAAAGAATTAAAGTAACGATCACTAACAAGACATTTAGCAATAAAATTGTTATAAATTAAATTCATCACAAAAACTAATTTTGTAGTATACTGATTCGTCATTAAAGAATATGTATTTTTGTAGTGATCGAGTCGAGCGCTTGATAGACTTTTGAGCATGGCTATCGAGTTCATATTCGTGTGCTTTGTGAGAGTCACGAATGTGGGTTGGGTTAAGGTCGTGCCACATGGCAGGTTTCAAAATGTGCCGCGTCACTAATCATTTTTTTTAAAATCAAAATTTTCACTTATTATAAATTTAATAAATATATTAGAATGTTTAATATACGTGTATATTTACATAAAAAGAATATAATAAATGTTAAATTTACTGTTAATTACATTATTTTTATTTTGCATACAGAATGAATGTGACTAGTTCATTATCATAATAACTATGATTCATTGATGATATTGAAACTGAAATACAAAAGAGTTGCTTGACGTAACCGTTAACGCAAAGAGTGGTGGATATAGTTTTTCAAACTTTAGATAATATAAATATAGCAACTGAATTTTCGGAGAGAATATCGTAATTATTCCATAAAAACAAAAACTAGTATCAAAATTAACAAACAAGAACGTACCTAACCACAAGTCTTGTTACTTTTTTTTGGCCTCCGTTCAACCTCAACCACACAAAAACATTCGCTTTCCATTTAAATAGAATCCGAGCAATATGCTACAACATAGAATAGTAATTATTGAATAATCTTAGGATTAGAAGAAGAATCTTCTTCGCCTACACACATTCATATATATATATATATATATATATATATATATATAAGCCCCTTAACCAGTACATACCAGCGAAGAATCATTCATAATAAATAAAAACAAGAAGAAAAAAAAGACAGAAAGAAAAAAAAAAAAGGTCCCGAGTCCCTAGCCTCTTGCCTTATTTGTGTCACGTAAACCAAAAAACAAAAAAAAAATGTCTACACTCAACAAAGCCCACCTCCACAAGATCTTCAACAAGCTAGACCAGAATGGTGATGGCCTCGTGAGCATTGATGAGCTTATGTGGCTCCTCGAGAGGGTTGGAGTCTACTGTAAACGAGACGAGCTTGAGCTTCTGGTGGGCAAAACGGCCCTTGACCCTGTTGATTTCATCTTCTTCTACGAGACGTTGGTCATGAATGGGGGCAACATCGTCCAAGAAAAGCGTAGCACGCCCAAAAGGGATGGTAATAACGATGATATCGTGGAGAAGGATCTTCAAGAAGCTTTTAGGGTTTTCGACTTGAATGGTGATGGGTACATTTCTTGTGAGGAGCTCCAAATTGCACTGTCGAAATTAGGGTTGTGGGATGAGCATTGTGGCAAAGATTGCAAGAGCATGATTGGTGTTTATGATGCTAATTCGGATGGACTGCTGGATTTCAATGAGTTCAAGAACATGATGCTGCTTGATTGTTGATTGATCATTGGGGTTCTTCTTGAATAAAAACATGTATTTATGGGATTAATTAATTGCTGATGATCGTCAAGTCAGCTTAATTAATTAATCTTTTGATCATGATATAAATCATGCTGTGTATATATTACATATCTATCCTATTAATAATATTATAAATATATTACAAATACATCCCTCTCTCTTTCGAGTACGCAGACAATGTCAAAATATATGGGGCTAAATACTAGTATTGAATAAATTAATATCTTTAGTTAGGGTTTATGCAGCAAAGGATTTGTGGGAAATGAATGGATTCCTCAATCGAATAAAGATTGGAATGAAATCATATGCGATGCTTTGTACGTATTTTACTTTTATACTGTTATAATAATAATGTTTATTTAGACTATGATCCTACTTTCCTTTTTCTTTTTTATTTAGACTTTGCTCCTATTTTCGCAATTATACAATTGGAGTCATTCATATATTAGAATATAATTAAGTAATTGACATTAAGATTTCTTGGTTTCAAAACAATTACTTTGAGTTGAGTTGGTCCATCTACAATCAGACACTAATGAATTGTATAACATAGATTTAACAAGTACACAAAATATATGTTAAAATTTAAGTAATATATATATATATATATATATATATGTGTGTGTGTGTGTGTGTGTGTGTGTGTTTAATATTTTATATCATACTCAACGTATACAAAAATAAATATACAAATATGTTTATATATAAAAATGCATTCTTTTTTGTGAAAGATAAAATGGCATATTGTCACATAAAATTGATTTTTACATCAATTGGCTAGCAATCAATGGATAAAGAGGATATAACGTCTATTTTAAAATATGAGAGGGTCAAAGTGAATAAAAAGTATATTTTGAGGGGGCAAAATGGCATCTCCCTCTTTTCTGAAAGGTTCATTGTTTGCTTGCTTAATCAAATCAACATTTTTCGCATTGAATATTGATAGTACGCAATCAGGGTCTTGAATTAATATAACAAAAGCTGACCTTTGGTTTTATTATCTTATATTTTTCGTCCCCATGGGTTTTGTCAATGGGAAAATAGAAGCTTCCACCGGTGTCATTATCGCGATACTGACCTATACAAAGAGCCCGTTTGTACGATGTTTTTTTATGAGAGAAGAATTTATTTCTTTTAAAAAAAAATTGTGTTTGGATGATTTTTTATTTTAAAACGAGAGGAGAATAAAAGAAAATTTGGCTTTTTTAGAAACTAGCCAGAGTAGTTCAAGTAAAAGTACTTTTTAAAGTATTTTAATTACTGCATTCAAAAATAAAATTATTTGATTTAAAAAAATAAATTTACTATAAAAATATGGCCAAAGAAGCATTTTGTTTTAAATCCATCCAAATGAGCCCAAAAACTAATTATTATTCTTTTGATTAATTTACCATTGGACAAAAGAAATTAGAATCTGTTTGAATGGATTTTTTTATAGGAACACTTATTTTTGGAAAAAAATCAAAGCATTACAGAGGGAAAAAAAAAAATTGTATTTAGATGAGCTTTTAGAAAATTAGAAAAAAAAGGAAGAAAAAAATGGTTTTTAGATGAGCTTCAAATAAAACACATGTAAAAGACTTCTAATTATTATATCCAAATACAAAATTACTTTATTCAAAAAAATTACTGCAAAAAACACCGCTCAAAAAGCATTCTTTTTAAAGCACGTCCAAACGGAACTTATTTATTCAACTTTGGCTAATTAAAAGAAACCAACTTGCGATGAGGACTTTGAATTACACTCATGTATCCTTTAAAATATTTAAATCATTATTATTTTGTTTGTTCATATTTTAATAATTGCGATTAATTACATTTTATACCCATGAATTATACTTTGTATCACATTACCCTCTTAATCTACAAGATATAATAAACAAGCCTCTCACAATGATAAAAAAGAACGTAACAAAACGCCCATTGGTATTTGTAACTTAGGGATTGATATGTGAGCGTAGCTCTCATATGAGTTAATCCACTTGGGCTTGAGTTTGGGTTTGGATCCTGAAATCCTCAGCTCAAAATGGGTTGGAGAGCTAGATTGTGAAATGGGCTAAGGCCCAAAAAAGCATCCCATCTATTTCTTAGCTGGATGGGCCTTATTTAATTGAGAGAGATCTTCGTCGTCTTGTATGGTAAGAGTTAAAAAGAGAATTATGAATATTTATGTCCTTTTTACTTTTTAAAATTAGGCAGCTTATATTATAGTTCATAATAATTAGAACTTACCTTCTATTTAAGATGCTTAAACTTCAATGATCTTATATTTGAAAGTTGTGAGTTCATTTACCAAATAAAAATTATTACGTATTTTAAAGGTTTGATAACTTTCAAACATTCTTATAAAATGTTTTGGAAAGCCTATAAACTCACTTAAGGCAGTCAATTGGTTGGATTTGAAGCGAATTTAGAAAATTAGAATCTAAATCCGATAAGCTTTTTCAATATCTGAATTTGATCAGAATTTTATAAGATTTACATTCAATACTACTAGATCCGAATCTAATAAAAAGTCCCAAACTCGATAAGAAAATTCAATCCAATTAATGGTTAGAAAAATGAAACTTTAAAATCATCTAACACATAAAAAAATTACTTTTATGTAAAACAAATAAAATTTTAAGTAATTAGAAATTGTTTTAGAATGTGTTTTAAAATTTATACATTATTTTGTTAAAAGAATTACTTTGAAAAATAAAGATAGTGTGTTACTATTGTCATGGTTTTACATATTGCATGTTATTCTAGCTTTCTTTATTAACATTATATAAATAGGATGTTAATCTAATATAAAGGTATATTAAAAGTTCGGATTCGGATCTTAAACGATCATATTACTTGATTCCATATCTTGATCCATT
>CM047874.1:3243767-3261553 GCA_026212405.1 Petrea volubilis | reverse complement strand
CAAAAATTCCTTTTTTAAGTTCAATATAAGATTATTATTTTGATTCACTTCACCCCCCTTTTTGATAAATTTTGTAGCACTTATTCAAATGAGTCTATTGCAATAACCCCCCTGTGTTATTTAAAAGTAGCCCAAAAAACCCTGTGTTATTTTAATTACCAAAAAGACCTCATGAAAATTAAAGATTTGCCCACCCGCCCTTGACTGACGTTGACTAATAAAAAAAAGTGAACTTCCGAAATTGCCCTTGTATTATTAAGGGAAAAACTTGCCCAATGTTCACTTCCCACGGAACATGTTTCAGTTTTTCCCCCTCTACTCACTCCTCTCTTCGTTCTTGAAAAAACCCTAACCCAGAGCCGTAATATTTCTTCTTTGCGGTGAATTTTGAAGTTGATGAGGAACTGTAATTATTTTGGGCGTGGGTTATGGTACGTAAGATCTTCATTATTTACTCTCTCATTACGTTGGTATTTTTTGAAGATGAGAAACCAATTGATTTTTTTCCCCTTTCGTTCCGCCTTTGTGGGATGGTCTTGTTTTGAAATTTAATGTCTGCTATCTGTGTGTTCACATCTGTTGTTTGATTCCTTGTTGCCGCAAAACATGTATTGTGAGTGGGTTATTGTGTCTTTCCCCTTGTTTGATTCCTTGTTGCCGCAAAACCCAGAATGTTGTGGCCTGCTATAAGTAGCAATTGTGAGTGGGTTCTTGTGAGTGGATAATTGCTGAGTATTACTTGTACGAGCAATTGTGAAGAAACATACACAAAAATTGAATACTCACATGTTTAATGAAACAGAATATAAGAGACATTATGTTACGAGATTTCATAAATAATTGATTATACATTAGAACAATGTCATTGTCTGGTTCACTTCATTCGTGATTAGTGCTTGACAAATGTATGTGCCTCCATAAAACAAAATTAATCAACAGATTATACTTTTGGGTTCACATTTTCTATTATACTTCCCCCCTCCCCCCCTATTTTTTAAGAACAGATTATACTTTTGGGTGCTTTTTTTGCATCATTTTATCAAAATGTCAGATTTGTTCACCTACTGTAACATCTTATAAAAAGTACTTCAATATGTTATGCGAAATTTTCCATCTCAAATAAGTTTTCCATTAGCAGACTTGTGTCATGTATGCTTTAGTTTTGTCATCTATAAGTATGTGTATACCAGGTATTCTGTTGTTTTTGTTTAATACATTCTGTTGTTTTTGTTTTTGGTGCTTTTTTAGGATGAATGTGTATCACGATGTATGTTTGTGGATTGGTGGGGAGTTCGTGAATTCTCCAATCCTGACTTATAAAGGAGGGACACAACACATTTATGAGAGGGTCAATCTGGATTATCTGATGATGGATGATTTGTATGATTTTTACAAAGATGGAGGTGGCAAGAAAATCAATGTGGACTTCTACTATCTTTGTCCTGGAAAAACTCTTGCAGATGGACTGAGGCATGTCTATAGTGAGAAGGCCATCCCTGATATTCAAAATATTCACTTAAACCATACGAAGATTACAATGTATGCAATTGACTTGGATGATCCCTTGCAAGTTATTACTCCTGATGGAAAATCTCTAAAGCCTGGTTGTAATGAGAATGAGAATGCAAGTAATGACATGACTTACTTACTTGAGGGGATCAATTTCAGTGATAATGAAATGTGGCAAACTCCCAACCACCTGATGGATTTGGAAAGCAAGCTGAGGTGATACAAGATGATCCAGTGGTCACACAAGACGAGCCTGTTACCCAAGATGAGCACATCGGTAACATACAAGCTGACCATATTGATCCAGAAGCTGATGTGGTTACACAAGAACCTGATCCCGAGTTTGGTGCAGAACCTGATGTGGTTACACAAGAGCCAGACTTGTGTAAAAAGAAGAACACTGCCAAAAAAAAGTTAGAGCAAAAAGGCAAAAAGAAAATTCAAGCCAAAGGCAAAAAGAAAGTTCAAGACAAAGGCAAAAAGAAAGTTCAAGACAAAGGCAAAAAGAGGAAGGCTGTGATGGATTTTGATTTTGAGTCTGATGAAGATGGAGATGACTCTGATGACGGTGGCAGTGAAAATTCTAGCTATGAGGACACATCTGATGATTATGTGTCTGATGCACCTTCGGAGGCTTATGAAGATGTAGAAGGCTCTAGTGATGATAATATATTTGTAGAAAGAGAGCAATGCACCTCAAGCAAAAGAAGAAGCTAAAGTCCATGTTGAAAACAAAGAAAAAAAGAAAACCAAGGAAAAAGCAAGCTGAAATTGAAAGGGAAGAATGGTACAGTGAAGCAGAATCTGATCAAAATTTTGATGAATCACATGGATCAGATAATGACGCTCCAAGAAGACCAACTTTTAGAGAAGGAGATAATGTTAAAACTCTGGAGTTGATGGTTGGGTTGGAGTTCCCTAATGTTGATGTCTACAAAGACACACTTGTAGATTGGAGTGTTAGAAAAGGTTATGAACTCAGTTTCTTGAAGTGTGAAAAGAGAAGAATCACAGCAGAGTGTGCAGCTGAGGGTTGCAATTGGAGGATTCATGCATCTATTGTGCAAGGTGGTACTCGGTTCCAGATTAAAACCATAAAAGGTGATCACAGCTATGCACGAAGAGCTGAAAACAAGAATGCAACTGCACGTTATTGTGCCAAAAGATTAGAAGACACAGTAAGAGACAATCCTGATATTCCCATTGAAAAATTTCAGAATATTATTACTAGAAAACTTGGGATCACTGCTACTTATTGGGTAGCATTGAGAGCAAAGCGCTATGCATCAGAAAAAATTAGGGGAGTTGATGATCAGGAGTATGAGATCCTCTGGAACTACTGTGAAACTGTGAGGCAAACAAACCCTGGGAGTAAGCTGCTTTTGAAAAGAAAAGAAGATTCTGATCCTCCTATCTTTGATAGGATGTATTTAGTTTGGAAGCCATGAAAAGAGGTTTTCTTGCCGGCTGTAGACCTGTTATAGCCCTAGATGGATGTTTTCTAAAAACTGTGCACGGAGGTCAGTTGCTAAGTGCAGTTGGAAGGGATGGGAATGACAATATGTTCCCTATTGCACTTGCATATGTACAAGTGGAAAATAGGGAAACATGGACATGGTTCATCTCTGAGTTGTTGTTAGACATTGGAAATGAAGACCGATGGACATTTGTATCAGACAGACAAAAAGGGTTGATTGAGGCTCTTAAAGACCTAGCACCTGGATGTGAGCATAGATATTGCTTGAGGCATATGTACCAAAACTTCAATCAAAAATGGAAGTCCAATGAGCTGAAGTTGTTGTTTTGGAGAGCTGCATCTGTTGCAAATAAGGAAGAATTTGAAGAAATTATGAAATTGTTTGAGAAGGCTGATCTAAAGGAGGATGCTTCAAAGGAATGTGCAGTGGAGTGGCTAAGGAAAATACCACCAATACATTGGGCCAGATCACACTTCAGGACTGATTGTAAGTCTGATGTCCTTGTTAACAATCTTTGTGAATCATTTAACAATCTTATCTTGCCTGCAAGAAATTTACCTATTATAAGCATGTTTGAGTGGATAAGAGCAAGATTGATGGTGAGAATACAAATTAAGAGGGTTGGTATGGAGAAATATGATGGGACAATCTGTCCTAATATTTTGAAAAAAATAAACAAACATATGGAAAATGTTAGGTATTGTGTACCTAAATGGTGTGGTCTTCAAGAAGTGGAAGTTGATTGTGGTCATGATAAATTTGTAGTGAAACTTGAAAAAAAAACATGTACATGTGGGATGTTTCAACTTTGTGGGTACCCTTGTAACCATGCTTGTGCTGCAATTACTCAAATGAGGGCAAAATTGGAGGACTTTGTGAATCCTTTTTATAGTAAAGAGATGTATTTGAAAGTGTATGAGCATATGATACATGCTATGCCTGGAAGAAAACATTACATCCAAACTCCATTTGAAAAATTATCTGCACCATCCTTCAAAAGAAAAGTTGGAAGACCAAAAAAATGAGAAGGAAGGGTCCTGGGGAGTTTGACAGATTGAGTACAAGGAGGGGTTTAACACATACTTGTAGTAACTGTTTGGAGAAAGGTCACAACAAGGGAACTTGCACCAATCCAACTCATCCACAATCAAATTTTCATAAGGTATCTAAAATTTCAAGTCTGATTTTTTATCACACTTACAAGATAACTGTTCTGACAATATCTTTTTTTATCATACTTACAAGGGTACTACGAATGATGAGTCTAGGAACCGAGCCTCTCAACAAACTGCAGCGGTTTCTCCAGTCAACTCTACAACACCACAAGATCGACAAGTTTGTAACTAATTAACTACAATAGTTATTGAATATTACTTGCACCAGTTAGTTATGTCTAACTTTTTGGCTTTTTAGAGTGAAGTTGGAAGAGTACCTGTAACAACACCCTCAACTGCACCTGCAACAAGTTTGACACAACCAGATCCAGATCCACCAGTAGCACCAAGGAAAACTAGGGTTCGAAAAGCTGGAATTGAACAAGTATTCAAGAACATACAAGAAAAAGCCAAGATGAAAAGAGCTTGGAGGCCCTAAGGAAGAAAAAATTATGTACATGTGTTGCCACTGTTAAAATCTGGAATTCATGCTTGTATTTGAAGTCTTTTGTTGATGGATAATGAACTATGGAAAGTGGACTGGATGTTTTGTATTTTGGCTTGTAAAATGGATGTGTGGTTTAGGGTGTAGAATTGTGGCTTTTGTTTCCATGTGGAATGGTTATTGGGTAAGGTTTGAATTGTACACTGTATTATTAATGCAAGTTGTTGGAATCTATGATGTGTTGTCCATAATATAATTTAGAGTAATTTGTGGGATTACTTTACTGTTGTTGCCACTGTTTTGTTAATTCTTTAATGGACAAGATTATTATCTTTACAGGGTGTCGTGCATATTGACATAAAGCAGGGAGGGGTATATTTTTTTAGAGGGTTTTTTTGCTAATTATTTTTTCCACAGGGTCTTTTATGCTCATTATTTTTTTCAGAGGGTCTTCTGTACTAATTATTTTTTCCCTAATTATCAGCGACAGCACAACAATCCAAATTATCATTCAAATTCAGTACTTGGAAAATGATAATATTCCTACACTTTTCAAGGTACATCCACCAAAACTTGAACAAAATACATTAGCAGAAAGATACTTAATAAAAAAAAATTACATAAACTAAACTTTAAAGTAGCAAAACAGATTAGTTACATCCTTAGAAACCCTTGTACAACAACCTAATATTAGATTAATTTTTCAACAACAATACAAACACCAGCACTAACAACCCTGCACAAAGCATCCACAATACTTGCACAATATCTTGGTTTTGTGGACTTTGGGTTGGTTGAAGAATGTCTGCAGAAACCCTTGAACCGACTTCATCATTGTCGAAATCTCCAAAATCCTCTTCCATATGGAAATCGTAAACTAGCTCACCCGACGGAAGCCAATTCGCTTGCAATGGTTTCACCCACCGAAAAAAGTGGCATTTGTGCTTCGAACAACAATAGTACAACATACCTTTCGAGGGTTTGTTGGATTCTACAACCCGAATGGAAGCTTGCCATTTGCAGTTGCAAAATGGAGTGGGACCATAACGAATTTCAAGTTCTTGATTCAAGTTCCTTCTATTCTTCCAAGAATTCGAAGAAGAGGGCATTTTTCATACAGGTTGAAAGAGAAAGAGAGAAATCTGTAAACTAAAGCAATTTACTGTGAATAAAGATGATGGTAGGTGAGATATAAATCAGCCATTAAGAGGGGCAAATTTGTCATTGCATAGGGGAAAAACAAAAAATCTTCGCAGAATCTGCGCGTGACTTCTATTTCCCAGCGAAAGGGTTTATTTGGCTAATTTTAATTATTACAGGGTTAATTTTGATAATTAAAATTTCACAGGGTTTTGTTTGACAATTAGACATAAACACAGGGTGGCGCCGTGCAAAAAACCCCTTTCATAATCAAACCATTTTTAATCAAATCATTTAAATTTTAACCATAAAAATAAACGACCCTATGAACCCAAAAATAAGTTTAGCCAACCTTCAATTTGACATCTATGTTCTTGATTTCTAGCCAGACAAATTTATTTTTGAATCTAAGATGAAGAAAATTTACCGGCAGCAACGTAGAACAAGGTAGAGCCACTAGTGGGACTGTGGGGAGTATCAAACTCTTCGGCGGCCACTAAGTACACCATTAACATCATTGTCGCCGGTATTATCATGCTTCTCTCTCTCTCTCTCTCTCTCTCTCTGTTCTCGAGGAAACAACAAAGTTTGTGCTTTTTGTGTGAAACACGCTCTATTTAACCAGCATTTTTCAAGTTGATTTGCGCGTTGAAACAGGGGGATAAAGTTAAAGTAAGCACACGCTGCTATAGACATCAGAAAAGAAGAGGAAAGCGCTTTGTTATAAAAATATAGACCTAAATACTCTGCAAAGTTCATACCCCCAGGTAGTGAAATTTTAGTCAAGTTTTTTTTTCTTTCTTTCTTTTTTTCTTTTGATGAATAAATTTTAGTCATGATTAATTTCGATCAAATTAGTAGTAATTTTAATTCAACTGTATACAATTTGTGTCATGAGTGAATTTGTATTTGATGTATATTTTTAGAGAAAATGCCAAATTATATATGAAATGTATTAATATTTATCACATACTTGATTTGTTGGGGCGAAATCTAATTTGGACTGCAATTCTTCCTCTTGAGCACTATAATCTCATTAATTATCACATTAATTATACAAATCTTCACTTCCTCCTTTATTATTTTAAAATATCCATTTGCTATTGAAAAAGATAGCCTTAGATTCACCCAATGACAAAATTAGGAACCCAGAACGAGAAGTCATCTATCATATACGAGCTATCGATAAAATAAATAATTAAATTCTTTTTTGTAAAAAATGAGTGTATAGAAAGATATCGAGATAGTGCATTAAAAATAATTCAAGTACTTGCTCAAATTAAACTATATATATTTTTATATGTACTAGTAAGGAACACGTGCTTTGCGCGTGACCACAAACACATGTCTTATTTTTTGAGAAAAATGTTGATTACCGTACAACATAAATATATTAAGAATATTTTAGTTTTTTAAAGAAATATTGTGAGTGAATAAAAACTAATGAAATTGATCACTTTATTATTATTATATTATTATTATTAGACATGTCATATTAATAGTTTTTAAGGTTATTTTGATTCTTTATAATTTTTTTCTTGATAGTTAACTTTCTTTTATGAGTAAGTTACTAAAATTAATCTAGCAAAAGTTTAGAATATTGTAATTGAAAATTTTTACAAGATCAAATATATATCTTAATAGAAAATAATTATCAATATTTGACAGTAGTTTTTACTTATTTTTAATATTTTCAAATAAAAAGATGTGCGTATATACCACTATTAACATGTACAATTATCTAATATTTATATTTACTTAACGATGACTATTAATTTATCATTTTTTTTGTTAAATTATTTCTAGTAGTTCTTTCCTTCACTATTGATTTTCAGTATGCTTAAAATATTTTTTAATTATCTGTCAAAAAAATATACTAATTAAATTTTTTGTAGGTATATACTTTAAATAAGACCAATCATATTGAAATTAAAATGTTAATATAATATTTAAAATTCTTTCTATCATAGGTACATATGTTAAAGATGATATTGAATAAGTATAAACTTTTATATCATTTGTCTAAAGTTTGTTCGCATATGCTTTTTTGTAATAAAATTTGATTGAATTAATTTTTAACTGTAATACACATCATCAGTGTTGTATTCGTTAATTAATAAATGTAAAATAGCTTAACTATCATTCTCACTTATTGTTATATTTATGAAACTTCTAGCATATAGTAAATTAGATATACTAAGTATATTATATTTTATATTTAGATGATCTATGGTTCCACTTTTTTATACCACTATTTTCCAACGATCAATATGCAGAAAGAAGGCGGCCGATCTCATTACAAGAAGCATTATATAGTACCCTATTTCTTCAACAATTCTCCCCATTACAACCTTAACAAACAACTTATCCAACAAACTCTACAACAACGAAGGATAACAGAACAAATCACAAAAAACATGTTCACTTGGACTTCACATAGGACAGAACTGAAAAGACAGTCTGTGTCAAGGTGAAAACAAGCAGCATGAGCGCAGCGAAAAACGACGTAATTGCCCACGGACCGTTGAAGTAATTTCGCCTTAAGTTCGCCATCCATCTATTCTTCCGACGACCACAGTGCCCCTTCACTTTCTCAAACACATCGGCGTAGCAAAAATCGGCTGACATAAGTATATTTCTGCCCAACCTGTTGAACATACGATAAACCATATCATCATCGCCTAGCAAATTCGTTAAAATCCCATGACGCCGCAGTATCTCAACATCCTTTGACGAATTTATCAGACAATGCAAGAAAAATGCGTAATCCGTGACATATTTAGGATGATTATCAATCAAGAAATGCTCGTACGCAATAAGATTTCTAAAAATCGACTCTGTTTCATCTGAAACGTGGAAACCTGGAATCTTTAACACCCCTTTGATGAACTTAATGTCTAAACAATTACTCTGTGTCTGCTTTTCGAATTTCACCCCGGCCTCTCGTAGCTCGGTGGTCGAATTTATGGCCACCATTTTCTCTTCCTCTGTTTTGGCAAATGTATTGGTAGCTGTCATCTTAGCAAAAGAGGAACACCAGATCCTATGCACCAGGCCTAGGAGATGGTCTACATTCTTGAACTTTTTTCCGGAAACTTCTGTATCCTCAGGCCACGGAGATATATCATCCATGAAAAGATGGATTAAATAAAAGATATCATCATCCGGATCGCCAGCTCTCGTCATGGCGAAGAGCTGATCGAGCACGAAAAACGGCACCTGATTCTCAACCAACATCAGATCATGCCTCAACTGGCTCAAAACTTGTTCGTACTGGAAAATTATGTCATCACTTTCTCTCATCTCGTCAAAGCCATACTTTCTAAGCAACTCGATGATAAAAAAGCCATCAAGAAGTAGCATCTCCACAAAGGCATCCGAGCTGAATTCAAGACTCTCTGAATAAATTTTGCGCACTCGTTCTTCGAGTGATCTTATCGCGATGACATATATGTCGACGCTCGACTCTTTTCGTCTCTTGAGGAGAAGCTTTAAGTACCTGAACTTGTGCTGGTTCATTTTCTTGAGATTGTCCTTGCCATGATGAAGAGGGCCTATTGAGACTACCTTTGGATCGTAGAGCTTCTCGTTTTTATCGCGGAGATTGTCGTTTACTCGGAAGATTGAGGGCTGGCAGGGGGATGAAGGCAAGCTTAGAAGTATGTTCTCTATGTGTATAGAGACACGGTCTCTTGTTTCAGACATAGTTTCTGTCCGCAAGGTGAAGTTTTATCACAATACTTTGGACAACTTTTGATCATAGGAATTGAGGATTCTTGAGAAATTTTGTCATCTGGTGATATGTGCCTTTTTTGTTTAGTATGTCTATTGAGTCAACACGCGGTTAGATGTAATAAAGAGGGCTTCAAAGAAATCATTTAATCATATCTTAGATTGGCTGATAAATTCCACACTAGTTGCTTCTCGGAAATTACAGGCCAGATTTTGACAGGATACATAAATAATACTTGCTTATCAGGTATATCGGATGCACCTGCAAAATAAAAATGAGACGCAATTTATTTAAGTACTTTCCTCAAACTTTCATATGTCTCAATCAAGATACCGACTCCTGTTTAATCTTCAAAGGACAAAGAAAATGGAAGTCATTTTATAATCCTTACTTTCAGGTTCAACAGTGAAATGTTTGGGCCCGGAAAATAAAATTTTTTCGTGGATTCTGAGTTTCTGTCCACAAGGTGAAGTTTTGTGACAATACTTGGACAACGTTTGATCATAGGAATTGAGGATTCTTGAGAAATTTGTCAAATCTGGTGATATGTGCCCTTTTTGTTTAGTTTGTCTATTTAGTCAACGCGCGGTTAGATGTAATAAAGAGGGCTTCAAAGAAATCGAATAATCATATCTTAGATTGGCTGATAAATTCCACACTGGTTGTTTCTTGGAAATTATAGGCTAGATTTTGACAGGATACATAAATAATACTTGCGTATCAGGTATATCGGATGCACCTGCAAAATAAAAATGAGTAGCAATATATTTAAGTATTTTCCTCAAACTTTCATATGTCTCAATCAAGATACCTACTCCTGTTTAATCTTCAAAGGTTCAACAGTGAAATGGGCTTAATTTAAGATGCTGCCCAAAACTATAGTCTTTCACAATGCAAATCCTATATATGTTGGCTTGTTTCCCTAGAGAAAAACATCCACGAGTTCAAATAAAAGGGAAAAAAGAAAACAATGATTTTTCAAGCTATACTTGTGATGACAATGTTGTTGTTGTTAGCAACTGAAGTTAATTCAGCAGCAACATGTCCAAATACCTGTGGAAATCTCACCATCCCTTTCCCATTCGGCACTAGTTCCGCTTGTAATCTTGATGATTCTTTCCTTGTACGTTGCAATCACACTTTCAATCCTCCCAAGCCCTTCTTAATCTCGGACCACGGTTATATCGAGCTTCTCGACATATCACTAGACGGAATAATCAGAGTTTCATCTTTTGTTGCTAGTGATTGTTATGGCAAATCTGCAGCACCAAACGGCAGCAGCATCTCGAAGCTTGTCCCGTCCAAGTTCACGATTTCCAGCACTCGAAACAAGTTCACAGCCATCGGATGTGACACATATGCACTTGTTGAGGTATCTGGTCGGGACTGGAAGCAGATGAGGGCCGGATGTGTTTCTTGGTGCGACAGCATCGACAGTGTGGTGAACGGGACGTGCTCCGGGATTGGCTGCTGCCAGACTTCGATTCCTAAAGGAACAAAGGATTTCTCGGTCGATATTAAGAGTTTTAGAAATCACACAAGCGTCGCGAATTTTAACCCGTGTGGCTATGCTTTTGTGGTCGAAGCGGATGCCTTTGAGTTCTCTTCTTTGGATCTCAAGGATTTACGGAAGAGGAAGACCGTACCTGTTGTGCTTGATTGGTCAGTTGGATACGTGACTTGCCAAGAAGCTTTGAAAGATCTTTCTAGCTACGCTTGTCGAGCGAATCACAGTGAATGCACTGATTCGAGCAATGGAGTTGGATATCGTTGCAGTTGTTTGAAAGGATTTGAGGGCAACCCTTATGTTGCTGATGGTTGTCAAGGTAATATTTTATTTAGTGTTCCAAGCAACTCAAGGTAATATTTTATTTAGTGTTCCAAGCAACTAAGGATTTGTTCTCCATAGACAGTCAAAATTTCATTTTACCAATTGTGTGTTTGATTAATGCCAGATGTTGATGAGTGTTCTAGTTTGAAGCCCTGTGATGGAATATGCACAAATTTGGAGGGGAGCTACTTATGCTCTTGTCCGAAGGGGTTTAAAGGAGATGGAAAGAAACACGGCAATGGTTGCCATTCCGAACGTATAATTAATGGCTCTACCATGTTTTACATCATTTCTGGTAATTTCTCGACAGTGCCACATATAGTTGAGGGTGCAAGTGCACCTTTTAATAATTTTAAAATTATCTCATATGCATGTGGTTAAATTTGAGTAATCTCCTTCAGTGCACCCCTGACAACTCTCAATTAATTATTTCTAACTCTCGTAACTGTACGTGCACTCCTTGACCGTAGGGTCCTGGCTCCGCCAATGTTTCTCGGTCATGGATTTAACAGTTTTATTAGTGTCTTTTTTTTTTTGGTTTTTTTATGGCATAGGAATTATACTAAAAGTTATCTCCAAACAGGTTTCATGATTCCTGCCGTTGGCAGTTCTTGGATATTTTGGAGGCGTAAGCAAAAGAAAGTAGCCAAACTAAGACAAAATCTGGTCGAGAGAAATGGCCGCTTGATCTTAGAAACTATGCTAGCCCGATCCCCACAGAGAAAACTTGAAGTTTTCACAGCAGAAGATCTCAAAAAGGCTACAGACAATTATGATGAAAACAGAGTTCTTGCCAGACACCTTTTTCATGGGATCACTTATTATGGAATATTGTCCGCGGCTGGAGGTAACCGGAAGGTAACCATAGAGCAATGCGATGCAGTAGACGAATCCAATGTTAAGGTTTTTGTTAGTAATGTAGTCAATCGTTCCCGAATTCGCCACAGGAATGTCGTAAGGCTAATAGGTTTGTGCTTAGAGACACAAGTCCCGCTCCTCGTTTATGAATTCATCAACGATAGGACCCTCCAGGATTGCATTCATGATAATGATGTTGCACGTTCTCTTTCATGGGACATTCGTCTGCGGATAGCTGCACAAACCGCTGGAGCGCTTTTTTACCTGCATAATGGAACGGAACCAACCATTATTCATGGAAACCTCAACAGTGACAGCATATTACTAGAACATGATTGTACTGTGAAAGTACATTATCCTGAATTAGTCTGTGAACCGACTGCTGGTGTTCTGTTCTTTCTCGAGACAGGTTGCTATGTGGACCCCGAGTATTTCACTTTTCATCGGTTGACAGAAAAGAGTGACGTATACAGTTTTGGAGTCATGCTGGCAGAACTATTGACTGGTGAAAAGCCGTTCATTTGTAAGAGGCCTGGGGGAGAACAAAACCTGGCTCAGTATTTTGTTTCTTCGTCTGGTGGAGATAACTTACTCAGGATTCTGGACCGACGGATGGACACCGAGGGTAAGATTGATCAAATAACACGAGTTGCTGAGCTTGCACAGAGGTGCTTATCAGATTCATCTATAGATAGGCCAACCATGAACGAAGTGTTGGTTACCCTCGAAAATGCTAGGAGCAAGAATTCTAGCTCAACAATTATTAGTCCGAACTCAAGCCAGGGGACAACTACACAAAGAGTTCCGCGACGAAAAAAAATAAAAGACTTCATTTTTTCTTTTCTAAATATTGAACATTTTTTGGCTTGTGTTTCATCAATAAGAGAGACACCACCAGGAAATTATACTGCGTCTTAATTTTTGTTATCTAGTTTGCGTGGAGAAATCTAACATCAAACATGATATCTAGTACCAGCTCCTGGTAAGTGTTTGTTGTTTCCTTTTGAGAAAGAACCAATAATTTTTTCGGTAAAGTGTGTTTTCGTGAATGGTTTTCTGCAGTGAAAAAAACGAAAAAAGACAACTTATATAGCAATTTCAAGTCGATTTTTCCCGTTGAAACATTGGATTTTTGGAAGATATAAATAAATATTGGAGACTTTGGACCAGGTATCTTCGTTGAGATATCATAAAACAAGAGAATTCACTATGCTTTGGAAAAATTTGCGTTGTTATTTTAATTTCATCACAGAGAATCTCATCACAGAGAATCCGAGGAACATGATAAATTCATCCCCATTACTAGTCAATGGTGATTAAAATTTTCAACCGTATCAGAATTGTTTATACTATTAGTTAAATGGTTTCTTAGTCTCCGCAAGTTTGTTATTAATTCCTCTCTCACTCCCTTTATTATTTATAGTAATATTGGCACATTCGATGCATCCGCATAATAAAAAATACATATATAATTTAGTGACATACTAAATTTTTGATAGCATCTATACTATTAAAATATTTTTAACTATTTGAATAAGTTTATAAAATTAGTGGTAAATAAATTTAAAATAATTTAAAATTAAAAAAAATTACAAAGAAAGTCAAAAAATAATATTGAAAAATATTGAGGGATGAAAGAAGATAGAGAGAAGGGTGAAGCGGGGAGAGAAATAAAAAAGAATGTGGAAGAGGGAGAGAAAAAATAAATAAATAAAAAACAAAAAGAAAATGATAGACCAAATAATTTGTTAGAATAAGATAGTTACTAAATAATGTTCCCATTTATATAATAGTATAGATTACTATTATTATTATTATTATTATTATTACTCCATATCATTACAATTTTATATTATGAAAATTTAAGCACACTTAATGAAATTACATCTCATTTTTATTAGGCATGTACATCGAGTGTGCCTGACCGTTGGCATTATTTTTATCATCGATTGAGTAATAGCATGGAAAATGAGCTATCCTGTGAGAAGTTTTACCTGTAATTTCAAGGAAACAACCAGTGTGGAAATTATCTGCAAATCAAATTGTAATTATTCCATTTATAGGAAACTTCTTTCCTTAAAGTAAAGTAAAGAAAAAAGAAAAAAGAAAAAAAGAAAAGCGAACATCATCAAAAGACAGCAAGTGTTTCGACAATCCTGAAATCCTAGAAACAAATGTTGTCCTAATAATGCGAAAAAACACTTACTAGTTTCTTTTTTCTTGGAAGGTATAACTGAAGCAGATGTCTTCGTTGATTTGGGCATGAAATAAGAGGAAGGTACTTAGGTTCGGCAATTTTGCATTGTTTTCGTTATCATTACAGAGAAACAGGGAATCATCATCGATTAACAATACAAACGACCAAAAAACTAATTACTAACGAAAGATAACCAAACGATGAGTGCATTATATTTATCATATGATTGATTGATGCATAAGACAAGGGTTAATGATTTCATTTGATGTTATACCCCACTTCAAGAAACATCAAAAGATTGCAAATCTTGAATATATGAATTTTGGACTAGCCAATCTTGATTGGAATCTTCCAAAGCATTCCAACTGTCTATACTATTTATACATGATGACTAACCTGGTCTTTGATCTCGTTAGTTAGTTCTCATCTTTTTTGTACTCTCTCGCCTTTCTTTACTTTATCTTTCCTATTTATGTTTTCAGTCATATAATTTCATCTTATTCTAAATTATTTTTCTATTCATTTCTAATAAAAATTTAATAGACACGTTGAAAATGGAGAAAAGATATACATTTTTATAAAGAAAATTTAACAAATATTACCGTCACAATTTTCGTCACCAAGCAAACTGAACTTTCACTCTCGACATGGGCTAGAATACAGAAATTCACAAATGGCATTTCTCTTAAAAAAAAAATACAAAGGTACAATTAACTAAAAAAGCTCCTAATTCTGTCTCACAACTCTTGGCTAGACTTGGCACCGATAATATGTGATTACACTATCGCGGGTAGCGATGGCAATGGGTGGGGTGGGGGATTGCCAAGAAAGTCAGGCGGTCGGATCCATGGTTCGCCGTAACAATCGCGGGGAACGGAATAAAGGTCACTGTTCTAATTCCTTTGTACCGTCGTAGAACGATTGCGACTGTTCTGCACCTTTTAAAATTTAAATATAGAAAATTTTATCTTAAGTAGACAATTACTAATATGATGATATCTTTTAATAAATCTTGTCATTCCAATTTAAATTATATATATATGTGTATATATATAAATTCAACAATATATATGTGTGTGAATAATTATATATATATATAATTAACAATATTGAAATAACCCAAATTAGTACCTAAAAAATATGAAAACTAATTAATAACAAAATTTAATAATTAATGAAAAGAGAATCATATTGTATAATTAAAAATATTTAAATAAACCAAATAGTATCAAAAATTATGAAAACTAATTAGTTACAAAATTCATTAATTAATTAAAAGAGAAAACCGTCTTTTGCTACTTTTCCACAGTCTGCACTCTGTTGGGTATTACAGAGTTATGGGGTTATTTACTTCAAAGCCTGCGGTTGTCCGACTCTGACCCGAACGCCGCCGCCTCAAGGATGCTCCTCGGCGACGACAATTGGTCCTCAACTTCGTCTCGTTTCTCCATCCCAATTTCATCTCTATTTTCATCTCCATTCTGGTCGGAATGCTCTGTTCCTGGGATGGTGTCAATGTTCCAACCGTCGCAACCATTACTCCGACGAAACAAAAGAATGGCTGAACGGGCGTTATAACGCCGCAACACCTCTGCCCGCGACAAACACCACAAAAGTGGAACGGAGGCCAACATTCTGGTTCCATTCTGGCCGTTGTAGCAGCGTTCTGAAGAACCATGGTCGGATCCAGCCATGACAGCAGCAGCCGGATCCAGGTTTGGACTTGGTACGCGTTGAGTCCTGATTCGACCCGAATCCATTGCCATTACTAATTCCAGGGTGATCACCACTTCTCTCATAGTTGGCCTATTAGCTGATGAATCTGCTAAGCACCTCTTTGCTAACTCAGCAACTCGTGTTATTTGATCAATCTTACCCTCTGTGTCCATTCGATGGTCCAGAATCCTACTCAAGTTATCTCCTCTAGGCGGAGATAGAAAGTATTTAGCAATGTGCTCTTGTCCTGCCGGCCCAGAAGAATCTATTACCTGCTTTCCTGTCAATAGCTCTGCCAGGACGACACCTAAACTGTAAACATCGCTCTTCTCTGTCAATCGACTTGTTGAATAGAGATATTGAGGGTCCAAGTAGCCAGGCGAACCCACATTGAACGGAATATCTGAAAATGCAAAATCATGGACTTTGACAGTATAATCATGGGGGTTTAATAATATGCTGGAGCTATTGAGGTTTCCATGAATAACTGGCAATCTCGTAACATTATGCATATGTGCAAGCGCTTCAGCAGTTTGCGCCACTACCCTTAGACGAATGTCCCACGAAAGAGAGCGTGTGAGGTCATCATCATGAATGTAATCATAAAGGGTCTTAACGGCGATGAACTCATAAACCAATAGCGGGACCTGTGTCTCTAGACAACAACCAATCATCTTTACCAAATTCCTGTGGTTAATACCGGAAAGAGTGACTAACTTACTGATGAAAACCTCAACATCGCATCCATCGAGTGCATCACATTTCCTTATGGTTACCAGCCTATTTTCTCCATCGGGCAATATTCCTTTATAAGTGATCCCAAAAGGGTGCTCTCCGTCAAGAATCTCGGTTTCATTGTAATTGTTTGTGGCCCTTTTGAGATCCTCCGCTGTGAAAATTACAAGTGTTTTCTTAACAGATAGCATACTTTCTAGGAGCCGGCCACCATTTCTCCGGAACAAATTTCGTCTTAGTTTAACGATTTTCTTTTGCTTACGCCTCCATATTATCCAACAACCACCAAGAGCAGGAATCATGAACCCTGTTTGGAAATTCATAGGTTTCCTCGAAATCAATTTTGTACGATTTATCAGCTAAATAATTCCAAACATGCAGGACAGAGCAAGGAGTGGCTGGTAGAAGCAAGCATCCCCCAGATCTATTCAAGAACTTACTCTAAATTTATTTTGTTTAGAAGGAACTTTCTGTTTCGAAATTCCTACGTTATCTGAGAACTGAGATGACCATTTTACCTTTACGGAATCTACAAATTTATACACAACATATTATATAAAATTTAGAGTTACATTCACTTTGTACCATTGTCCAAAATTTGCACCAAACGACCCATGTACTATATAAAGTATCAAATACCGCCCTAAATTTGAAAAAGTTATCCTAATGAACAAAAATGCCCTTAAGTTCAATGTAAGGATTTATTCACTTCGTCCCCCCTTCTGATAAATTAGACAGTGCTATAACCTCTATAGTTAAATGTTTTTGACTGCAAATTTTATCAAATAAAATCACTTTTAATCAAATTTGAAACTATAAATAGCGCTAAAAAGTATTTTCTAAACTTTTCTTAATTAAAAATTCTTCGTATTATTAATATGAGTATCCAGACATAAAAAATTAAATTAGTCTGTATGTTTGAGCTACGCATCACATATATATTTTCAGTAGAATTATTTAATAATGCAATTCAAGGATACTTATAAACTA
>CM047874.1:3169148-3243744 GCA_026212405.1 Petrea volubilis | reverse complement strand
AATAAAAAAACTTATATATACAATTCAAATTTATGTCTAACTTCAAATCTCTAAATTCGCGCGAGCGCACGCGCGAGCACACACATATATAAAACTCCAAAAACGAGTTGAAAATAAAGGTCCATACCAGTTCGGGGCACCCCCTACAGTTGAGCTATGGGTGTGGGCCCCTCAGCTTAGGTCATCCGTTACCAATACAAATCTCTATTAAAAGTTTACTTTGAATCACACCTTGAGACTTTTTCAAGTTGAATAGTAATTAAAATATACCAAAACTGAAGTCACATTAACAAAGCATAATTGATTCCATTCCTCATTTCATCTTAAATATTCACTAGTGTGAGTATTAGTCTATTAAATAGTAATGTTTAATTTGTTTAGTTGTAATTTTTTTGGTGTTTGATAATTGATTATAAATCATATATCCGATAAATTTTAAGTCATATTAAATTAATTGTGATATAATTAAGTGAAATTTTATTTAATTGCTTCTGTATTCAATTTGCTTCCACAAGATCTCGCCATTACTTTCATTGCATCTTTAATTTAGTGTGGTCGTCATGGCCAAAAATTAAGAGGGTCTCAAAATAAAATTATTCAGAGTTAAGAATGATGTGTTTTAGTTTACTTGTCACCAGAAAATTAACCAGAAAATTGCCCAATTTCTTACTCTTTTTAATTTTAATTAATCTCGAGAGGTTATTTTGAGTATATATTTGTTCGTAAGTTAATATACCTTGAAACTTGAATGCAATTTCACCTCAAATAAGAAAAAAAAAAATCTTGAATACAATTATTAATTTTCTGTTAATTTCGATGTGATTTCGAGGAAGAAGGGCTGGCTACCTTTAAGCTCTTGATTTTCCGAATGTTCATATGTTCAAGATAAAAATTGGATTTCAAATGTGGGTGTTATTATAGGTGGTACATTTCCTGAAGCGAGACATGGCCATTAATTATAACATTGACTTAATTTATTTTTATAACACATATATATATATATATATATATATATATATCAGTGTATTGTTGTCAAATGCACACACACACACACCAACATTCCGTGTGTGTGTGTGCATGGGCTACGAGGGAATATACATGAAAACAACAAATTAATTTAAAAATTCTAATTAATTATTTAATTAAGTTATTTTCGTGGACAATTGGACGAATTTGGTAGGTTTGACTTTGACGCATGACTTGATTTAATTAGTAATTACCTGGAGCAATCGAGTCCAGGTCAACCAAAAAATGTTGCTTTTTATCATTCTTTATTTCCTTCAAAAATCAAGTCTCTAGTCTTTCAATCCAGTTCTCTGAAGAATGATATTTTTTTTTCTCTTTTTTAATAAAATAGAAAGTATTGTCATTTAATATAATCATTAGTGATAATATTTATAGTATCACTTTTAAATCTTGTTCCATGTAAGGGGCTATACTTGCAATTGAGAGATATTTTACCTCAGAGAGAGAGAGACAGGAAGACAGAGAGAGAGGGGGGGGGGGGGGGGGTGGGGAGCATGTGAGGGTTTGAGTTGCTAATTCTACTTGTGCTTACAAGTTGAAATCATCATTGGAACTGCTTTTAACATTTTTCAGTGTTATGGTAAATGATATGACGATTAAAACTTACACTTTGTAATTTATTTTCCTTAAGGATTTGTTTGAATCGAGAGACTCGAATTTGGAGGAAGGATTTGAGGGGAATAATTTCAAATGACTTTAAATTTGTTGAATCTCAAAAATCCATTACAATGACTTCAAAAGTAGTTTAAAACAGGAGCAAAAGAATTTAACATCCATCATAATATGAATTTGTTCGAACAAACTCAGTGAATTTGCTATTATAAATCTGAGCTCCTTAATCTTAAATTCCTTTATCGAAACACAACCTAAAATTATTTACTCATTTAAATTTGGAAAGGTCTTTATTAATTAAGGTCCATCCATATGGCCACAATTACTAGCTTCTTTAAATTTAGATTCAAGTCAATTCAATTATCACTCCAACTTTAAGCAATATTTACTCGATATTTAGAATTTGATCGCCTGCACTTTTTCAAATTTACCCAATTGTTTGTATTTTTTTCAATTTTAGTTTTTTCTTGATTTTTTAGGTCGAAAATAAGTTACAGTATATCAAGTGTGAACATGGGATAGTTCATGTAGCAAAATATAACAATATATATATATATATATATATAAATATGTATATATATATATATGTGCGAAAACGAACAGAATTTGGCTGCGAAATGTTTTTTTTCCCGAAAAACAAAAGCCCAATGCCGAAGAAATGAGGAATAATTAGTTAAGTAATATCTGTTATATATATATATATATATATATTCAACTTACACAATTCACACACATAACAAGTATATGTGGGCAGAGACGATCAACGTGCTCACATCATTAGTGATACAATCTTTCTATGCACATATTGCACAATAAATATTACATTCTATATATAACTTAACAAGCAAATAACAACAACAACGACAACAACAAAAGCTGTGGAAAAGTAATGCACACTACTACATATATGGATCGATATATCTATGCATCAAACACACATTTTACGCAACAATTAGTTATTATCTGGATTTATTCTCGACTTGTTCTTTTGATTCTCTGCAACAGACTTGACAGCTTTCGTGACTGCCTTTACCTACGGCCTTTACGACTTTAGTGGAAACATGCTCCTTTTTTGGTGGGAAAACACTGCCCTTCTTGCCTGAATTTTTGCTGCTCTCTCCGTTGTTCGAATTCATTTTGCCTCTTCGATGAACTAATACGTATACATATGTGTATGTATGTGTGTGTGTGTATATATATATGTGTATATGAAAATGTTTTTATCTTCTCTTTTGCTTTTAAAGGTAGGTGAATGTGGCCTCAAGCAAAGGTAATGCATGTATTTATAGAGGACAAGATGATCAACTTATGCTATTGGATTTCTCTCTTAGTCCTTCCTAATTTCTTAATTTACGCGTAATTTCGTAGCTAATTCCATGTTAATCTCATGGAAGAAGCTACGCGGCTCTTTTTCTAATGGTTAATTTTTGAAGTGGTGTTGTTTTTAATCAGACGAAAACATGGTTTTGTGTGTGTGTGTGTGTGTGTTGTGTGTTCTTCTGCTTGATTAGATATATGCACACACATACACAAGCATATATGTATACATTTGAAAATTTACGTTAGATGTTTTGAGGGAATTATTTGTGATAATAACATTAATTGTGAATGTGAAAATGTAAATACTAACACTACGCGTGCGTGTGTGTGTGTTTCTTGATAAATTTCCGGCCATGCATCTTATGTATGTACATCTATATACATGTATACATATATACATATATATATATATGTGCCTGTGTATGTGTGTATACATATATACATATATATATATATATATATGTGTGCTTGTGTGTGTGTGTGTGTGTGTTTCTATATATTTATATGATTATTGATTAGTCAAGTCTTGTTTTGATGTTTTCTTGGTTAGTCAATAACAATTAGTTATAGTTAAGGCTGTATTTGATTCTTGATGTTTTCTGGGTCAAGAGTCACATTAATTGTCTTCCATTCACATTTGTATATACCTTCACTACAAAAAAATGAATAAAGTTATGACAGTATAACAAATAATAATGAAAAAGTTATCATTAATGATATACATTTAGTGACAACAAATTTATATTGTCATAAAACATAGTTTGCAAATGTTCATGGTGACAATATAATGCAAAATTGATAATTAGTGACACACCTATTATGATAACTTAATGGCAATAAAATATTGTTATAAAATCTTCAAAGCAATTTTTGTTGTTATCAAATTGTCATTATAGATATGTTACTAATTATAAATGACGACGACTAAAACATTAATTTTTGTCAATATTGAGTGATATTATAACAACATAAAAATTGTTGTCACAAATAAAAATTTTGATTAGCTATAAAATGGAAAGTATTGTCATTTAATAAAATCATTGGTTATAACATTTTGTATTATCACTTTTAAATCTTGTCAATAATAATATTATTTTTTCTTGTATTGCTTATAGAACAAGAAACAAGAAAAATGTTAAATCATCTTCATTTTCTGAAATGAAGATTTGAATTTCTTCGCTTCTTCCTGATAACAAATATAACATCGTCTACGGATGTAGGGTTGTAAATTTTCAAATCATATTTAATACATACGACTTCATGATATATATATATATATATATATATATATATATACACACGCGTTTGAGGTGCTTTTACAATTGATTACGGAGGTACTGTGCAATTTTAACCATGGATATATAGCTTAGAAATAAATAAACTCATGAATATGAATAATACCATGATATATAGCTTAGAAATTACAAAGTATTTCTCAATAGTAATCGTGAGTTCAATTTCATATACCTGTATACATAGATAACACTAGGGTTGTTAATGGATCATATTTTAAGTCCGAATTCAACTTGAAATTTAGTGTATTCGACCGACTGAAATATTCGATGGATTAGATTTAATTACAAATATTCGTAGTTTGAAAGAAGTGAACATAATATGGAATTAAACAATTCATATCTTTATATTAAATTAATAACATCCTCTATCTAATATTAGTAAAGAACCCTAAACATAATGTAATATATATATATATGTATGTATATATATACACATCATTATTATTAATAATACATTTGTTTTTATTTTCCAAGAAACTTATTTAACGAAATAATATATATGCCAAAAAAAGTTCTACTTTGTCAAATTTTATTTTGTACATAACGGATACAATTTTTTATTGTTCACTTGATTTGAAAAAATTCAAATTTTAAAACTTTTTCGAATCGGATTTTATTTCACGTTTCAAATTTTATGAATATGAATTCTATAAGACTTAAGTCCAATTCAGATATTAAAAAAAGTTAATTCGATTAGGATTCGGATTTTTCAAATTTGTTCCAAATCCGACCCATTGACAGTCCTACATAACTCGTAACAAGAACCATCTTCAAGCCCAAATGTATATGCATTGAATTGGCCACTTTAAAATCGGGCCTTATTTATTTCGACGATCCAATATTGAGAAATAGGAAATAATATAATTACAAAATTTTAATTCATAAAATTGTAACAGAGCTTAATTATCCATATTAAATACAGAAAATAAAACATAGATATGTGTAATTTTATAACACATATTTTATTAGAAGTTTCGTCTCTGATGCTCTAATCTTGTGTTAAATATGAAATCACAAAAAAAATACATATAAATACTTCATTCTATATATTTTTCTGATCTTTATTTTTAATATATTTTGGTCCTCATTAATATAGTAAACGGGCTTTATTTACAAGCCCAACGTCTATGATTGGACAATTATAAACGGGCTAATAGGCCCATTTTCATCTCGTGAAGTCCACGAATTTGGCCCAAGAAAACTACTTCCATTAAGAAAACACTCTTCCGAATAAAAAACAAATGGATAAAGAGAAGCCACCCGTTCTTTCACATTCCCTCCTATTCTCTGCGGTACGTACTAATATCGCATCAAAGAAAAATAGCAGATATTGAGGTGAGAGCAATAGGGGGAATCGAGAGCTGCTTCATCTCTCTACCTCTTCCACTCGTACAGACCCTTCAGTCCAGTTACCTCCCTCCAATTCTTGCAATTGAGCTCCGTTCTGACGGCCGCGTCTGGCACGTGGCTTGGTGCGGCTCCGCCTCCTCCTCCCCTTCTTCAATTGAAGTATTGTATGGGAAACTCGAATTGCTCGTGCTCATTTTGGTTGAATAATTATAGAACCCTCCCTTTGGGGGATTGTTGATGATGGAGTGGAGGAGAATGATACAGTAGCACATGTCATATGCGAGGACGAGAAATGAAGTGTATGTATATACACACTTGGTGGTGGTACAATACATCGCAAAATAAATAAATTTAAGGTGCCAAACGCTTGTTTAATTAATTGAACAACAAATCCTCGTACACATTTTTTTAAATACAAGTATGAACCGCCCATATTATGCTATAGCCAACAGCCGACACATTATGCAAACGTACAAGTATACTACACAAGACAAATAGTGGACTCACAAACAGTACGTATAAATATCAAACACTACATAGTACAAGTTGTAAACAATGAACTAATTATGAGGGTTTACTTTACCCTTGTTGTTGTTACTCTTGACGGCATTAACAGCAGACTTGACGGCTTTCTTGCTAGTGTCCGCAATTGTCTTGCCCACCATATTGATAACATGCTCCTTTTCTTTAGGAATAACAGTTGCCCTGTTACCTGAATTTTTGCTGCTGCTCGATCCGTAGTTGGTACTCATCTTGATAGTTTTGTGTGTGTCTGTGTGTATGTTTGTATCTATATGTTTGTATATATATGTGTATATCAATGTTTACGATCTCTCTGCTTTTGTATCATTGTCTAATTTCTCTCTGTTATGTGTTTTTGTGGTGTGTATTTGAAGATAGATGGGGGGGTATTTATAGGCTTTTGAGAGTTATGCATTGCTGAGGTGGGGTGGGTTCATTTTATGTCTGATTTTGCTGGTATTATTCTTAGAGATTTCAGGGAAAATAAATTAAGGAGCCCTGCTGCTAATGTTTTTCCAAAGATCTGTTAATTTTGTTCAACAAATTTGGTTTTATGTGTTTTTGTGTGTGCATGTGTGAGTTTATGTTGAATTTTCCTTCTGCCCTAGGATTCGTTCTTGTGTAGTGTTGTTAATTCATTTTTA
The DNA here is from genome assembly GCA_026212405.1 of Petrea volubilis. Classification (NCBI taxonomy): domain Eukaryota; kingdom Viridiplantae; phylum Streptophyta; class Magnoliopsida; order Lamiales; family Verbenaceae; genus Petrea; species Petrea volubilis. The sequence goes on along the minus strand of CM047874.1, from coordinate 3,236,975 downwards.
CGCACACATATACACAGGAGGTGGTGTTCTCTACACACACACACACACACATATATATATATATATATGAAATTTCTTGTCCTATGAATTGTATTAACATGAAAGATGTAGAGACCAACAACTCTATTGTGTTGTGTGTGTTTTTGTGTTGCCCCACTTCTTCATGCAGTGTGTGTGTGAGAGAGAGAGAGAGCAATGGTAAAAAAATATTCGAGATGCCCCGAAAGAATTCGGCACGGAAGATTGGGCTTTGGGCTTCTAACTTTTTCGTTTTTAATCATCAGACCAAGACCACAAGGATTTTTTTTTTTTTGATTAATAATATGCGCACATGCCATCTACACACACTGTTAGGATTCGAATCATAACATTACTCTCTCAACGCCTCTAAAAACGGGGTAAAAGTTCATAAGGGTAAAGCCCTGAACAAAGACGATGACATGAAGGTTTACTATAATGTGAATATTAATTTGTTAAATATAATTTTTAATCTATTCAATTATAATTTATTTTATGTTTGATTATTGATTGTAAATTATATAATAATTTGTACCTCATATGAAGTTAGCATCAATATAATTAATTGAACTGTATTCAATGTTTTTGTATTCATTTTATATGAAATTAGAATGAGATAGTCACCCTCATTTTGACCAGAACTGACCTTTACTGTCATTGCTTTAATTTAACATGGTCTTCGTGTGGCGAAAATGAAAAGGGTCTTAAAATATATTAGTCAGTATTTTATTTTATATTAATTTGTCACACCAAATCAGAATTGCCAAATTTCATATTCTAGTGAATTTACTTGACTTGGACAAGTAATTTGGGGTATATGCTTGGTTGATCCCAATATTGAATAAAATTATTTAAAAATTGCTTTGCATCATTTATAAATGAAGATTAATTACGTCGCAAAACTAAACATTTTATTTATTAATTTTCGGGAAAATTACACTGACCACCTTTAAGATTTGGCTAATTTACGAAAAAACCCCCTACTTTTTCAAAAATTACCAAAAATCCTATGAGGTTACACCAATATTACAAACTTATTTCAATTTTTGAAAATACTCATTCCCTTTTTTTGGGTGATTTACACTGACCACCCTTGAGGTTAAACTAATTTACAAGAAAACCCCGATAGTTTCAAAAATTACCAAAAATTCTCTGAGGTTATACCAATATTACAACTAGAACCTACTTAGGTTAACTTATCAACAATATTAATCCTTTTTTTTGTCTCTCTGTAAAATTGTTATCATAAAATTTTCATGTAATAGATTTGGGGGAAAAAAAAGTGATTATTTATTCAAATAAATATTCCGAATTTAGGGTTATGGATTTATACTAAATTAGCCTAACCTCAGGGGTGGTCAGTATAATTTTTCCTACGTAATATGTGCTAAATTTATATTTGAGAAAAATATATATAATTATATGCGTCATATATATCCATAATATGAAATGAGAAATATAAGCATTGATTGAAATAAAAAATTAAAATTAAATAATGCACTTGAAAACTTTATTTAGCTTGAGAACTCTAACTCATTTCTCTTACAATTTACTCCGTATTAGCAATAATATGTCATACTTGATGTGTTGGTAGATACTTTTAATGCATTAAATTAATTTAGAATATTTATTTGAATAAATAATCACATATTTTTTTTCAAATCTATTACATTAAAATTTTATGATAACAATATTACAGAAGAAAAAAAAAAGAATTAATAATGTTGATAAGTCAGCCTAAGTAGGTGCTAGTTGTAATATTGGTATAACCTCAGGGGGTTTTTGGTAATTTTTGAAATTATAAGAGGTTTCTCGTAAATTTGTCTAACATCAGGGGTAGTCAGTGTAAATCACCCAAAAAAAGGGAAGGGGTATTTTCGAAAATTGAAATAAGTTTGTAATATGGGTATAACCTTAGGGGATTTTTGGTAATTTTTAAAAAAATATGAGGTTTTTCGTAAATTAACCAAATCTCGAGGGTGGCCAGTGTAATTCGCCCTTAATTTTCTGTTAATTTCGATGTAATTTCTAGGAAAAGGCTACCTTTAAGCGCATGATTTTCCAAAATTTCATATGTTCTAGATGAAAATTTTATTTTAAATGTATGTGTTCGTTATGCTTTTATGTAATTATAGGTAGTTTATTGGTTTCGAGTATTGGAGGCATAAAGTGTAAATTTGTCTTTAGCAATGTTGAAAAAAGGGCATCGATACTATGGAACTAATTCAACTATCCTATGTATACTTATATAAAAAAAAAAAAAAAAATCAACAATGTTATATTTAATATACCACATGCATTGAACCAATATTTTCCCACCTACTCTAATAGACTGATTTCATTGAACCAAAAAATTTTCATTGAAAGAGACTCTGAGGTGTTCAATTTAAATTTGTCAAACAAGTGTCGGGAATTCATATGTATTTTATGAGGTTTTTGTAAGAGTACAATTCAAGCTCATCAAGTTGAATTGTTTGTTTTGAAGGAAATTAGTCAAACTTGTGTATAGTCTTTCTTTCTAGTTAGTACACACACACACACACACACACACACACACACACACACACATAATTCTTGTGTTTATATTTGAACGAAGGAACAAATCATAAATTCAAAAATTAAAGTTGAAGCCAATGTATAATTTGCTCACACAAAAATATTAATAATAAAATATTCTAATGTCATATAATGCTATCAATAATTAAATAATAAGAGTTTTTGCATTTTATATTGCCGGCAGAGGAAACACAATAACAACTGATTTTGCTAAGCAAAAAGTGGAGTTTTGTTTTGTAGCTAAAGATGATTATGTAGGCATGAAATAACATTCCAACTAATTCAAGCACTGATTGATAGATTACTGGACTAATCTAATTTCCAATTCGCCAATGAAAGGAACTTAATACTACAATAATCAACAATTCTTCCAAATGATTATCACTAATACGTACGATAATCAAATTAATGTAAATACTAGCACTCTGTGTGTGTGTGTGTGTGTGTATTATTACAGGTAGTGTGTTTCCTGGAACGCAACATAGTTATTTATAACATTGAATTAATTTCTTTTTCTTTAACGCATATATTGTATAGAAATCAAATGTATACATACCAACATTCCGTGTGTCCGTGCGTGTGTGTGTGTATGAGAGAGAGAGAGAGAGAGAGAGAGAGAGAGAGAGAGAGAGAGAGAGTTTACATGAAAACAACAAATTAAATTTTGACTTTAGCATTTAATTAGCAATTACCCGGAACAATCGAGTCCAAGGTCAAGCAAAAAATGTTGTATTTGTCTTTTTTCTTTCCACCTGTCATCTCTCACTTTTTATTCTTTATTTTATTGACAAATATCGGTTTTTATTTCCTGCAAAAAAAAAGTCTTTATACTCTCAATTCAATTCATTCCTGCAAAAATCAAGTCTTTAGACTCTCAATTCAATTCTATGAAGAAATTAGGTCATTTATTTATTTTTCCTTTTCCAGAAAATTTCCGTGTAAGTGGCTCTATTTAATTTTTTTTTGAACAATCTTATTTAATTTTTAGTGCCTACTTATGAGATTTTTAACATTTTTAAATCTTATTGTGAAAAATACTTCATTAGTTCCAAATTACAATTAGTCGTTTAAATTTATATCAATATTAATTTCATAAATACTATATACAAAGAAGGGTACTTTTGATTATATTATAAATTATTTTGGTCTTTTCTTGATTCAAAATACACGAATTTTCCACTAAATGTCCTTTTTCTGATTGCTTTTTTTTTCACTTTTAGTTCTTCTCATTTTTCCAAACTTTGTAAAATTCATCTCCTTAAAAGAAGAAGAAGAAGAAGAAGAAAATTAAAACATGCCAGTACTCCTTGAAAACATCAAATAAAGTGTGAAGAACTTATATAATTAACAACTATGCATCTTTCTTTTTGGAATATATATATATATGGATATATATATATATATGTATATATATATATATCCAACAAAAAATCTATAAGAAATTGTTTGATAATCTGATTAAACTCCTTATGATTATGGAATATTACTGTACATAGCTTGAACCACAATTCAGGCAAGAAAATACAAAGGAAAAAAACACTTACATAGGTCACAAACATATTACCAATACAAAGATTACACAATAGATGCCACATAGTACTTAACAAACAAGCAAACGAACAACAACAACCAAAAAAGAAAAAAAGAAAAAAAAAACTACTATATATATGGATTTATATGCCTATACAACAAACATACGATATTAATTTATGTAACGATTAATTATGAGGATTTATTTGGGACTTGTTCTTGTGATTCTTGGCGACATCTGCAACAGACTTGCCAGCTTTTGCGACACCTTGAGCTATCGCCTTCCCGACTTTAGTGGAGACTGTAAGAATTTTATTCTTATGTGGACTTCTATTAATTGGATATTTTGTTTTTATAAAAACGGGCTAAATTAATACGGTTAATGGGACTTAACTTATAAGGCCTAATTTGTTTGACCCACTATTGTTAAGGCCTTAATTTTAGCAGACAAGGTTTGACAGTTGGTGTAGGCCCATCCTAGAAAGCCCATGATGGGAGGGCCCTAAGGTTACATTATATATTTGGCTAGGTCCCCTCTCCACTCCGCACTCTGATAATCGCTTATCCCATTGAAAGCTGTCAATATCGGTGAGAGATGGAGAGGAAGAACTAGCCAAGGATGTTTGTCTAAACATCCATATTGATCAACTATCAACCTTGGTGTAAGGTACGCTAATATAAATTTTTATATATATATAGTGTTCTAAATTCATGGTGTATCGATCCTGCGATTACAAAATTTTTCTTACAGTTGGTATCAGAGCGGGACGCTCTATGAACTTAGAATCCTAATTTTTGTTGACAAACCTTTTTTTTTTATTCGATTATCATAAAAATTACTTGATGAATCGAATTTGCGCGTATCTTGTTTTGAACTTCCAATTGCATGAGTTCAAAGTTTAGATTATTGATGGTCTTGAACCTATTTATTCATCAATCATGCGATCGGTATGTATCATAATTGTATGAAATACACCAAGCTGGGATTAGCCGCTTAGGGATAGGGCCCGGCAAGACTTTAGCCAAAATCTTAGTCAATTAGTCCATAATTACAATGTGGTGGCAAAAGGCAAATTTCACAGGTCATACTAAAAAGGTGATAATCTTGTGTGCATGTGTAAGGTCATACTAAAAAAGTGATAATCTTGTGTGCATGTGTAAAGTCAATTTGATGCATACTTGTCTTCTGTGAAATTACCATACGAGTCATCATCAAATCTTCTTTTTTTTGCTAAATCAATTCCTTTATTATCCATTAAAAGCAAAAAGGATCAGTTCCTTTATGAGACTAAATCAAGAGGAAGATATCGTAAAAGGGTTATGATACATCACTTTCACAGACGTGTTCAATAAGACAAGTTACAAATTGATAATTTCTAGTAATTTGATTGGATGAAAGTTGCCCTTTATGGAATATCAATTCAGGGGACATGATGGCCTAACTATTGTACAGGTTATCTCTATTTTTTTGTGATGATTAATTATGATGATTGAGCATACTTGGTTCACTTTTATGTGACTTATAGATATGTTTTTTTTCTTACCGTAGTTGTACCTTCCATTGTCAAACTTCATTAAACATTGTTTGCGAATTTACTTGAATCAGTCGTGGTTTATCTGATATCCTAAAGGTGTACGATCCTCATTGCCTATGTATCATCTTTGTAAACCAAAACGTACAAATGATCTAATTGATGTAATTGATTTATAAAGATCATGGTTATCCTGCATCAGTATATGTTTCCGAGGAGGTTTAGTATTGCATCACAGTGCGGTCTTGAGATTTGTGCATCAATCATAATAGAGTTTGATCAAAAGAAAAAAAAAAGAAAAGGAGGGAATAATCTATTTGTTACCAAGTTTATTTGGTAACTAAGCAAATTAGATTTTATAACAATTGGAATGTATCGAATTATATTTGTAACTCCCTAAAGTACATATAGCTCTCGTACTTAATGTGGTGGGAGTCTTGCATACATATTGCTTGTGTGCAAGTTAGGCAATTATTTTTAAACTCGGTCATGTGCTAATTTTATGAGTTGAGATAGATAGTTACACCAAAGTGTTCTATTTATTGAGACTTGTAAAATTTGTGGCATGCATAGTTCGAGTTGATAAAATTATTATGCATTCTTACCTGCCCAAAGGGGGTATGATATGTGTGGTAATTTTGATTTGTTGGTGCGGAACATATTGTTAGGGTACAATGGTTTAGAAAGTTCGTCTCCCAAAGGAGGCAATTTTCAAAGACCAGGGTAGTCCTATGCTGTTCTTGCACGGAGGGACCTATCATGTGTGACTACTCTGCCCAAAGGGGAGTTGTCATGACATGTTGGACTCTCAGAGGAATAAAGCTATATTGTTTCAAGCTTATTCTAATTAATTGTCTATCGATAATAATTCATTGTATTCTTGTTGATTTGGACTACTACTATGAGCTTAAATGGTGGTAGTGTAAGAACATATTGATGGGGATGTACTGATATAGAGGGTTTGTTCTCCCAAAGGAGTCAACTTTTCGAAAATCAAGATATTCTCCTGCTCGTTCTTGCATGTAGAGGACCTATTGTGGATGACATACTCTGCCCAAATGAGAGTTTTGTCATAGTGTGCCTAGATCCTCTACTAAATAAGCGCCATTGGTTTAAGTTTATTCTCACTAATTCTCCCCACACTACATGACTATTATGGCATTCATGTTAATCGTATTTGTGGAAAATAGAGCCTTTGTGTGTAGCACACTCTGCCCAAAGGGGAGTTTGTTATCACATAAGAGGTCGCGATCTTGTTAGCTGATATTATGTTTGGGCATGTTTTATATATATCAGCATATTTGAATTTGTTTTATTTATTATTCCCTATGTGGAATAAAATGGTCTATTGTTAGATATTTGCCTTTGTTCTAAGTTACTCAACAATAGTGAGTTTATTTCGAACTTTAAAAGCCAATATGCTATGGACATGATATATTATTTATTGTGAGATGTACCAATACAGACATAGCCTTGAATTTAATAAAATCTCTAAAGTTGTTGCTCTTCTAGAATGCCTTGTTTTGAATAATAAGAATCATCACTTGAGTCTCCTAATTGTTGAAAAAGCCACTTTATAAGCAAATGAGCAATGATCCGACTATTGTGGGAGTCGGCTCTATCTATTTGATTTGAGGGCAAAATTGGAGTTGTGCGTCTAAAGAATCTGTTATTTTGTGATTTTGATGTCATAAATATTGCTTTTGATTTTGCGATAAGAAGCATTTTATGATTGGAGGATTCTAGACATCTTAAAAGTTTAAACCAGATTTTAAGGTTTAATATCTATATACTTGATATGAATGATGTACATTATCAATTTATTCTCCCAGAGTTTAATTATGTGAAAATCATTCTCATAGCTGACGAGTTTTGAACATAAGGATTTGTGTTCATATGTATGAACGGAATCATAGAAGATATTAATTTTGGATAAGTAGAAAATTTGATTTTCCACAATAAAGAGGGGTTATAAAAGTTACATAAACTCATTCATTATTTGGTCAAATAAGAGATACATTATGTGGTTAATGTTTATAAAGATCCAACAGGCTAAAAGTCTTTAGATAAATGGGCTTGTTTAGTCCATATGTGAATGGAATATTTGAATGAGACAACTATCATTGGTAGCTTTGAAAATTGAATTTATTTCAATTTGATAAAATGTAATTTGTTTCTTTTGACCATGAGAAATAACAAAAGAGCCTATTTGTTGGTTTTTCAAAGTATTTGTCATATGTACTGTGTAATTATTTTCATGAATACTATAGAGTTCCTCCTCTTGATAAAGTTACTTCATGAAATATATTAAAGAGAAATTCTTTCATGTGGTGACAAAATGCTTAGGTCACTTGAGAGTGGAAATAATCACATTGTTAATTGAAATTAGCATTTTCAATTAGTCTCATAGATATTATTCAAAGTTTTGACCAAATTATTGGCTACGGTGCTTTCACATTCTAATCTTTTGATATATTTGAGAATAGTTTTTCCATAATATTTAAGATGAACCATTCGTGGTTCATGTGAGGATTTATACTCAGTTTATTTCACCGTAGTTGTCTTCTAAGAATGCAAGTTGTTTTCTTGAAAATGACTCTAATATATTTGGAAAATTCTTTTTTAAATGGTGAAGTGTCATACTGATTGTGAATATTTAGGAACATATTTGAAATTCCGCATTTATCTTAAAGGTGTACCTATTATTAAACTTCACTTATCACCCTGATAGTTCTGAGTAAATGGTATGAATAATATTTGGTGTCATACCTTGAGAGACTTATTTGATTGTGTTTTTGTTCTTGGCTTTCCTATTATATTGAAGAAAGGTGAAGTTTATGTATTTAATAGAGAGTTTATTTGAAATCTTAATGAGGGATTTCAATTGGGATCTATTATGCAATATTTAAAAATATTGATCCTATATTTTATAACTAGTGCTTCATGAGAAAGCGATTTAGCAAATTCATATTCTTTTCTGTATACCCAAGTCTATATGTTTAAGAGTTAAATGAGAAAATTTTTGCCCAACTTATTACGTTTCTCAATGTGAATCTAATTGATATAATCACTTTCGATATCACATTAGGATCTAATACTTGAAAATTTTATATAGCAAAGATATCTTTATTTTGATTTTGGAGTAAGATATTTTGTGTTTCTTGATTGTTGCGAAAGTGATTATTATTGAATTGTTTAACTGATCCTGGAAAACTAATATATATAGTTTCTAGTTTTCAATTTGATATTTAAGTTGGGAATACATGGACTTTGTTATAATTCATGTCTCACAATGATATGTGGGAGTCATGTATATGGATCATTATTGTAAATGGTCAATTGTGAGAAAATATTTGATCAGTGAGAAGTTCCGTGAATGATTTAATCAAAATTTGCTGCTAAGAAATTTATTCAAAAGGGGGTGTGTGTCGATAAGGATAAATCCTTTACTCTCCTTGTTTCAAATAAATTTCTTAATAATATGATGAACTTGAAAATTCTCAATTTCTAATTTTTTGTAGCATTCAAGTTCTCTTTTGGCCGAAAAATTTTGATTGAAAATTTAAAGATAGAACTTCTTGTTTTGGACAAATTGGAATATTAAATAGTCAATAAATTATTGACTGATTGTCCGAGTTATTTCATGAACCAAGCACAGTAATGTCTTATTATTTTCATGGAATGCTTGGAGAAATAAACTCTTGCTTGATACTATGACTTGACCCATAAGATTTGAAATTAATTGTTGATTTTTCAAATTGCCTACATTTGGCCATTGTTAGTAGGCCTGATAATTGAATCATTTGACTTGAATGTGCTCTTATGATTGATGGGGGGCGTATTGTAGCACATTTTCTTGATTCAATCTTTATAAGTTTAAATTAATATAGAGGATACTCATTTTAGAGTGATTGATTCTTCTAATATTGAATTACTTATTAACTTGAGTGGAATAAGTAATTGTTAGGAAAATTATTATGAAGGATTTTGAAGTCTTCAATAAATCAAGGCTAATGCTTGTCTATCAAGGCTAATGCACTATATGTGTAGATTTTGATGAATGTTGTCTCACGATATATCTTTGATGATTCTATCTATTCTTGGTTGAGGATTTATTTATAGCATGATTATGTGATTGTTCATCCTCAAATATGTTGATATATGAAGTTAAATTTCTCACTTGTATAGACTTGATCCATGATAAGCAACATTGTGGTAGAGCGCATAGTTTTTTGGCTAGTTGCTAAAAAGTTGATGGTTTACTCGATATCCATCAAGTGGGATATACATAATTTAAACATGTATATGCAATCAAGTCCTGGCATATTGAAACAGTGGGAGTTATTTAACTTGGTTCATATATTATTATTTAACCCATTTTGTTACAGGGTTAAGTTGGACTATGCGCATCAATATATAAAGCTCTTCGATTAATCCATATTTGTGTGCACACATTTTTTGATATCTTAAGGCTTGGTGTTGGCCTTAAGAGATTGGTATGTCTCATAAATGACACCATGTTGTTATCCGATTATCGATCGAGACATATATGACTTCCTAAGAAGTCATTGGGTTTTCTTGGAGTTTCATATTGTTCTAGAAATTCATTTCTTACAAGAAAACCATGTTGGTTTTTTGGAGTTTCATACTGACCTCGAAACTCATATTTTACAAGAAATCCATATTGATTTTCTTGGAGTTTCATATTGTTTTAGAAACTCATATTTTGCAAGAAAATCAAATTTTCTTGGGATTTCATATTGATACAGAAATCCATATCTTACAAGAAAATCAAAGGACCGACAATGAAATAGCATGTGTTTGGGTCATGTTGTGATGCTATTTCTTGCTACACCACCATGTCTGAATCCATGTCGGTGGAATTGCTGGTGTTTGTGACCATGGAAGGTCTTGTGTCAATTAAGGATGCAATTATCGCCATGATCCAATATTAGTGATTTTCACTGGACCGGATTGCAGAAGTCTTGTTCCCTTGCCGTATTGTTGTTTTCAAAATGTGGCCACAGTCAAAAAACTTGTAATTTAGTCCGAGAGTCATTTTTCAAATAAATTATTTTTGGGAGATTAAAACGTCAATTAATATTTGTCCAAGTGGGAGACTGTAAGAATTTTATTCTTATGTGGACTTCTATTAATTGGATATTTTGTTTTTATAAAAACGGGCTAAATTAATACGGTTAATGGGACTTGACTTATAAGGCCTGATTTGTTTGACCCACTATTGTTAAGGCCTTAATTTTAGCAGACAAGGTTTGACAGTTGGTGTAGGCCCATCCTAGAAAGCCCATGATGGGAGGGCCCTAGGGTTACATTATATATTTGGCTAGGTCCCCTCTCCACTCCGCACTCTGATAATCGCTTATCCCATTGAAAGCTGTCAATATCGGTGAGAGATGGAGAGGAAGAACTAGCCAAGGATGTTTGTCTAAACATCCATATTGATCAACTATCAACCTTGGTGTAAGGTACGCTAATATAAATTTTTATATATATATAGTGTTCTAAATTCATGGTGTATCGATCCTGCGATTACAAAATTTTTCTTACAGAGACATGCTCCTTTTCTTTCGGAAAAACACCGCCCTTCTTGCCTGAATTTTTGCTGCTCTGCCCGTTGCTGGAATTCATTTTGTCTCTCCGATGAATGTGTGTGTATATGTATATGTGTATGTATATATGAATATATATTTTTTTTCTCTATTGTGTTTAATGTTCGATGGATATGGCCAGATAAAGGGAGGGTGATGCATGTATTTATAGAGGACAAGATGATCACATTGTAATGTGGCTTAATTTGTGTCTTGATTGTAATTTCGAAGGTAATTCCATGTTATTAATTTCACGGAAGAAGCCATGCATAATCTCTCTTTTTTTTCTACTGGTTGATTTTTGATTAGAAGTGTGGTTGTCTTTAATTACACGACAACGATGTGTGTGTGTGTGTGTGTGTGTGTGTGTGTTTTCTTGTTTCTGTTCGTGAGAGATGCACACAAAAATATACTTGGAATTTTACCATAGATCATTTGAGGAAATTACTTAATTATTTGTACTATGTATTAACAATATTGTGAATTAATGTGAAAATGTAATACACCAACAGAACGCGTGTGGTTCAGGTTCATGCATAAAACGACGTCATACACAGCGACTGATATTTGCATGTGGTTTGACTTACTGCGCAGACAATTTTTTTTTTTTTTTTGAATGTAGTACAATGTATAATACTATATATCTTGCATAAATAAATATTTAATTAGACATTAATCATGTATAATACTACAGAGACCAACATCTCGTGCGTGGTGTGTGTATTTGTACACAGTGTTCGTTCGGGGGCTGACTAATTTATGTACACTTTGGCAAGTCAGGTGGAAATTAGGCAATTACCAAATGAGTCCAATGTCAACGAAAATGTCCTTCGCATTCTCACTTATATTCTTTTTCCACCATTTTTCATTTATTTATTTTTTCATTTGTCATCTTGAATATTCTTTATTTCATCCAAAAAAAATAAAGTTTGTAGTCTCTTACTTCAATTTTGTATTTGATTGAACCCAACAAATTATACGTCAAATGTATTACACTTGTTAAGTGATTGCTCACACTTTTTTAAAATTATCCATCAATCACAGAACAAGTGAAACATTTACTATACAATTAACACTGATTCAATCAAATCAAATTTAACATGAAATTTCCTGATTTACACTTGGAAGGGTCTTTATTAATAATACCCCTCCAAACGTCCCTGATTAGAAGATTTTGCAATATCAATCCAAGTCAATTCGATCATTACTTTAACCTTAGGCAATTTACTTTATATTTAATACCCTTTTTTTTTTGGTAGCTTATTTAATACCCTTTTGAGAGACGTGTGTTGGTACAAATGGACCGATAATGTATGTGTAATTTAGTCTTTTCTAAATTCAACAATTAACATATATGATTTTCTCACTAAAAATTGTTTTTCAAATTGTTTTTCATTTTTACTACTTGTTGTTTATTCAAGTTTGATAAAATTCATCATTATCTTTTTATTTATATAAAAAAGAATCAAGTACTCCTTAAAACGTCAAATAAACTATGAAGAATTTGATTAAACAACTATCCATCTTTCTTGGGAACATATCCAACTAAAAGTCTAAAGAAAATATATCTTTGATACAATCAATTACATGCCCACACATTATAATTTGCTACACACACATTACACAATACATGCCATATATTACATAACAACAACAATAGTAATACAAGGAAAAAAAATGGTGGTAAAACAGTGGATACTACTACATGGATCGATATACGTATGCATCTAACATACATTTTATGCAACAATTAGTTATTATAAGGGTTTATTTATTTTGGGCTTTTGCGAGGCCTTGAGCTATCGCCTTTCCCGCTTTGATGGAGACGTGCTCCTTTTCTTTCGGAAAAACACTGCCCTTCGTGCCTGAATTTCGCCTCTCCGGACATATATATATATATATATATATATATATATATATATATATATGTGTGTGTGTGTGTGTGTGTGTGTGTGTGCGCTTTTCTTGTCTTGTGTTCGACGATCGATGAATGCATGTATTTATAGAGCACAACATCACATCATGTGGTTTAATTTCTGTCTTAATCCTTTCTCATTTCTTAATTTAATTACGCGTAATATCGTATATTGATTTCATGCATGAATCTAATATTTGCATGTGTTTTGACTTATAGGGCAGTCCTTTTCTAGATGTAATATAAAGTAGTAGTGCTAAAATACAATGTTGACATTAATATTTAATTAGGTAAGCATGGTCTAAAGTAAATATTAGGGATAATTACTTCCACCATCCCTGATTTTAGGCCAAATTACAAATAACACCCCCTTGTATCGGTAATTACTAATACCCCCTTGAGTTTTGTTTCCGTCTTTCAATTTTCAACTTCTGTTAGGTTGACTAACGGTCAACATATGTAAACCCAAGTGAACTTCCAAAATTGCCCTTTTGAATGCAGAAATGTATTTGGCCAATTATGAATGGACTATTTTACCCTTATGGCTAATTTTATATTTTATATTAAATAAAGGGAGAATTACATCCACCTCCCCTGAGGTTTGGCGAAATTACATTTTAACCCACGATTTTTTGTAAATTACAAAAACCCCACTGAGGTTTGTAATAATTACAAGTGATGGACGGAAAGTGTAAAAAGTCCGTTTTGCCCTTTATTTTTTGCTGATATTAAATAGGGCAAATTACATCTACCTCCCTTGAAGTTTGGAGAAATTACAATTTAACCCACATTTTTTTGTGTATATTACAATAACCCCATATGATATGTAATAATTACAAGTGATAAACGAAAAATATATAAAACCTACTCTAACCCAAAATTAACATCACCAATGTGTTTTCCACGTCGAAAAGTTTAAGACCCGCTTCAAGTTCACTGAAAAATTTGTCGGAAAACAGAGCAATTTTTTCAATATTATTACTTTTAGCCCCACAAAGATGTAATACATAATATACAACCCCAAATATTTTTTATATATGACAAAAAAACCCGTCAAGGGTACTATCGGAACTTTACATACAAAAACTAACGGAACCCTAACGGTCATAAACGGCTCGGGTAAATTGTTAGATGGAATAAACCGCAGGGGTTTTTTTGTAATTTACAAAAAATTGTGGGTTAAAATATAATTTCGCCAAACCTCAGGGGAGGTGGATGTAATTTTCCCTTAAATAAATAGGAAAATATATTTGAACATTTTTTATTTATAATGTCTATCTATATATATATATATATATATATACATATTTACACATAATAAATATTTATATAAATATATTTGCACATTTTTTAAATTTATATACATAATATAAATATATATAAACATAATATACAAAACATATAATATAAAAATGATTTATAAATATATATATACACACAAACGGCCAGCCTCCGCCGCCTCCGTCCGCCGGAGATAGAGGGAGATGAGAGAGAGAGATACACGGGGAGAGAGAGATACAGACAAGGGAGAGGAGATCGAGAGAGGGAGAGAGGGGAGAGAAACCCTCCGTCCACCGCCGTCGCCGCCCACCGCCCGCCACCGCTAGAGAGAGAGAGAGAGAGGGAGAGCGATCTCAGATCTAGATCTGAGAAAAAAGAAGGAAAAAGAAAGAGAGAGGGAAAACAAAAGAAAGAGGAAGAGGAAGGTTGGGGTGGGGGCGGCCGTGGTGGTGTGAGTGACGGAGCGAGGCGGCAGTGGAGGGGGGGGGTCCGAGTGAGGCGGCGGCGGCGGCGGAGTGAAGGGTGGCAGCGGTTTGGTGGTGGTGGTAGGGGTGGGAGTTAGGATTTTGTTGGAAGAAAATGGTAATTTTTCCCCAAAAATATTAAGGAGTGGTATTTTGATCAATTTAGTCATATTCCTAATTTTTTATTTTTTTAAATAAAAAATATTTCAAATATTCAAGAAGCAAAATGGACATTGTATTACTTCCGTCTATTTTATCAATTAGTCCACAAAACTTAGGGGCGTATTGATAATTATCAATATAAGAGGATGCTATTTGTAATTCGGCCTAAACTCAGGGATGATGGGAGTAATTATCCATAAATATTAAGTTGGCTTGAAGGATCAAATCATTGAAGAGTCAGTCACATGACTCCTGTTCAATGGTGTTTTTTCTTGATCAGTGTTAATTAATGAAGTAGAAAAATAAAAGAATTTTGTATTTATAGATTAAATTCATCATGCAGCGTAAAGAGACGAACACCTCGTGTGTGTGTGTTTGTTGACAATGTTCATGGGCTGCCGAGAATATATATATATATATAAATATATATATATATATATATATATGTATAGAGAGAGAGAGAGAGAGAGAGAGAGCTTACTTAGGAAAAGTGTGGTTACTTACCTATACCAAAACCGGTTCACATGACAGAACTCCACCCACTTAGATAATATTTAAGAGGTATTTCTAATTGTTTGATTAAGTATAATAATATTATATTAATATCACTTTGTTAATATTTTTTAATATTATTATATTTAAATTCAATAATTAAAAATATCGATTCAACATAATCACAAATTAATAAAATTAAAATTTAGTTACTTGAATCCATACGGCTTTTTCTTGATGATGTCATGGAAGCTTCACTTAGTGACATCATGCATAACGTGGAATAATTTCAGGGTAAATGACAATAATATATATATATATATATATATATATATATATATATGTCTGTAATTTAATTTACCTGCAAAGTGTCATGCATCTCATTTTTGTACTTTCTCCATTAGTTTCCTCAACTTTTTTGACAAATTTGGTCTTGGAATTTTCTGTTTTTAAGGAATAAAAAAAAAAGTACTTTCGGGGCAACTATTTTTGATGTATTGTAAAAATTAACTTCCAAAAGAAGGAAAGAAAAGGTAAAGGTTGACGAAGAAAAAAAAAAGGAGAAAAATAAAGGTTGACGGAGTGAAGCGCCTGGAAGGATCAGATTATTGAAGATCCAACCCTACTCCATGTTGGTGTTTTACAAAACACACACAACACACAGTGATGGAAGTGGTTGATAAGGGTTAAAAGATATTGTACTTACCAGTTATGAATTACAAATTATTAAATTCAAAAATCAACTGTGCATCAAAAGAAATGTTCTAAAAGACAATTATCGGTCACTTAAATTTAACTATATATATATATATATATGTGTGTGTGTGTGTGTGTGAAAATTTTAAATCGAATACTTCCTGAATTATATATGCCACTAAATTATACGTAGTTTCGGATGAAATTAAAAAAATTGGAAAAGGTATTACGGCGGCAATGGATGTGAATGTCAACCTTTAAACAACTATGGGCAAAGAAAATGTTTTCATCCTTTTATGTCAAAATGAGAAACAAGAAAAATACTATTGCAAATACTTTTCAATTTCTGAAATTAATGTTCCAAAGGAGAAATAAAATCATGACGGAGTTTAGTATAGTTCAAATTATATTTAATTTATGTAATGTGAAATTATTTTAACCATGGACATATATTAATCTTAAAAGATTGAAATATAAATTCAGCTTGAAAGAACTACGTATTCTCGATCGTTATTGTTAGAATTTCCCCAAAATTATTTGAGATTTGTTTTATCCAATGCCAATTTGAAACAATAGACTCGTGAATATAAATCCTTTTCAATAGTAAGGCTTGTCTCGTAAATTAAATGACTTTATATAATTATATAACTTGATATTATGATTATTATAATTAATCATTCAAATTTAATTACTATGTGTAATTTTTTTCATGGAAGAATGAAATTAAATATAATATTCAGTATAGTTTAAATAAATTGTTGAGTTTTTATATACTTTTTTTTTCTCTCCCTTATTTATTCAATCCAAAATATGAAAAATTAAACACCAATTTCTTCGACGAAAAACAACAAAACAAGAGAAGCATTCTGTGTGGCACGTGAGAGACATATTCATGAAGTTGTACATCGTCGCGGGAAAAGTAGCATAATAAATAAGTCCCAGGCACCAAACGCTTGCGCGCGCGTGCGCGCGCACACACACACACACACACATATATATATATATATATATATATATATATAATCGAACAACAAATCCTCGTACACATTCATGATTACATACAAATATGAACTGCCAACATTATTAGCCAATAATGGCCTACGTACACGATTATGCGAAAGTGCCTTACTATCAAAGGGAAATAGCAAGCCGGACATAAATTTAACGTACACCGCAATTAAACTATACTTAAAAATACCAAAGCATTGCATATTACAACTAATTCCGAAAAAATACAATTTTTGTTCCGTAAATTGACACAATTTGAATTTTAATCATTCCCTTTATACTATTTGGGTTTTGATCCTGTAAGTACTTAAAATTAATAATTTTGATCATATGTTTACCAAAATCTCAATTTTCTAGCAATATCTCTCAACAGTTTTGTGTTCAGTTGAGCAATAATTCCCACTAGAAAATTAAGATTATGGTAAAATAAGATCAAAATTGTGAATTTTAAAAATTTACAAAATGAAAACTCAAACAATATAAACGAAAAGGAGTAAAATCCCAAATAGGACAAAGTTGCATTTTTCCCTTGACTAATTATGAGGGCTCACTTGCACTTGTCGCAGTGATTCTTGACGGCATTCACAGCAGACTTGACAGCTTTCTTGCCATCGTCGGCAATTTTCTTGCCAACCATAGTTGAAACATGCTCCCTTTCTTTAGGGAAAACACTTCCTCTGCTACCTGAATTGTTGCTGCTGCTCGATCCGTAGTTGGAACTCATCTTGATTGTGTGTTTTTGTGTGTGTGTGAATCTATATGTATAAATGTGTGTATATGTATATGTATCTATGGATATGATATATATATATATATATGTATATGTTCTCTCTAGTCTTCTTTCTCTCTGTTTTGTGTTTTGTGGTGTATATATCTTCAAGGGTGTATTATTTCAAAAAAAGAAAAAAAAAAATCTTCAAGGGTGTATATATTGTGTGTGTGTGCGCGAATCTATATGTGCATATATCTATGGATATGATCTCTCTTCTTTTGTATCTTCTTCTAATTTCACTCTGTTTTGTGTTATGTGTGGTGTATCTTTGAAGATAGTTGAGGGGGGTATTTATAGGCCCCAAGATAAGTTATGCATTGTTTCAATTTTCCTCTAAACCCTTGCTTCTTGAGGTGGACTGGGCACGTTTTTACATGTGATTTTTCAGGCAATATTCTTAAGAGATTTCTTGGAAAGTAATTAAATTAAGTCAAGCACTCTATCCCATTGCAAAGGAAAATTCTTACCCAAACCCAGCTTGATCGTACCCAATTAATCATATAGCAAGTGTTAATACACTTGTCATGTGATTGGTCACTCTCCCTAAACTGTATATCAATCACATGGCAAATGTAAAACACTCACCACCTGATTATTCATGGTTTCGTCGAATCCGGTTCGGATAAAAATTTCCCAATTGCTAATGATTTTCCAAAGATGTTGACAAATTAATTAAATTGGACATTTGTTTGTGTATTTGTGTACGTGCATGTGTGGTTGAATGGTTTTTCCTTCTCCATTATGCCTTCATTTTCAAGTTATTATTGGAGTTCTACTTGTACGTATAGTGCTGTTGACTGACCTTATACACACACACGCGTGTGTATGTATATGAAATTTCTTTGTGCTATCCTGTGACATTAGCCTTGTATTAAAATGAATATGTAGAGACCAACACCTCTGTGTGTGTGTGTGTGTGTGTGGATGAATGAATTGGGGGACAACAGACATCATGAAGACAACAAATTAAGTTGAATTTTAGTTATTATTAAAGTATTTTATACGGTTTTTTCTTGCTCATTCACATGGAATAATTGCGACGTCAGCGACAATGATATTATGCATGCATTTGTCATTAATGCATCTTACGTTAATTTCAACTTTCTCCATTAATTTTCTCGCCTTCTGACAGAATTGGAATCAACATTTCTTTAGAAAAAAATTACATCTATACTTTTTGTGCGACTCATTTTCACGTAATTATTAAAAACAGTACGAGGTTGACAATTAAGTAACTTCCAGAAAAAGAATGAAATTAAAGGTAAAGTTCGACAATCAGGCTCAAATGATTGGAGTTCTAAGGTAAAAAATGAATTTCCTGGTTAGTGTTTCTCAACAATTCACACATATATAATATGTTCTATATATACATATTTTATATATATGTATATATATAATTCTAGTGTAATTTCTAATAAAAGTACAAAATTTTTGTGATAAAACCATTTTCTTCCACCAAATATATATAATTAATGGCATTTTTTTATGTTGTTATTTGATATATCATCGCTAATTTTTTTTTATTATTATTTTTATGTAGTGTGTATGTAAATGTCAAATTTTCAATGGCGATGGACAAAGAAAGTCTTTTCGTTTTTTAAGTCAGATTAATGTTAAGAATTAAGGACAAGAAAAGTTAGTTATAGTTATTGATGCAGTATTTTCTTGATGTTTCCGGGGTAAAGAGGCACGATAGTTGTCCTCCACTCACATTTCTATCGAACCTTATTGAACAAGAAGCAAGAAAATATTATTGCAAATAATTTTCAATTTCTGGAATTAATGTTTGAATTTCTTTAACAGTATGGGCAGAGAATCATAAATCACAAATTACTAGGATCCTCTATTGCAAAATAGTATTTCATCTTCTATTTTATAATTTTTTTTTGTTAGAATATCTTAATTCATAATTCATATTTATGCTATGTGTATCAAATTACTTTCTTAATTATAAACTTGGCATGAGATATTTACACTTAGTATATATTCGTGTATTGTAATAGGAGATGAAATATGATTTGAAATAGAGAATCTCGTGTGCGTAAATTGTGAAAAATATACTTAACTTATGTAATTATGTGGGATTTATAAATTATGGATATATACAGTATAAAAGATTGCAAGAAATTGAGATAATTCCATTTTTGGTCCTATAAGAAATTTGCCAATTCACATTTATCCAATAGGATCAAAATTCCCATATTTAATCCCATAGGATAGATTTTTTGCCACATTTAGTCCCACCGCTCAAATTTTGACAATGGATTAACAAAAATAGTTGATGTGTCCGATGACTAAATGCGTGTGGCATTTTCCAACATTTTCTTTACATATGTGGCACCTAACATGGTTTCGATAAGGCGCCAACTCATTCAAAATATAAAATATAATTTAAATAATAAGAAATAATATATATAAAAAATTAAATAATATAAAATTTATATAATAAAAAATATATGTTAAAAAAAATTTAACTTAGAATTTAAAACATATATATAGAAATTTGATATATAAAAATATTATATATAATAATACATATATATTATGATAATGGACAAATACATATTATAAATAAATTATGGTAATGGACAAATACATATTATAAATAAAAATTTGAACAAAAAATTTTAATATATGAAAAATTGAAATATATATAAAAGAAAAAATATAATAATATGAATAAAGAAATAAATTAAATAGAAAAATCAAAATGGACATTAAAAAAACATTAAAAAAAATTGATGGAGACGGCACACCACCGTTGCCACCACCAGAGCCTTCGTCGCTCGCATCCTCCTGCTACCGACACCGCCGCCACCACCGACACCGCCGCCAAATTCTTCCAGATCTAGATTGGGGTATGTGTTCTTGTGTGTGTTCACGCACGCGTGCAGGTGCATGTGTTTGTGTGTGTGTTCGAAATCTAGATCTCAATGTGTGTTTGTGTGTGAAATTATGTGTGTGTGCGTGTGTGAATTCCACTACTAGAAAATTCATTATTGGTGACGGAAATTTCAGCCATTTCCATCACAAAATGAGGTGTGCGACCAAAGTTTCGATGACAGTTTGTCCTCGCTAAAAATAAAAATAAAAATAAAAAAAAACGTTGCAAATAATTGTGATGGCATTTTGCGACGGTTGCCCCCATTTTGGACGGAATCTGCGACGGATTGGTTATTCCCCTATTTTACTTTACATGACCAACATGCCATCAAAACCAATTCACATTAACACAAAATTATCATTTCATAGCAATGAAACTATTAAAACCAACATATGAAAAATATACAACGAACAAAATGTGGTGTTAGTTCAAAGTGCTCCAATACAATCATACTAAAAATACTAAAAAAAAATACAACTGCATCATATATATATAAAAGAAAAAACAAGTACACACTTCAAGTCGAGAACAAAATACGAAACAAGCAGTGATCATCCTTAGAATCCTGATCACCATCATCATTGTCGCTTTCTTCGCCCTGCTATGCATGGAACATGCCAAAAATTTTAAAAATTAGTGTTAGATTAACAAGGGTAAAAATAGTGATGTATGATATATATATCATATACGATTCTCAATCAACCCAACAAGCACAACGCCAAATCTAGCATATATTTTAAATATCATTAACAGCTACCATGTCTCACCTGATGTATCCAAGGAAATAGTTACAAGTTTTCATTATGAAAGCTCTACTTCAACAAGGTCCACTTAAAATGACTGCAAAGCTTTCCCGCCTTGTATAACATACAGGCTAGTTTCTAACATAGGAATCAACAAGAAAATAGTTCTTGATATTTTATAGAGATCAATTGTTTCTGTTTCTAAATACTTTACCATATGAAGAAACAATTATAGAGTGTAGCTTCCAATCCTTTTTTCGTGAAACATATCTTCAATTCCTATAACTTCCAATATCAATACAGTAATATCAAATATTATGCCCCTCCGTAAACAATAAAGCCACAAAACAGAGATGATTATAATTAAGAAAATGCAAAAATTATCAATATAATTAAGAAGATGCAATTATTACAGCAACTCCCTACTATAAGAACTTGAAGTACTATAGTCCTTCAGAAAGAAGTTAAAGAACAAAATGAATAAATTAATTACCCCACATTCCGTTGTCCAGCTCTTTGTGGTAGTTCACTTGTGTTTTTGGGACAGCATTTGTGACGGTTTCCCCCCACATCTTTGTATGTTTACAGATTTGATATTCATACCTTTTGACTTCCACTAACATTCAATTAAGGAAAAGCTATTGTAGCAAGAAAAAGTATAAATTGAAGATGATAATACATATATTTTGAGTGCTATTATAAATAAGACAATTTAATTTTTCCAAAGGAAAAGGGAAAACAAAAGTATACCTGAAAAGTGAGAATTGTTCCTGAAAAGTCACAAAATCGTAGAACTTGTCTGGAATCAAGATTCTGGCCAAGGATAAACTTCAAATGGTGAATCTATTGGGATTCTGGCCAAGGATAAACTTCAAATGGTGAATCTATTGGGATAAACTAGCATTTGCAAGACAATAAAAGAAGCAAAAGATAAACAACAGAGAGGTAGAAGGGGCATATTTAATTATGAAACTGGGAAGGGGACTGTCATTAACAAGTCAAATTTAGTTGTTTCTGAAGGGAAACAAATACAATTAACTCAAAATATATAAGACGCAGTCATTAAATTTGAGGTGCCAGTTGTTTGATCACCCTTAACTTGATCCGAGTTCCACCAAGCTCGACTGCAAATTCAAATAAAACTCGAAAAGCTCATAACCAAAGGTTGATAAGAATCTAAGCTCAATTTCATATACACTATGTCAAAAACTGAAATTTTAATTTAAAGGAATGGTACCTTTGTTGATGCACCAGTTTATAGCCACCTGCTATAGCATTTTCTTTAGATGAAAATATGAAAATTATTAAGTCCATTAAGAACGATGCCAATGCGAAAAAAAGAAAAAGAAAGGAATACCTGATACATAGTTTTGTTTTCCTTTTTTGCACAATTTCTTTAAGGCTTTGTTTGGTTCTAAGATTTTAGGAGGAAAGGAAAATGTTAAGGAAAGGAAAAGAAACTACAAGAATTTTAAAATTCTCTATTTTGTTTGGTTGTTAAAGAAAATAATAAGGAAAATGATTTTTCGAGAGAATTGTCTTCCATTTTGTTTGGTTATTATTGTAAATTAAAGGAAAATATAAAAACACACCAAACAATCAATTAATTGCATAAAAAAAAAAAAGATTTGCATGAAATATATCCAAACAATCAATTAGTTTGAACATAAAAAATAAGATGAGAGCTTGAAAAGTGAGAGAGTGCTAGAGAGAATAGCATAGCTTTTCCTTCATTTTCCTCACTTAATTGGAAGGAAAATATTTTTTCTCAATTTATGTTATATTTTCTTTCTATTTTACTTTCCTTATCATTTCCTTTCTTTTTCCTTAGTAACAAAACATTGGAAAATACTTTTTCTTTCTATTTTCTTTTCCTTTCACCCCTAAAATCCTAGAACCAAACATAATGCAATAGAATTCACCAAAGGCTCAAGCCTGGTAAAATTTGTCGAAATATCAGAATGATCTGATGAAGCTGAAGACCATCTAATTTGATCTATAACTAGAATGTGGAAAATATTTGAAAATTATGTTACTGTGATTCACTATGAAGATTGGAAGGCTTATATTTTCTAGCAAGCATGCTGAGTCCCAAAAGACTATAAGCAATCACACAAATACCTAGTGAGTCACATATGTTCTTGATCTCTATCTGATATTTCTCCATGCTCAGAAATGGGGAAATTTGATATTAAAGTTAGAATCTGTATAAATATACTAATAAACAACGAAGTAATTTACATATAAAACAGAAGTATAGTTGCAAAATTGCACCTTTGCCTCATTGTGGCAGTGCCTGCAATCAAATATCCCATTGCAGCAGAGTGTTGTGATCTTGCACCTCCTCGGATTATGCAGACAACTGAAATTCATTAACACAAAACCACATCCAAAATTTATATTAACTTCGTTAAAGATATCAATGGAGTAGAACAAAGATAACATATAAGAAACACTAATAGTCATAGCTACACTAATGTTAAGAGGGGGCGGGGGAAAGAAAAAGAACCCCTACTACTGAAACAAAAAACTAAGCAATTCCTGCATATTTCTTATTTACTTAATAGAGAAAAGGATAAAATAACGATCAGAGCCAAAGTCAAGTGAAAAAGAGAGAATTACCCATATTTATGAAAATTCCATCTCTGTAATGCCTTTCTCGTTCATACAAGAATTTGAAGTCATATGATTCTTCAAGCTATTGTCCATATCAATATCTCAGCAAGCACTATTTCTTGGTGCATCATACTACCACAAAAGCTTTTTATTGAAGTGAGATAATGAATTTCACGAACCTGACACAATGAATTAATATTTCAGAAAACTATTATTTATAAAACCAAGGGATGGCCTATGAATTTGAAGGACTTGATATAATGAATTAATATTTCAGAAAACCATTATTTATGAAAGCAAGGGACATCCTACTCAAATCAACTTAGAATGAAACGGCTCTATGGAAGAAAAGATACAGGATTACGTACATACAGAAAGTGTGTAGCCACAAATCTTGTAAGTTATAGGCTCAGGACCTCATTAGCCATGGCTATAGTTGAACAGAAAAAGCAGGGAACAGAAGACCCATTTAATATTAGTTCCAGGAAGAATACATAGACAAAAAATATGAAAATTTCTCATGTATAACCACTAGGAGTCTTAATACACCTTGATACAAAACCACCAGGACTGAGGACTAGGCTCAACAAGTTGAAAAACTTTCTTAGTCCTCTACTTCCATCTGTAGTTCAAGGGCACCGGGATTGTGGCTTGCGCTCAATACAAAACAACCATTACAGAATTACAAATAAAGAAACTGGACAGAAGCGGTTATTGCCATTCTCTTCCTTATTACAAGAGAAACGGCTGGTGTTAAAAATCCTTGAAACAAATTGATATGCAAATTTAGGTTTTTTTTCACAGAATATCACAGAGTATCACTGGGCAAAGGTCGGATTTTAGCAACAAAGCCAAGTATACAAATAGCCAAGGCTGAATTCAGGCTCTAGCTTTGTCATTAGAGCCTGCAGAACGAGCGAGAGAGAGAGAGAGAAATCGGGTGGGTAGGGGGAGGGCAAAACATGATGCAGCAGATGCGTGACTTGTGACTAATCTAAGTCCTGGAATTGATGCATATTTGACAGCAAAGGAGAAATCGATAGCCGCCAATTCCGAAATCGGTGGACGTCGGCATATCGGCAGCCAACACAGAAGGAGACGTGATGCGCCGTCAAGTTCGTTGGTCGAAAGGAGGAAAATGTGATAGAGAAGGCAGTATGAGAGGGCGGCAGAGTGTGCACCGGCGGCGGAGAAGAACGGTGATGATGCCGGAGCTAGGGGGGAAGGTGGGGCGGCGGAGGAGAAAAATGTTTAACCCCAAACCAAGAAAATCGTTTGAGGTGAAGATAAGATTAGCAGCGGCAACATGGGTTGTAAATTATGGTCCAATCTAATTTAATTAGTTATGAGTTGGGTTGGATTGAAATGATTTTTAAATGGGTTAAAGTGGATTGAGTCTAAATAGGTTAAATTAGTTATGATTTTAAATAATTTTTTTATGAATTTTAAATAATTTTTTAATGGTTTATTAATAGTTTTTTAATAGTCCATAATGGATTTGACCCAAAATATAAAAAAATCCTATCAACTATTATAGATATCATCAATTTTATTCAAAGTAGAATACGTCCAAATTTTTCATACTATAAAAAAGTTCTGAGTTTGTTCATTTTAGCAGTAATTTTCTTCAATGTTTGATCAATATTCTTTTTTTTTATTTTTTTTTATTCAATTTTATGTTTGAGATATAATTTATTAATATAAGATCTAGATTTATGTAAAATATGATATTGAAGATTGATTTGACCTAAAACTTGTTTTATTTTTTAAGTTTTGATTTATATGAGTATTTTGTTGTTGGATCCGCTTTCGACCCGCTCCAACCCATTTATAACCCGCTTCAAACTATTTACAATCCAATCCATTTACAACCCATTATTAAGAACCCATTTTGACCCAACCCATAAAGGCCCGACCCAAATCCGACCCGACCTGCTCAATTGCCACCTCTAGAGAAGATAGTAGGCTGAAATTATATTTTTAAAAAAATTGAAATATAGGTCGTCGCAATAATAATGATAATAATAATAATAATAAGGATTAATTTCAATTTTAGTCTATGATCTTTGACCTTTCGCCAATTTTCAAATCCTATTGCTTATAAAATTATTTTATTATGCCAAAATATTTCAAAAAGGAGTTTTTAACTCTTTTTTTAAAATTTGGACGGCATTCTGGTATTTTTATATTTTTAAGGGGGCAAACTGTAAATAAAATTAGGATTTTTAACGGAAAAACTAACGGAAGGACGATATTGGGAAACGGATTGTAACGTTAGGGACCAAAATTGAAAATGTCTGAACGTGAAGGACCAAAATTGACGAAAGGTCAAAGGTCAGGGACTAAAATTGAAATTAACCCTAATAATAATAATAATAACTTGAGCGTCGCAATAATAATAATAATAACTTGACCGTCGCAAGCCGTGCCTGGCCGCTGCAAACTTGCCCTTTTTTTCTTCCCTTTTTTTTTTTTTTGCGACGGATTATTCAGTGGTCGCAAATTTCCATCACAAAATCAGCCTTTTCTATTAGTGGAAATTGTTTGTGTGTGTGGGTGTGTGTGTGTGTGTGTGCGCTTGTGTTTGTATTTATGTGTGTGAAATTGAGTGTTTGTTTATGAGTAAGTATTTTTATTATAAATTATTAAAAAAATTGAGTATTCTTGGTTACTGTTGTCAGAATATTCTCCACAATTATCTGATATTGCTTGAATCCAACGTAAATTTTTAAGAAAAATCAACTCATGAGTATAGATAAAACCATGATGTATAGATTGGAAAGTACAAATCCTTTGATATATATTTCAATTAATTGATAACTAATCATCGTACACATTCGAACATGATTACATAGAAATATTAACTTCCCACATTATATTATTGGCCAATATTGGCCTACGTACACATTACACGAAAGTATAAAAATCTTCTATGAAAGACAATTTATTGTACCGACTACACACAAACTATACGTGTATATAAGTTAATCAAAATAAACATTACAACATATTCGATAATAACTAATTATGATTAGGGGCAGGGCTCACTTTTCCCTTGTCGTAATGATTCTTGACGGCATTCATACCAGACTTGACGGCTTTCTTGCTAGTCTCGGCAATTTTCCCGACAACCATATTCGAGACATGCTGCTTCTTTTTAGGGACAACACTTCCCTTGTTACCCCAAGAATTATTGTTGCTGCTTTCTCCGCTCATCTTGATTGTGTGTGTGTGTGTGTGTGTTTTGATACAAGTGTATCTATATGTATGTATATATCTTTCTATATGATCTCTCTTCTAATTCTCTATAGTCTTCTTACTTTTAGTTAATTTTTGGTGGTGTATCTTTGAAGATAGTTGGGGTGGTATTTATAGGCATTTTGAGAGTTGGGCATTATTGTTTAATTTTTCTCTAAATTCTTGAGGTGGGATGTGTTTATTTTACGTGTAATTTTGCTAGTAATATTCTTAGAGATTTCTAGGAAGTAAATTAGGGAGCCCTCTAATTGCTCGTCATTTTCCAAAGATGTTGATTTGTTCAGCAAAAATATTGGATTTTTTATTTGTGTGTTTGTGTGTGCATGCATATCAGCATATGTGTGGTGGATTAATGTTTTTTCTTCCACATTATGCCTTAATTTTCAAGTTATTGTTATGTTATGTTATGATCAAACACACACAAGTGTGTGTATCAGTGTAGGTACATGTATGAAAAGTCCTTCAGCTACATATCTTGTGAAATAAATGTAGAGACCAACACCTAGTGTGTGTGTGTGTGTGTGTATCGTTTGTGGGTTGCCGACTATTCACAGAGAGAGAGAGAGAGAGAGAGCTTTGTACAGTTGAAAAAAACAACAAAGGTCAAAAATATTTGAGATGCCCGGAAAGAGCTTGGCCGAAAGCTTGAGTCTTCCACTATTGAATTTTTCATTTTTATTTTTTAATAATCAGACCACATAATTAAGGTTGAGTTTGCCAAATATACGTGAACTAATGAGTAATTATGTTGAAACTCTGTCCCGAAATTACGTTCAAGGAACATGTTGGGGATTTAACAGAACAATCATACACACTATCAAATATAAATGAGAAAGAAAAGAAAATTGACACAAGAATTGAACGTGATTCTATTAGAGCCGCCAACACGACAGAGAGAAAATTCTACGATGATAAAAAACTTATATATACAATTCAAATTTCTATCTAACTTCAAATCCCTAAATTTGTTACACACACACACACATATATATACATATAACTCCAAAAACGGGCCGAAAATAAAAGTCCCTACCATTGGGGGCCCTAGAGTTGAGCTATGGCTGCGAGCCCCTCAGCATAGGTCATTCGTTACCAACACAAATCTCCATTAAAAATTTACTTTGAATCACATCCTAGGACTTTTTTGAGTCGAATCATAATTCAAATTTACCAAAATTCAAGTCACATTAACAATACTTAATTGATTCCATTCCTCTTTCCAACTTACATATTCTGATATGTGAGTATTAGTCTATTAAACATTAATGTTTAATTTGTTCTGCTGTAATTTTTTTGGTGTTTGATAATTGATTATAAATCATATATACGATAAATTTTATACCATATTAAATTAATTGCGATATAATTAATTGAAGTTTTATTTAATAGCTTCTGTATTCAATTTGCTTCCGTAGGATCTCACCTTTACTTTCATTGCATCTTTAATTTAATGTGGTCTTCATGCCCAAAAATTAAGAGGGTCTCGAAATTTCATTTGTATGAAAAGATTAATTAAGTGACAAAGCTAAACATATAATTTAATAATTTTCTGTTAATTTCGATGTGATTTCTAGGAAGAAGGGTGGCTACCTTTAAACTCTTGATTTTCCGAATGTTCATATGTTCAAGATAAAAATTGGATTTCAAATGTGGGTGTTATTATAGGTGGTACATTTCCTCAAGCGAGACATGGCTATTAATTATAACATTGACTTAATTTATTTTTATAACATATATATCAATGTATGGTTATCAAATACACACACACCCCAACGAGGGAATATACATGAAAACAACAAATTAATTTAAAAATTCTAATTAATTATATAGTTAAGTTATTTTCGTGGACAATTGGACGAATTTGGTACGTTTGACTTTGATGCGTGACTTGATTTAATTAGTAATTACCTGCAGCAATCGAGTCCAGGTCAACCAAAAAATATTGCTTTTTATCATTCTTTATTTCCTCCAAAATTCAAGTCTCTAGTCTTTCAATTCAGTTCTCTGAAGAATGATATTTTTTTTCCCTTTCTTGAAAAAGTCCATGTAAGGGGCTATGCTTGCAAGATCTTATTCTTAGTGCCTAATTTTGAGATATTTTATCTTAGATAGAGAGAGAGAGAGGGGGGGGGGGGGGGGGGGGGGGGGAGATCACGTGAGGGTTTGAGTTGCTAATTCTACTTGTGCTTTACAAGTTGAAATCATCCATGGAACTGCTTTTAACATTTTTCAGTGTTATGGTAAATGATATGACGATTAAAACTTACACTTTGTAATTTATTTTCCTTAAGGATTTGTTTGAATCGAGAGATTCGAATTTGGAGGAAGGATTTGAGGGGTATAATTTCAAATGACTTCAAATTTGTTTGTATTTACTCGATATTTAGAATTTGATCGCCTGCACTTTCTCAAATTTACCCTATTGTTTGAATTTTTTTCAACTTTAGTTTTATCATGATTTCTTAGGTCGAAAATAAGCTCCAGTATATAAAGTGTGAACATGGGATAGTTCATGTAGCAAAATATAACAGTATATATATGTATATATATAAGTGCGAAAACGAACAAAATTTCGCTGCAAAATGTTTTTTCCCCCAAAACAAAAGCCCAATGCACAAGAAATGAGGAATAATTAGTAAAGTAATATCTGTTATATATATTCACCGTACACAATTCACACACATAACAAGTATATGCGGGCAGAGACGATCAACGTGCCCACATCACTAGTGATACAATCTTCTATGCACATATTACACAATATACATTACATTCTATATATAACTTAACAAGCAAATAATAACAACAACGACAACAACAAAAAGCTGTGGAAAAGTAATGCACACTACTACATATATGGATCCATATATCTATGCATCAAACACACATTTTACGGAACAATTAGTTATTATCTGGATTTATTCTCGACTTGTTGTTTTGATTCTCTGCAACAGACTTGACAGCTTTTGCGACACCTTTACCTATGGCCTTTCCGACTTTAGTGGAAACAGGCTCCTTTTTTGGTGGGAAAACACTGCCCTTCTTGCCTGAATTTTTGCTGCCCTCCCCGTTGTTCGAATTCATTTTGCCTCTTCGATGAACTAATACGTAAATATATGTGTATGTATGTGTGTGTGTGTGTGTGTGTGTATATATGTATATATGAAAATATTTTTTTCTTCTCTTTTGCTTTTAAGGGTAGATGAATGTGGCCTCAAGCAAAGGTAATGCTTGTATTTATAGAGGACAAGATGATCAACTTATGCTGTTTGATTTCTCTCTTAGTCCTTCCTAATTTCTTAATTTACGCGTAATTTCGTAGCTAATTCCATGTTAATCTCATGGAAGAAGCTGCGCTGCTCTTTTCTAACGGTTAATTTTTGAAGTGGTGTTGTTTTTAATCAGACGAAAACATGGTTTTGTGCGTGTGTGTGTGTGTTCTTCTGCTTGATTAGATACACGCACACACACACACACACATATATGTATACATTTGAAAATTTACGGTAGATGTTTTGAGGGAATTGTTTGCGATAATAGCATTAATTGTGAATGTGAAAATGTAAATACTAACACTACGCGTGTGTGTGTGTGTGTTTCTTGATAAATTTCCTGCCATGCATCTTATGTTTGTACTTTCTCCAGTAATTTCCTCAATTTTTGACAAAATTGGTCTCATTATATTATTTTTTTAAGAAAATCTATACTTCTGGGGGCAACTATTTTTGATGCAACGCAACATTAATGTATATATGCTTAAAAGACAAGGTTGACAATTAAGCATCGTCCTAAGCAAGAAATATTAATGAAGGTAAGTACTTCGAAGGATCAAATGTTTAATTGGATGACTCAACACATCACCCCTGCTTGGTGTTTCTCGCCCCACACACCCACACACACACATCTATATACATATATACATATATATATATATATGTGTGTGCCTGTGTATGTGTGTATACATATGTATATATGTGTGTGTGTGTGTGTGTGTACTAGTGTACGTGTGTTTGTGTGTGTGTGTTTCTATATATTTATATGATTATTGATTAGTCAAGTCTTTTTTTGATGTTGTTTTGGTTAGTCAATAACAATTAGTTATAGTTAAGGCTGTATTTTATTCTTGATGTTTTCTGGGTCAAGCGTCAGATTAATTGTCTTCCATTCACATTTGTCTTTAAATATACATTTATGATAGTATAACAAATAATAATGAAAAAGTTGTCTTTAATGACATATATTTAGTGGCAACAAATTTATATTGTTATAAAACATAGTTTGCAAATGTCAATGGTGCCAGAATAATGCAAAATTGATAATTGGTAACACACCTATTGTGATAACTTATTTATTTATTTTTTTTTGATAATGGAATATTGTTATAAATTCTTCATAGCAATTTTTGTTGTTATCAAATTGTCATTATAGGTATGTTATTAATTGTCAATGATGACGACTAAAACATTAATTCTTGTCAATATTGAGCGATATTGTAACAACATAAAAATTGTTATCAAAAAAAAAAAACTTAATTAGTGATAAAATAGAAAGTATTGTCATTTAATACAATCATTGGTGATAATATTTTGTATTATCAGTTTTAAATCTTGTCAATAATAATATTATTTTTTCTTGTATTGCTTATAGAACAAGAAACAAGAAAAATGTTAAATCATCTTCATTTTCTGAAATGAAGATTTGAATTTCTTCGCTTCTTCCTGATAACAAATGTTAAATCATTGTCTACGGATGTAGGGTTGTAAATTTTCAAATCATATTTAATATATACGACTTCATGATATATATACACAATTGTTTAAGTAGGTAATGTGAAATTTTAATCATGGATATATAGCTTAGAAATAAATAAACTCATGAATATGAATAATACCATGATTTATAGCTTAGAAATCGCAAAATATTTTTCAATAATAATCGTGAATTCAATTTCATATACCTGTATACATAGAGAACACTAGGGCTGTTAATGGGGCATATTTTAATCCAAATTCAACTTGAAATTGAGTGTATTCGACTGACTGAAATATTCGATGGATTAAATTTAATTACAAATATTCGTAGTTTGAAAGAAGTGAACATAATATGGAATTAAACAATTCATATCTTTATATTAAATTAATAACATCCTCTATCTAATATTAGTAAAGAACCCTAAACATAATGTAATATATATATATATATATGTATGTATCTATATATACATCATTATTAATAATACACTTTTTTTATTTTCCAAAAAAATTATTTAACGAAATAATATATATGCTAAAAAAAGTTCTATTTTGTCAAATTTTATTTTATACATAACGGATACAATTTTTTATTGTTCACTTGATTTGAAAAAATTCAAGTTTTTAAAACTTTTTCGAATCAGATTTTATTTCACGTTTCAAATTTTTGTCGGATTCAGATTCAATAATAATGAATATGAATTTTGTATGATTTAAGTCGAATTCAGATATTAAAAAAAGTTAATCCGATTAGGATTCGGATTTTTTAAATTTGTTCCAAATCCGACTCATTGATAGTCCCACATAACACGTAACAAGAACCATCTCCCAGCCCAAATGTATATGCATTAAATTGGCCACTTTAAAATCGGGCCTTATTTATTTCGACGGTCCAATATTGAGAAATAGGAAATAATATGTCGTACTAATTGTAAATCTTCTCTTCTGTTAATTACAAAATTTTCATGCATAAAATTGCAACAGAGCTTAATTATCCATATTAAATACAAAAAAAAAAAAAACATTTATATGTGTATTTTTATAATAAATATTTTATTAGAAGTCTTGTCTCCGATGCACCCACAAGCTAGAATAAACCTTTTATACTATGCTCTAATCTTGTGTTAAATATGAAATCACGAAAAAAATACATATAAATACTTCAATCTATATATTTTTCTTATCTTTATTTTGGGAAAATAGCATTTTTGGTCCCATAATTTAAGGCGTTTTACATTTTTAGTCCCATTATTATCATAATAGCACTTTTAATCCCGCTGAATACTATTTCGTGGCGAAAACAGTTCCACCGTTAGTCCCATTATTATCATGATAGCATTTTTCAGTCCCATTTGATACTATTTTGTGGCAAAAATGGTACTACCGTTAGTTTTAGGACGAAAGACGCACATGAAAGGCATATGCGCCATCAGAAGAACATAGTTTCACTACTGCTAGTTGAAACTACGAGAGTTTTGATGAGATTCGGTGCATTAGTGCTGGTATGATCGCAACTGTTGGGGCAACCGGCCTGACTGCGGGGGCATTAGTGTTGGTATTCGGTACATTACTGCATTAGTTCTGGTATGCACACAAAGCTCTTTCTGAGCTCGACTGCGGAGGCTAGGGGTGGGCGTTTCGGGTCGGGTATCGGGTACCCGTCCCGACCCGATCGGGATTCTGAAATTCGGGACCGGTACCCGCCCCCGACTAATATTTCGGGACGGGATTCGGGTATGGGATTTATACCCGAAATCCCGATCGGGTACCCAACATTATTTTTAAAAAAAAAATTTATTAAGTGTCCCCAGAAATAAGTATGTTTTGTTCTCGATCTGCCTCTCTCTCTCTCACTTCAGCCCACTGGACTGCTGCAGTGCTGCTCAACTTTCAAGTCTCGACTCGTGTCTCTCAACTCTCTCGCGTCTCAACTCTCAAGCACCAGCGGGCAGCGGCTTCGGCAACATAGCAGCGAGCAGCAGCAGCGGCAACGGACAGCAGCAGCAGTGGCAGCAGCGAAATTCCAGCGAACAGCAGCGAAATTCAAGTGGGCAGCGGCTTCGGCAACATACCAGCGAGCAGCAGCAGCGGCAGCGGACAGCAGCGAAATTCAAGCGGGCAGCGGCAGCGAACAGCAGCGAAATTCCAGCGGGCAGCGGCAGCAGCGGCGAATGGCAGCAAGTAAGTGTACATTTCCAATTTTAATTTTTTTTTTTACATTGGGTTTGTGATTAAAATTTTGAAAGCTAGGGTTTAGTTTGAATGCTAGTTGTAAACTTGTAATTTGGACTCCAACAAAGAGCACGCAACAGTAGGGAATTTTGCTTTTGTAATTTGGACTCCAACAAAGAGCAGGTAGCACGAGGCGAGTTTTTTTTTTTTTTTTTTTTAATTCAGGTACCCGAAAATTTCGGGTACCCGACAAGCGGGTACCCGACCTCTTCGGGACGGGATCGGGGATCAAATTTTGATCCCCGAAATTTCGGGTACCCGTCCCAAAAATCCCGAATCCCGAATACCTGTCCCGACGCCCACCCCTAGCGGAGGCAATGGGCCTGCCTAGTTGTGCCTCATTTTTTGATCGAAAAATGGCCATTTTAGGCTCATTTCGGCAACTTTTTTCAGTCATTCTGCACTGGGCCCTACTATTTTCATCGTCGCGTTCTAGCATCAGCCGAGAAGGCTACTCATAGCCAGCCTTCGTTTTATTTTGTCCTCTTTTATTTTATTTTCTCATTACTTTTACTAGTGTTTTTGGCGATTATAATAATAATAACATTAATCCATATTTGTCCTTCCCAATCTTGATGATAAATCATGAGGGAGGATGAACAAATAAAAAATTCATATAAAGAGAATCGAGAATTTAGGCGTCAAAAAGGAAAAAAAAAAGCGTAGGGGGGAGAATTGCAACACGAGGACTTCTCAGGGGATTACCCATCCTAGTACTATTCTCGTCCAAGCATGCTTAACCTCGAATTTTTGATAGGATATAGTGCATTAGTGGTGGTATGATCGCAACTGCTAGTTATCGCACGGATATTCTTTTTATGCGGGATGCGGAAGATAGTGGCGCAACTTCGAATAGCCATATCTTTCGACCCAAGCGTTGTCTCGTGGTCCACAAAACTGTTGGGTCTCATTTTTTGATCAAAAAATGGTCGTTTTAGGCTCGTTCCAGTCATTTTTTTCATTCGTTCTGTATCAAGCCCGCTATTACTTCCGCCGAGTTCCCGCCTTAATCGAGGCAATAAAAAAGGATTTCTTGGCTAGACGTAGGCCAATTATGGGGGTAGATGGTTGTCACTTAAAGGGGCCCCATGGTCGTGTGCATACCAATACTAATGCCCCCGCAATTGGGCCCGTTGCCCCGGCAGTCGGGCTCAGAAAGAGCTCGTTGCTCCTGCAGTTGCGATTACACCATCACTAATGCACCAAATCTCATCAAAACTCTCGCATTTTCAATTAGCAGTAGTGAGACTATGTTTTTTTGACGGCGTATATGCCTGTCACGTGCGTCTTTCATCCAAAAACTAACGGTGGTACTATTTTTGCCACAAAATAGTATCTAATGGGACTAAAAATGCTATCATGATAATAATGGGACTAAAAGTGAAAAAGTCTTAAGTTATGGGACCAAAAATGCTTTTTTTTCCACCTAAAATTGGTTGACTAACGGCGCACGTGCTTTTCACGTGTGCCTTCCGTCCAAAAATTAACGGTGGAACTGTTTTCGCCATGAAATAGTATTCAGTGGGACTAAAAGTGCTATCATGATAATAATATGACTAATAGTGTAAAACGCCTTAAATTATGGGACCAAAAATGCTATTTTTCCCTTTATTTTTAGTATATTTTGGTCCTCATTAATATAGTAAACGGGCTTTATTTACAAGCCCAACTGCTATGATTGGACAATCATGAACGGGCTAATAGGCCCATTTTCATCTCGTGAAATCCATGAATTTGGCCCAAGAAAACTACTTCCGTTAAGAAACACGCTTCCTAATAAAAACAAATGGATAAAGAGAAGCCACCCGTTCTTTCACATTCCCTCCAATTCTCTGCGGTACATGCTAATATCGCATCTAAAGCAACACAGGTCTTCCAAAATAAAGAGAATCAGAAATATCTAGAGCGCATCGCAGGGAACTGCAAATTAAGGAACAGCAGACAATCTCTTCCCTCACAGTATATAAAATGCATTTTCCCCAAATTTCATAATTTTTCAAAGAAAAATAGCAGAAATTGAAGGTGC
The DNA here is from genome assembly GCA_026212405.1 of Petrea volubilis. Classification (NCBI taxonomy): domain Eukaryota; kingdom Viridiplantae; phylum Streptophyta; class Magnoliopsida; order Lamiales; family Verbenaceae; genus Petrea; species Petrea volubilis. The sequence goes on along the minus strand of CM047874.1, from coordinate 3,200,430 downwards.
TCAGCTATGGAGTTTGAGGTGAGACCAGTAGGGGGAATCGAGAGCTGCTTCATCTCTCTACCTCTTCCACTCATACAGACCCTTCAGTCCGGTTACCTCCCTCCAATTCTTGCAATTGAGCTCCGTTCCGACGGCCGCGTCTGGCACATGGCTTGGTGCGGCTCCGCCTCCTCCTCCCCTTCTTCAATTGAAGTATTGTATGGGAAACTCGAATTGCTCGTGCTCATTTTGGTTGAATAATTATAGAACGCTCCCTTGGGGGATTGTTGATGATGGAGTGGAGGACAATGATACAGTAGCACATGTTATATTCGAGGACGAGAAATGAAGTGTATATATACACACACTTGTTGGGGTGGGTTCATTTTACGTCTGATTTTGCTGGTATTATTCTTAGAGATTTCAGGGAAAATAAATTAAGGAGCCCTGCTGCTGATGTTTTTCCAAAGATCTGTTAATTTTGTTCAACAAATTTGGTTTTATGTGTATTTGTGTGTGCATGTGTGAGTTTATGTTGAATTTTCCTTCTGCCCTAGGAATCGTTCTTGTGTAGTGTTGTTAATTCATTTTTACACACACATATACACAGGACAGGAGGCGTTGTTCTCTACACACGCACATATACACAGGAGGTGTTGTTCTCTACACACACACACACACACACACATATATATATATATATGAAATTTCTTGTCCTATGAATTGTATTAACATGAAAGATGTAGAGACCAACAACTCTATTGTGTTGTGTGTGTTTTTCTGTTGCCCCACTTCTTCATGCTGTGTGTGTGTGTGCGTGTGTGTGAACCAATATTTTCCCACCTACTCTAATAGACTGATTTCATTGAACCAAAAAATTTTCATTGAAAGAGACTCTGAGGTGTTCAATTTAAATTTGTCAAACAAGTGTCGGGAATTCATATGTATTTTATGAGGTTTTTGTAAGAGTACAATTCAAGCTCATCAAGTTGAATTGTTTGTTTTGAAGGAAATTAGTCAAACTTGTGTATAGTCTTTCTTTCTAGTTAGTACACACACACACACACACACACACACACACACACACACACATAATTCTTGTGTTTATATTTGAACGAAGGAACAAATCATAAATTCAAAAATTAAAGTTGAAGCCAATGTATAATTTGCTCACACAAAAATATTAATAATAAAATATTCTAATGTCATATAATGCTATCAATAATTAAATAATAAGAGTTTTTGCATTTTATATTGCCGGCAGAGGAAACACAATAACAACTGATTTTGCTAAGCAAAAAGTGGAGTTTTGTTTTGTAGCTAAAGATGATTATGTAGGCATGAAATAACATTCCAACTAATTCAAGCACTGATTGATAGATTACTGGACTAATCTAATTTCCAATTCGCCAATGAAAGGAACTTAATACTACAATAATCAACAATTCTTCCAAATGATTATCACTAATACGTACGATAATCAAATTAATGTAAATACTAGCACTCTGTGTGTGTGTGTGTGTGTGTATTATTACAGGTAGTGTGTTTCCTGGAACGCAACATAGTTATTTATAACATTGAATTAATTTCTTTTTCTTTAACGCATATATTGTATAGAAATCAAATGTATACATACCAACATTCCGTGTGTCCGTGCGTGTGTGTGTGTGTATGAGAGAGAGAGAGAGAGAGAGAGAGTTTACATGAAAACAACAAATTAAATTTTGACTTTAGCATTTAATTAGCAATTACCCGGAACAATCGAGTCCAAGGTCAAGCAAAAAATGTTGTATTTGTCTTTTTTGTTTCCACCTGTCATCTCTCACTTTTTATTCTTTATTTTATTGACAAATATCGGTTTTTATTTCCTGCAAAAATAAAGTCTTTATACTCTCAATTCAATTCATTCCTGCAAAAATCAAGTCTTTAGACTCTCAATTCAATTCTATGAAGAAATTAGGTCATTTATTTATTTTTCCTTTTCCAGAAAATTTCCGTGTAAGTGGCTCTATTTAATTTTTTTTTGAACAATCTTATTTAATTTTTAGTGCCTACTTATGAAATTTTTAACATTTTTAAATCTTATTGTGAAAAATACTCCATTAGTTCCAAATTATAATTACTTGTTTAAATTTATATCAATATTAATTTCATAAATACTATATACAAAGAAGGGTACTTTTGATCATATTATAAATTATTTTGGTCTTTTCTTGATTCAAAATACACGAATTTTCCACTAAATGTCCTTTTTCTGATTGCTTCTTTTTTTTTCACTTTTAGTTCTTCTCATTTTTCCAAATTTTGTAAAATTCATCTCCTTAAAAAAGAAGAAGAAGAAGAAGAAAAAGAAGAAAATTAAAACATGCCAGTACTCCTTGAAAACATCAAATAAAGTGTGAAGAACTTATATAATTAACAACTATGCATCTTTCCAACAACTATACATATATATATATATCCAACAAAAAATCTATAAGAAAATGTTTGATAATCTGATTAAACTCCTTATGATTATGGAATATTACTGTACATAGCTTGAACCACAATTCAGGCAAGAAAATACAAAGGAAAAAAAAAACTTACATAGGTCACAAACATATTACCAATACAAATATTACACAATAGATGCCACATAGTACTTAACAAACAAGCAAACGAACAACAACAACCAAAAAAGAAAAAAAACTACTATATATATGGATTTATATGCCTATACAACAAACATACGATATTAATTTATGTAACGATTAATTATGAGGATTTATTTGGGACTTGTTCTTGTGATTCTTGGCGGCATCTGCAACAGACTTGCCAGCTTTTGCGACGCCTTGAGCTATCGCCTTCCCGACTTTAGTGGAGACATGCTCCTTTTCTTTCGGAAAAACACCACCCTTCTTGCCTGAATTTTTGTTGCTCTGCCCGTTGCCAGAATTCATTTTGTCTCTCCGATGAATGTGTGTGTATATGTATATGTGTATGTATATATGAATATATATTTTTTTTCTCTATTGTGTTTAATGTTTGATGGATGTGGCCAGATAAAGGGAGGGTGATGCACGCATTTATAGAGGACAAGATGATCACATTGTAATGTGGCTTAATTTGTATCTTGATTGTAATTTCGAAGGTAATTCCATGTTACTAATTTCACGGAAGAAGCCATGAATAATCTCTTTTTTTTCTAATGGTTGATTTTTGATTAGAAGTGTGGTTGTCTTTAATTACACGACAACGATGTGTGTGTGTGTGTGTGCGTGTGTGTGTGTGTTTTCTTGTGTCTGCTTGAGAGAGATGCACACAAAAATATACTTGGAATTTTACTATGGATCATTTGAGGAAATTACTTAATTATTTGTACTATATATTAACAATATTGTGAATTCATGTATAAAACGACGTCGCTGATATTTGCATGCGGTTTGACTTATAGCGAAGACTTTTTTCTTTCTTTTTTGGATGTAATACAATGTCGTAACTAATTAAAATAAAGAGTTGACATAAATACTTAATTAGGCATCAATCATGGTCACAAGTAAAGAAAATTAATCATTGAGGAGTCAACACGGTAACTCATGTTCATTGGATCAATATTGTAATTAAGAATTAAGAGGGAGAAAAAGAATTTGTATTGGAATAAATTAATAATGTATATATAGAACTACAGAGGCCAACACCCCGTGCGTGGTGTGTGTATTTGCATTCATGCACACTTTGGCATGTCACGTGGAAATTAGGCGGTTACCTGGAAATCAACTTTGTAGTCTCTAAATTCAATTTTATGAAGAAATTAGGCAATCTATTTATTTTTCTTTTTTTATGAAGAAATTAGGCAATTTATTTATTTTTTCTTTTTTTTTTTTCAAAAAATTTCCGTGTGAGCGGTTCTGTTTGAATGATCTTATTGTTTGAAGGTTTGATTCATGTATATTCCATATTTTTCGCACTAGTTTAGCCACCAAATTTAACTATGAATTATTCAGTAGCCATTTTTAAATCCGTGGCTATTAGCCATAGCCATGGATTCGCCATGATATTTTTTTTTTATGGCTAAAATTTATGGCTAAATGTCACTTTTCTTGTAGTGTCTAGGGTCATCTAAAATCTTTTAATTTTTTTCGGAATCCCAAAAATATTATGGAATCCTCGATGTCCTTCTGGAAATGTCTAGATCCTTATAAATCTTTGTTGACTAGTGTAGAACTCTCTAGAATCACTACAAGAAAACGCGTTATTTTCGACGGAATTTTTTAGGGAAATATTTCGCCGAAATTTTTTGACTGAGTTTCTGCGAAAAATAAAAAAAAATAAAAAAAAATAATTTTTAAAATTTTTCTGCACTAAATTCAGCCGAAAATTAAAAAATAATTAAAAAATAATAATTTTGAATTTTTAGGCAGATTTTCGACGGAAAATTCAGCCGAAAAATTAAAAAAAATAATTTTCAAATAAAAAATAATTAAAATTTATGATTTTGAATTTTTAGGCTGATTTTCGATGGAAAAATCCTCTAAAAAATTCAAAAATATAAAAAATAAAAAATTTAAAAAAAAATAATTAAATTTTTTTTACCGACTCTTTAAGCTTAAGGATGTCTTTTATTTTGAACTTGTGAGCAAGGAGAACCACATCTTCCAAGTAGTCATCGAGGCTTAGAGTTGCAGTCCATGATAACACTCTCCTATCACTGTTCGGACCTAACTTGATTGAACCCAACAAATTGTACGACAAATGTATTGCACTTGTTAAGTAATTGGTCGCACTTTTGTTAAATTATCCATTAATCACTGAACAAGTGAAACATTTACCATATAATTAACACTGACTCGATCAAATCGAATCTAAAATGGAATTTCATGATTCCCTCCAAACGTCCCTGATTAGAAGATTTTGCAATTTCATATCCAAGTCAATTCGATCATTACTTCAACCTTAGGCGATTTACTTTATATTTAAGACCCTTCTAAGAGACGTCTGCTGGTATATATGGACTGATCATGTATGTATATTGTAGTCTTTTCTTAATTCAACAATCAACATATATGATTTTCTCACTAAATATTCTTTTTCAATTTTTTTTTTCATTTTTACTGCTTGTCGTTTATTCAAGTTTGATAAAATTCATCATTATTTATTTATTTATTAAAAAAAGAAGCAATTACTCCTTACAAACGTCAAATAAAGTCTGAAGAATTTGATTAAACAACTATCCATCTTGTTTGGGAACATATCCAACTAAAAATCTAAAGAAAATATATATTTGATAAGCTGACTAAACCCCTAATCAATAAATAAATAAATTATAGAATATTTATGTATGGCTTGAATGAAAAATCAGGCAAAAAAATACCAAGAAACAAAAAAGAGAAGAAAAAGGCCAGGATACCCAATAAATGCAGAGTTAGTTACGTGATTAATTATATCTACTATATATTACTTCAACTAACATAGTTCACACACATAACAAGCATGCATGAGCAGATACAATCAATTACAAGCCCACACATTATAATTTGCTACACACACAAGTGTGGTTTTAATTTCTGTCTTAATCCTTTCTCATTTCTTTATTTAGTTACGCGTAATATTGTTTTTGGATTTCATGCATGAATCTAATATTTGCATGTGTTTTGACTTATAGGACAGACCTTTACTTTCTTTTTTTTTTTTTATACTATATAATCATCGCGGGACACCTTATAGATGTCAATCGAAAACATTCCCCACACATGCACACACTCACTCAAAGGGATAGGGGTAGAGGACAAGAGGGTTCAAACTCAAGATCTTCCTAACAGCACATTCAAACCCCCACCACTCGACTTTGAACCCAGTGACCTATACTTTCTTGATGTAATATAAAGTAGTAGTGCTAAAATACTATGTTGACATTAATATTTAATCAGATAAGCATGGTCTACAGTAAATATTAAGTTGGCTTGAAGGATCAAATCGTTGAGGAGTCAGTCACATGACTCCTGTTCAATGGTGTTTTTTCTTGATCAATGTTATTTAATTAAGTAGAAAAATAAAAAGAATTTTGTATTAATAGAATAAATTAATCATGCAGAGTAAAGGGGCCAACACCTCGTGTGTGTGTGTGTGTGTGTCTGTTTGTATACACTGTTCATGGGCTGCCGAGAATATATATATATATATATATATATATAGAGAGAGAGAGAGAGAGAGAGAGAGAGAGTACCTAGGAAAATTGCTGTTGATTACCTTTACCAAAAACAGTGTATATCATACTCTACCTACTTAGATAATATTTAAGAGGTGTTTTCAATTGTTTGATTTGACTATAATAATATCATATTAATATTTTTTTTTTAAATATTTTTTAATATTATTATATTCAAATTCAATGATTAAAAATATCAATTCAATATAACCACAAATTAATTAAATTAAATTTTAGTTACTATAATTCATATGACTTTTCTTGATGATGCCTTGCATGGAAGCTTCACTTAGTCGGATCATGCATCACATGGAATTACAGGGTCAAAGACAATGATATTATACAGCGCGAATTATATTTACCTCCCTTGAATTATATATTATTTACAAAAAACATCCAATCTATGAAAAATTACAATTATTCCCTTGAATTTGGGGGTAATTACAAATTACACCTATCAACAGTTAAAACAAACATTGAACTTCCAAAATTATCTTAAGGAGATTGACATGACTATTTTGCCCTTGAGGAGATTTTTTGTTATATTAAACATATTTAATTTTGAAAATATTGTAAATATTTAAATGTTTTTTTTAAAAATTAAGTCTTTTGTGTAATATGTGCAAATAGTTATATATATAATTATGATATGTAAATTATATTTAATAAATACAAAATACATATAAATTTTATTTTTGTAAATACAAAACATTATTGATTTACAAATAATTATTTTTTTTCCCTTTTTCCTTTTCTTTTTTTTTTTCCTTTTTTTTTTGCCCTCTTTGTCTTCCAACTCGTCCACACTGCCGTCACCCTACCGTCGTCCGCCTTCGCGCAGAAAGATCCAAAGGGGGAGCGAGAGAGAGATTGAGATGGAGAGGAAACGATCGAGAAGGAGAGGGGGAGAGAGAGAGAGAGATCGGAAGAGATTGAGGAAAAGAAACTAGATCGTCTTCCCGCCGTCCGCCGCCCCACCGGTGTCGTCCCGCCGCTGTCCGCCGTATACAGATCCAAAGGGAGAGAGAGAGAGAGAGAGAGAGGAATAGATCGAGAGGGAAGAGGGGAGAGAGAGAGATCCATGGAGGTCATCACCACCACCTCCTCCGTCGCCGCCCTGTCTAGCCATCGTCCGCCGCCGTCGCCTCCGCCTCTGGGACACCAACCATTTGGGTGGGGGGGGGGGGGAGAGAGAGAGAGAGAGAGAGAGAGATTTTTGAAAAGAAACAAAAGATGATAACGAGAAAAAAAAAATAAAAAATAAAAGAAAAAAGTGACAAAAAAGAAAAAATGATAAAGAAAGGGCATATTGGGATTTTTATTTTACTTATTTTTTTCTTTTTTTTTGCTTAAATTATGTATGGGTAATTTTGAAAGTTTATTTTTTTTAGGCATAATTTGTAATTACCCTTTCAATTTAGGGGGTAATTGTAATTTTTCATAGATCGTGTTATTTTTTATAAATAAAATATACCTCAGGAGAGATAAATGTAATTCTCCCTATTATATATATATATATATATATATGTGTGTGTGTGTGTGTGTGTATGTGTGTGCGTGCGCGCGCGTGCGCGCGTGTGTGATTAAATGTACCTGCCATGCATCTTATTGTTGTACTTTTTTTTTTTTTTTTGATAATTCTTATTCTTAAACTTTCTCCATTAGTTTCCTCACCTTTTTTTTTTATGAATTTGTTCATAGAATTTTCTGTTTTTTCTCATAAAAAAAGATTGTACTTTTGGGGCAATTTTTTTTTTTTTTAATGATGTAACATAAAAATGAACTAAGGAACAAGGTTGACGACTAAAGAGCTTCCATAAAAAAAAAATAAAGGTTGACAATTACGCCAATCATGGTCTGAGCTGAAGTGCCTCGAAGGATCAAATTATTGGAGGATCAACAGGGCTCCTTGTTAGTGTTTTATAGAAGTCAAAACACACACACACACGCACGCACACACACACACACACACACACACACACATATATATATATATATATGTATAGGCAAATTACCTCTGTGCTTCTTGAAGTAAAGTGTAATAACAAGTTAGTCTCTATAATTTTAAAATTTACAAATATTTTCCTGAAATATATTTCAACTTAACAAAATTCATCGTTTATCAAGTTGAATCAAAATTGCGAATTGTGTTTTTGGTGTTTTTGATGGGATTTTGGAATGGAATTTGTATCGTCATGACAAGTTTAAGATATAAAAACTATTCCAAAAGAAAAGTAAGGATGGTTTTTGATTATAAATGATGATGCCAATTAGTGGTTGTGATTGTACAAGGTGAAATCACATCCTGAAATTTGATGGAATCATAAAATTGATCAAACTCGATGAGGCGCATCTCTTGATGGCTATCGTGACTACTCTGACTGCAGGAAAAAATCTTAAGTATGAGAAGCATTATGCTAAAATAGAAAAACTAATATGGATATGACTATTGAGGATCGATCCTGGAGGATAAAGCATGCAAATTACCTATTGATTTCTGGGGAAAGGTTGACATGACAAGAAATACGACAACTGTTTGTCCATGCAACCACAACGGAACTCCCATTTCTTCATGGACAATTCGAATCTGAGAGTAGTACATGGCTAGTTATTAATTGCTCAAGAGAACCTAAACTTTCACCAATAAACTTATTTTAATACAAGCAATCACGCCCCAGCTCGACTCCCAAATTCTCAATGCTCATATCGAACTCTCCCCAATTGCCGGATTCATGCACATCCCAATTAACGAAAGCCTTTAATAATGCACACAAACATGATGCAATTTCCACCACTTAGCTACTATGTCAACCCGTCCCTAAACAACACATTCACAATATTTCCAACGCATAAAAGCATTTAAAAGTACACATGCAAACCACAGAAATCAAGCATATCAACTGCTCCAAAATGGCACTCTCAGCAAGCTCAGAATTAAGCTCCAAAGTGGTTCAACTGTAAGACATAGAAGCATGTTACTTAGTAATCTCCCTAATTTCCCTAAACTGCACTCCAGGTTTCACTGAAAAAGGCATGAACGAGGCAAACTAAGAGTCTATAGAGACAATACTCGAATTTCGAAATAGACAAGAAGCAAATGAAAATAATACCCAAGCGAAGCGTAAAATCCTGAAAATTTTGCATTTGCATAATAGTTTAAACAAGGATTAATTCATTTAATGGAGATGGATATCACTACAAGAAAACAATCAAAATCCTACGAAAATTACCTAAGGAACAGATCCCTTGCAAATACCAACGAAAATCCTACGGATGGCTTATGGACGTTGGTAACATGAAATTTTATTAGTAATCCGTAGAAAAATTTGCCGTAAAAATGGCAGGAGAAATAGCGTCATTTTTTATCTATGGATATGCCTCAGAAAATTACCAAGGGATTACTGAGGGGTTTTCCCTTGGTAATCTTTTTAACAATTTTAGTGAGGGAGACCGAGGGAATATTCCCTCGGTAAGCCGGTACAAAGATTTCTACAAGATTACCAAGGGATTTTTTCCGTTGGTACTTTATCCATTGGCGATCCGTTGGTAATCCGTAGGAAACTATCTAGCAAAATTCCGTTGGTTTTCCGTAGGTGATCGATTGGTAAAAAATATTCTGTAGGAGTATATCCCTAGATTTTTTGTAGGTAAGCCGTATGTGCTTTTTCCGTCGATTTTCTGTAGGCAATCCGTTGGTGAATCAGGGTCGAAGTTTCTATTGGTTTTCCGTTGGTAATTCCCTAGCAAAAGCTTACTGATGACACTTTTTCTGATGGAATCCTTTCTGTATGCTTTTCGTCGATTTTCTGTAGGAAAACGTAAAAAATCGACGGATTTCGTTGGTTTTCTGTAGGTTTTCGACTGTTTTCTTATAGTGTATCATACTGCGCAAGTAAAACGAAGAGATAAACACCAATACTTGCAAAGACAAATGGCATGTTGATATGCATAAAAGGAATTGCAGGGATCATAATCACCAGCAGGAGCAATTGTGGCTTCATGAGCCACTTGTCACGGACTGCAACTCTAATATTACAGGAAAAAATTCATTTTTTCAAAGAAATTTCCGGTGAAATTCCTACGAAAATCGTTCCGCAAGAAAAAGTTGGAATGCAAAATTCCGTCAGAATTCCCTCTTCCGCCGGAATCGCATCCAGGGTAATTCCCCGAACGTCTCAGAAGATGGGGTACTTCTTGCTCATTCGAAGCTTAGACATTCAAATTGGAAGAATTTTAGAATATTCCGCGATATTCTAGAGAGTTCTAGAAAAATCTAGAAAGTTCCAGAATAATTTGAAGGATTCTAGAAGATTCTTGAAGACCCTAGAAGACGTTGGAAGAGTCTAGAACATTTTAGGTCATGGTAGAATAGTATAGATTAGTTTAGAACATTGTAGATGAGTATAGAAGGTAATAGTAGGTTATGGAAGAATATAGAAGATGTAGGAATATAATAAAAGGTTCTAGAAGATCTCTTCTAATGTTGGATTAAATCAATCTCCACTATCCATTTAGGAAGTGGAAATCTATAAATAGGTGAAGAGGCCTCATTTGTAACATCTCCAAGTTTGGAGAGAATTTGGAGAGTGAATAAGAGTGTAATATTATTTCATTTCCCTTTTAATTTTACAAGTTGTATAAGAACTTTGGATTTTATGGAATTACAAGTTGTATAAGTATTTTGCCAGCAATCTCTCTCTCCTACTCTTTCTCTCTTCTCTCTCTCTCTCTTTCTCCTTCTTCTTGTTCCCCACTTCTCTCTTTATCTCATTTTTACTGCTGAAATTTACAATCAAATAGTGTTCCTATGTCCCAACGATCAAGGATATCACAACAACACAAGCGTAAGGAGAAGTTGTTGGAACAACAACGGCTGCGAGGGTGATAGCAAATGCATTTCGGCGAAAGTATGGAGAAGAGTGGGAAATGGAGAATGAAGGGGAAAAAATCTCAGCCATATTTATACTTCCTCTCTCTCTACATGAGCTCTTCGGACAGTGAGTGCAGTGGTGAGTTTGGCTGTGGAGAATTTTGGAGAATCAAGTTAGATGGGAGGAGGAGGAGAGAGGCAGAACAGGGATTAGCAGAGCCCACTTTGATTTTTTTTTTTCTTTCTAATTGTTAAAAAAAAAAGAAGAAGTTTTTCTCTCTTTGTATCCTATATTTATTTTGCACACACTTCTATGTGTGCATATAATAAAATAAGATCCTACGTGCGCATATTTATATGTATATACATACACAAACACACACACACACACACACACATATATATATATATTTGTTTAAGGAGATAGTTTTGATTTATTTATTTTTTTTTTTTGTGTGTGTGTGGAGGAGTAAAGATAGTGTTGATAAAAGAACAAATTAAATGAAATCTATATATATTTTACGGACTGTTAACTGAATTATTCTTATGTATGGTCAAATTATAAACTAATCCTTCAATTTTTGAAAATTATCTAAATAATTATGAATTATACATACTAAATTATAATGCTAACAAAAATTTGAGACACGAGAAGAAAATCATCAGCATTATGCTTTGGGTTCCAAACCAGCAACAAAGTTTTTTGTTGTTTAGTTTTTTTTTTTTTAGAGAATACATAACATTCAATAATATAAATATCAATATCAATAACTCTTAAATGGTGATTAGTATGATGGGAAAAGATCTAAGTGTGAATTGAATGAAGCTAATAATGGAATGAAGATGGTAAAAGAATGATATGATATAGTATTCTCATAGTTGGTATACTCTCGGAATAAAGAAGTGAATTAATTAATTTAACCCACGTCATTTGTATATTTAGTAATGAAGTAGCGGTGAATCATATGAATAAAAATAAATCAAGTATGTGATTCAAATAATTTTTTTATGAAATGGTATTTTAAATTTTAATTTAAATAACATGTATATTTTGTATTTAAATAATAATTTATTATTCTACATTGATGATCAATATGTATAATATTATACGTTTTCTATATATTTATATATTCTTTTATATACATGCTATATATATTATATTTTGTGTACTTGTTATACTTATAAAAAAAAAGTACTTATTATAAAGTATGTACGGATATCAATATTTTAATTTGTCAAGAGGGTCTTAAAATATTTTAGTCAGTATTTTATTTTATATTAATTTGTCACACCAAATCAGAAATTGCCAAATTTCATATTCTCGTGAATTTACTTGATTTGGACAAGTAATTTGGGGTATATGCTTAGTTAATAATATGCTCCCAATATTGAATAAAATTATTTAAAAATTGCTTTGCATCATTTATAAATGAAGATTAATTACGTCACAAAACTAAACATTTTATTTATTAATTTTCTGTTAATTTCGATGTAATTTCTAGGAAAAGGCTACCTTTAAGCCCATGATTTTCCAAAATTTCATATATTCTAGATGAAAATTTTATTTTAAATGTATGTGTTCGTTATGCTTTTACGCTATTATAGGTAGTTTAATTTATTTCCTTGAAGACAACTCTTTAAGATATGAAATTTCTCTTTATAACATATATAACATACGATAATCAAATTAATGTATGTCTGTGTGTGTGTGTGTGTGTGTGTGTTTACAGGTATTATGTTTCCTGGAACGCAACATAGTTATTTACAACATTGTGTTAACACATATATTGTATAGCAATCAAATGTATACATACCAACATTCCGTGTCTCCGTGAGTGTGTGTGAGTGTGTGTGTGTGTGTGTGTGAGAGAGAGAGAGAGAGAGAGAGAATTTTGACTTTAGCATTTAATTAGCAATTCCCTGGAACAATCGAGTCCAAGGTCAAGCAAAAAATGTTGTATTTGTCTTTTTTCTTTCCACCTGTCATCTCTCACTTTTTATTCTTTATTTTATTGACAAATTTCGGTTTTAATTTCCTGCAAAAATCAAGTCTTTAGACTCTCAATTCAATTCTATGAGGAAATTAGGTCATTTATTTATTTTTCCTTTTCCAGAAAATTTCCGTGTAATTGGCTCTATTTAATTTTTTTTTAACAATCTTATTTAATTTTTAGTGCCTACTTATGAGATTTTTAACACTTTTAAATCTTATTGTGAAAAATACTCCATCAGTTCCAAATTATAATTAGTCGTTTAAATTTATATCAATATTAATTTCATCAATAATATATACAAAGAAGGGTACTTTTGATCATATTATAAATTATTTTGGTCTTTTCTTAATTCAAAATACACAAATTTTCCACTGAATGTCCTTTTCTGATTGTTTTTTTTTTTTATCACTTTTAGTTCTTCTCATTTTTCCAAATTTTGTAAAATTCATCTCGTTCAAAAAAAAAAAAAAAAAAAAAAGAGGAAGAAGAAGAAAATTAAAACATCAAATAAAGTGTGAAGAACTTATATAATTAACAACTATCCATCTTTCTTTTTGGAATATATATATATATATCCAACAAAAAATCTATAAGGAAATGTTTGATAATCTGATTTAACTCCTTATGATTATGGAATATTACTGTACATAGCTTGAACCACAATTTAGGCAAGAAAATACAAAGGAAAAAAAAACTTACATAGGTCACAAACATATTACCAATACAAATATTACACAATACATGCTACATAGGACTTAACAAACAAGCAAACAAACAACAACAACCAAAAAAGAAAAAAAGAAAAAACAAACTACTATATGGACGATATGCCTATGCAACAACATACGATATTAATTTATGTAACGATTAATTATGAGGATTTATTTGGGACTTGTTCTTGTGATTCTTGGCTGCATCTGCAACAGACTTGCCAGCTTTTGCGACGCCTTGAGCTATCGCCTTCCCGACTTTAGTGGAGACATGCTCCTTTTCTTTCGGGTAAACACTGCCTTTCTTGCCTGAATTGTTGCTGCTCTGCCCGTTGCCGGAATTCATTTTGTCTCTCCGATGAATGTGTGTGTATATGTATATGTGTATGTATATATGAATATATTTTTTTTTCTCTATAGTGTTTAATGTTTGATGGATATGGCCAGATAAAGGGAGGGCGATGCATGTATTTATAGAGGACAAGATGATCACATTGTAATGTGGCTTAATTTGTGTCTTGATTGTAATTTCGAAGCTAATTCCATGTTATTAATTTCTTTTTTTTCTAATTGTTGATTTTTGATTTGAAGTGTGGTTGTCTTTAATTACACGAAAACGATGTGTGTGTGTGTGTGTGTATTTTCTTGTGTCCGTTTGAGAGAGATGCACACAAAAATATACTTGGAATTTTACCATAGATCATTTGAGGAAATTACTTAATTATTTGTACTATGTATTAACAATACTGTGAATTAATGCGAAAATGTAATACACCAACAGAACGCGTGTGGTTCAGGTTCATGCATAAAACGACGTCGTACACAGCGACTGATATTTGCATGTGGTTTGACTTTTTTCTTTTGGATGTAGTACAATGTATAGTAAATAATTAAAATAAAAAGCTGCATAAATATTTAATTAGACATCAATCATGTATAGTACTGCAGAGACCAACATCTCGTGCGTGGTGTGTGTATTTGTACACACTGTTCGTTCGTGGGCTGACTAATTTATGTACACTTTGGCAAGTCAGGTGGAAATTAGGCAATTACCTGGAACAAACGAGTCCAATGTCAACGAAAATGTCCTTTGCATTCTCACTTATATTCTTTTTCCACCATTTTTTATTTTTTTAGTTTTTCATTTGTCATCTAGAATATTCTTTATTTCGTCCAAAAAAAATAAAGTTTGTAGTCTCTTACTTCAATTTTATGAAGAAATTATGCAATCTATTTATTTTTCTTTTTTTTTATGAAGAAATTAGGCAATTTATTTATTTTTCTTTTTTCAGAAAATTTCCATATAAACAGGTTATGTTTGAATGATCTTATTAAGATTTGATTTATGTACGTTCCCTATTTTTCATTGTTTTGCTTTTGACAGAAACTCTCAGTTTGTGTTATGGAAAAAGATAGCAAATTATATCCGACATCTTATCCATAATTAGAAAGTTAATTAAATGGATCATAATCCTCATCGGAAATAGTACATGGTTGTCGGGTCATCAAGAGTTTGACCAAACCTTATATATATTAAGACAAAAGGGGTGCACATACAATTTTAGCAATGGCACAATTAATCAAGGCTTTTTATTGATTACGTGCAACCTTAACTCTTTGTCTACCCCTTACGGCACTAGCTAAGTCAGTATCTCTCAATGTTTTGTATATGAAGAAGGCATCAATGAATTAAAAGGCAAATGAACAAAGAAAGAAGTTCACAAGAGAGTTTTGAAAAAAAAAAACTCTCAAGTAAAGTTAAACTCTTTATTCACTTACTAACTTCTCTCCAAATTTGATTCCTACTTGGTCATCTTACCAATGAAGTTTACTGGATAGTGGAGATCGATTTGATTTAATGGTTATGAGAGATTTTCTCTGCAAATGTTCTAGAGTATTCTCACTACCACAAAAAAAAAAAAAAAGATTTAGCTATATCTCCCCCTATTTATAGATATCCACATTTCTACATTTGTAACCCTTATTACTATCAAACATTTCTACATCTATAACCCTTATTACTATCAAGCATTAATTCTACATGTATTATCTACATTTCTCTCGGTCTAATACATGTAAAAATATTTGATATTAATAAGGGTTACAAATGTAGAAATGTTTGATAGTAATAAGGATTACAACAAAATCAATTTGATTCAAAGGTCATTTTAGTCCTAAAAAATTAGTCAAATATGTTCAAAATATTTATTTATTTATAGGAAAATATATTTTAACATTTTTTATTTATAATGTCTATCTATATATATATATATACATATTTGCACATAATAAATATTTATATAAATATATTTGCACATTTTTTAAATTTATATACATAATATAAATATATACAAAAATAATATACAAAACATATAATATAAAAATTATTTATAAATATATATACACAAACGGCTGGTCGCCGCCGCCGGCCTCCGCCGCCTCGTTCGCCAGAGACAAAGGGAGATGAGAGAGAGAGAGAGAGAGAGAGAGACATACAGACGTTCGCTAGAGACAAAGGGGATGCGAGAGAGAGAGAGAGAGAGAGAGAGAGAGAGATACAGACGAGGGAAAGGAGATCGAGAGAGGGAGAGGGGGCAGAGAAACCCTCCATCTGCCTCCGCCGCTTGTCGTCGCCGCTAGAGAGAGAGAGAGCAAGAGCGATCTCAGATCTAGATTTGAGAAAAAAGAAGGAAAAAGAAAGAGGGGGGAAAAAAGAAGAGGAAGAGGAAGGTTGGGGTGGGGGCCGCGGTGGTGGTGTGAGTGACGGAGTGAGACGGCGGTGGAGGGGGACAGTCCGAGTGAGGCGGCGGCTGCGGCGGAGTGAAGGGTGGCGGCGGTTTGTGGTGGTGGTGGTGGTGATGGGGGTTACGGTTTTGTTGGAAGAAAATGGTAATTTTTCCCCAAAAATATTAAAGAGAGGTATTTTGGTCAATTTAATCATATTCCTAATTTTTTATTTTTTTAAATAAAAAATATTTCAAATATTCAAGGGGCAAAATGGATATTGTATTACTTCCGTCTATTTTATCAATAATCTACAAAACTTAAGGGGTATTGATAATTACGGATATAAGGGGGTGTTATTTATAATTTGGCCTAAACTTAAGGGTGGTGGGAGTAATTATCCCTAAATATTAAGTTGGCTTGAAGGATCAAATCATTGAAGAGTCAGTCACATGACTCCTGTTCAACGGTGTTTTTTCTTGATCAATGTTAATTAATGAAGTAGAAAAATAAAAGAATTTTGTATTTATAGAATGAATTCATCATGCAGAGTAAAGAGACGAACACCTCGTGTGTGTGTTTGTTGACAATGTTCATGGGCTGCCGAGAATATATATATATATATATATATATATATATATATAGAGAGAGAGAGAGAGAGAGAGAGAGAGAGCATACTTAGGAAAAGTGTGGTTAATTACCTATACCAAAAGCGGTTCATATGATAGTGCTCCACCCACTTAGATAATATTTAAGAGGCATTTTCAATTGTTTGATTAAATATAATAATATTATATTAATATCACTTTTTTAATAATTTTTAATATTATTATATTCAAATTCAATAATTAAAATATTGATTCAACATAACCACAAATTAATAAAATTAAAATTTAGTTGCTTGAATCCATACGGCTTTTTCATGATGATGCCGTGGAAGCTTCACTTAGTGAGATCATGCATAACGTGGAATATTTCCAGGGTCAATGACAATAATATACATATATGTATATATATATATATATATACGTCTGTAATTTAATTTACCTGCCAAGTGCCATGCATCTTATTTTTGTACTTTCTCCATTAGTTTCCTCAACTTTTTTGACAAATTTGGTCGTGGAATTTTCTGTTTTTAAGGGAAAAAAAAAAGTACTTTTGGGGCAACTATTGTTGATGTATTATGAAAATGAACTACAATGTGCAAGGTTGACAAAATTATTAACTTCCAAAAAAAAGAAAAGAAAAAGTCAAGGTTGACGAAGGAAAAAAAAAAAAGCAGAAAAATAAAGGTTGACGGAGTGAAGCGCCTGGAAGGATCAGATTATTGAAGGTCCAACAGTACTCCATGTTGGTGTTTTACAAAACACACACAACACACAGTGAAATTAAAAAATTGGAAAAGGTATTACGAAGGCAATGGATGTGAACGTCAACCTTTAAACAACTATGGACAAAGAAAATATTTTCATCCTTTTATGTCAAAATGAGAAACAAGAAAAATACTGTTGCAAATACTTTTCAATTTCTGAAATTAATGTTCCAAAGGAGAAATAAAATTATGACGGAGTTTTGTATCGTTCAAATTATATTTAATTTATGTAATGTGAAATTATTTTAATCATGGATATATATTAATCTTAAAAGATTGAAATATAAATTCAGCTTGAAAGAACTACGTATTCTCGATCGTTACTGTTAGAATTTCTCCAAAATTATTTGAGATTTGTTTTAACCAATGCCAATTTGAAACAATAGACTAGTGAATATAAATAATACTATGATATATAGCTTAGAAGGTACAAATCCTTTTCAATAGTAAGGCTTGTCTCGTCAATTAAATGACTTTATATAATTATATAACTTGATATTATGATTATTATAATTAATCATTCATATTTAATCACAATGTGTAATTTTTTTCATGGAAGAATGAAATTATATATAATATTCAATATAGTGTAAATAAATTGTTGAGTTTTTATATATATTTTTTCTCTCCCTTGTTTATTCAATCCAAAATACGAAAAATTAAACACCAATTTCTTCGACGAAAAACAACAAAACAAGAGAAACATTCTGTGTGGCACGTGAGAGACATATTCATGAAGTTGTACATCTTCGCGGGAAAAGTAGCATAATCAATAAGTCCTAGGCACCAAACGCGCACGCGCGCGCGCGCGCACACACACACATATATATATATATATATAATCGAACAACAAATCCTCGTACACATTCATGATTACATACAAATATGAACTGCCAACATTATTAGCCAATAATGGCCTACGTACATGATTATGCGAAAGTGCCCTACTATAAAAGAGAAATAGCTAGCCGGACATAAATTTAACGTACACCGCAGTTAAACTATACTTAAAAATACCAAAACATTGCATATTACAACTAATTCCGAAAAAATACAATTTTTGTTCCGTAAATTGACACAATTTGAATTTTAATCATTCCCTTTATACTATTTGGGTTTTTGATCCTGTAAATATTTAAAATTAATAATTTTGATCATATGTTTACAAAAATCTCAATTTTCTAGCAATATATCTCAACAGTCTTGTGTTCAGTTGAGCAATAATTTCCACTAGAAAATTAAGATTCTGGTAAAATAAGATCAAAATTGTGAATTTTAAAAACTTATAGAACGAAAACTCAAACAATATAAACGAAAAGGAGTAAAACCCCAAATAGGACAAAGTTGCAATTTTCCCTTGACTAATTATGAGGGCTCACTTTTCCCTTGTCGTGGTGATTCTTGACGGCATTCACTGCAGACTTGACGGCTTTCTTGCTAGCGTCGGCAATTTTCTTGCCAACCATAGTTGAAACATGCTCCCTTTCTTTAGGGAAAACACTTCCCCTGTTACCGGAATTGTTGCTGCTGCTCGATCCATAGTTGGAACTCATCTTGATTGTGTGTTTTTGTGTGTGTGAATCTATATGTATAAATATGTGTGTATATGTATATGTTCCTATGGATATGATATATATATATATATGTATATGTTCTCTCTAGTCTTGTTTCTCTCTGTTTTTTGTTTTGTGGTGTATATATCTTGAAGGGTGTATTATTTCAAAAAAGGAAAAAAAAATCCTTCAAGGGTGTATATTATATATTGTGTGTGTGTGTGCGTGAATCTATATGTGTATATATCTATGGATATGATCTCTCTTCTTTTGTACCGTCTTCTAATTTCACTCTGTTTTGTGTTGTGTGGTGTATCTTTGAAGATAGTTGAGGGGGGTATTTATAGGCCCCAAGATAAGTTATGCATTGTTTCAATCTTTCTCTAAACCCTCGCTTCTTGAGGTGGACTGGGCTCGTTTTTGCATGTGATTTTTCAGGCAATATTCTTAGAGATTTCTTGGAAAGTAATTAAATTAAGTCGAGCACTCTAATTGCTAATGATTTTCCAAAGATGTTGACAAATTAATTAAATTGGCCATTTGTTTGTGTATTTGTGTACGTGCATGTGTGGTTGAATGTTTTTCCTTCTACATTATGCCTTAATTTTCAAGTTATTATTGGAGTTTCTACTTGTACGTATAGCGTTGTTGATTGATCTTATACACACACACTCGTGTATTTATATGAAATTTCTTTGTGCTATCCTGTGACATTAGCCTTGTATTAAAATGAAAATGTACCAACACCTAGTGTGTGTGTGTGTGTGTGTGTGTGTGTGTGTATTAGTTGTGGTTGCCGACCAATTCATATGGGGTGGGGGGGGGGGGGAGAGAGAGAGAGAGAGAGAGAGAGAGAGAGAGGAAATAGGAAAACTGCCGTTGATTTACTACACACACTGTGTGTGTGTGTGTGTGAGAGAGAGAGAGAGAGAGAGTAAATAGGAAAACTGCCGTTGATTTACTACACACAGTGTGTGTGTGTGTGTGTGTGAGAGAGAGAGAGAGAGAGAGAGTAAATAGGAAAACTGCCGTTGATTTACTACCCGCAACAGTGTGTGTGTGTGTGTGTGTGTGTGTGTGTGTGTGGATGAATGAGTTGGTGGACCACAGACATCATGAAGGCAACAAATTAAGTTGAATTTTTGTTATTATGAATGTATTTTATATGGTGTTTTCTTGCTCATTCATCATAAGGTTGACTTAGGTGAATCACATGGAATAATTGCGGTGTCAGCGACAACGATATTACACATGCATTTCTTATTAATGCATCTTACGTGAATTTCAACTTTCTCCATTAATTTTCTCGCCTTCTGACAGATTTGGAATTGACATTTCTTTAGAAAAAAATTACATCTATACTTTTTTGTGCAACTTATTTTCACGTAATTGTTAAAAACAGTACGAGGTTGACAATTAAGTAACTTCCAGAAAAAGAATGAAATTAAAGGTAAAGTTCGACAATCAGGATCAAATGATTGGAGGACTAAGGTAAAGAATGAATTTCGTGGTAAGAGTTTCTCAACAATTCACACATATATAATATGTTCTATATATACATATTATATATATATATATATATGTGTGTGTGTGTATATATATAATTCTGGTGTAATTTCTAATAAAAGTACAATTTTTTGTGATAGAACTATTTTCTTCCATCAAATTTATATAATTAGTGACATTTTTTATGTTGTTATTTGATACATTATCGCTAATTTTTATTTTTATTTTTTTATGTAGTGTGTATGTGAATGTCGAAATTTCAATGGCGATGGACAAAGAAAGTCTTTTCGCTTTTTAAGTCATTAATGTTAAAAATTAAGGACAAGAAAAGTTAGTTTTAGTTATTGATGCAGTATTTTCTTGATGTCTCCGGGGAAAAGAGGCACGATAATTGTCCTTCACTCACATTTCTATCGAACCTTATTGAACAAGAAGCAAGAAAATATTATTGCAAATAATTTTCAATTTCTGGAATTAATGTTTGAATTTCTTTAACTTTTCCTAAGGAGAAATAAAATAATAGTATGCGCATAGAATCGTAAATCACAAATTACTAGGATCCTCTATTGCAAAATGGTATTTTATCTTCTATTTCATAATTTTTTTTTGTTACAATATTCTAATTCATAATTCACATTCATGCTAGTGTTTCAAATTACTTTCTTAATTATACACCTGGCATGAGATCTTTACACTTAGTGTATATTGATGTGTTAGAAAACAATTGAACAGAATACCTAAAATTCAATATTCTCGTGGGTGGATTTATTATATAATATAAATACAATACAAGAGTAGTTTTTACAGTAAAAACACTACAGCCAAAAATAAATTAAACAATGTTGCAAACAAATAAATAAATAAGAAACTACAATAGAGTTATCAGTATTTATTTGCAATATTACGACTGAATCACCGGTTGAGCCGATTTGCCTTAAAGAAATATTCACCCCACTAATCGGTGCGATGGGCCTGTGATACTTCTTCCAGGATAAGACAGTCCAAAGGTTTGTTCCAAGCCGCGCTACTATATTGAACCTCACTTCGAAAGCTAAACAGCTCAAGTGGTTGTGTATGCAACTCAAAACACACACCCGAAAGCTCAAAGTATATAAAATCTTAAGACTGATCAATTTCTTAAATTAGTATACTTTCTATTCTCTCTTGTTTCGTTTATGTGTATTTTGTAGGGAACCAAGAGGCAGCTTATATAGGGGGAGGAGATAGCCAGAGTTAAATGCTGGCACATTAATGCACAGCTGAAACTGCCGCCTGCCAACGGACACACAATGCACCTGGACACAAAAACAAACAACATTCGAAAACGTGTTGTTTGACTAGGTAACGTATCTGGCGGTTTCAAACCGCATTAATTAAATACAGTTGTGTAATTCAAAATTCTGATTTTTGAATAAAACCGTTACATCAAGGGCAATTCAGTAAAAATAAGCCCGAGATCAGAGACAATTCGTCCAAATGCCCGCGACCACGACCACGACCTGGACCTTGACCTGGTCCTAGTCCGTGGCCGCAGCCGGGTCCGGCGAGAGGGGCGGCGCGCCTGTGTGGGGTCTGCCCATATGCGGTACTTAATTGTTTAGTTTACATTATAACAACACTTAACCACATAAATACTAGCACTGTCAAGGCTAATATATCCGATGTGAGATATTTTATACAGCTTTAACCACGTTTAGACAACATTACCTTAGGCTTTATTTATGAATTTTCATTTGAAATAGTTTAATCCTAGATTAATCTCCTTGTAAAAGTCATCTTAACAAGCTCTTTTCCAACATCATGTATTGAAATAGGAGATAAAATATGATTTGAAATAGAGGATCTCCTGTGCGTAAATTGTGAAAAATATACTTATGTAATTATGTGGGATTTATAAATTATGGATGTATACAGTATAAAAGATTGCAAGAAATTGAGATAATTCCATTTTTGGTCCTATAGGAAATTTGCCAATTCATATTTGTTCAGTAGGATCAAAATTCCCACATTTAATCCCATAGGATAGATTTTTTAGCCACATTTAGTTCCAACGCCCAAATTTTGACAATGGATTAACAAAAATAGTTGATGTGTCTGATGACTAAATCCGTGTAGCATTTTCTTTACATGCATAGCACCTAATATGGTTCTGATAAGGCGCCAACTCATTCAAAATATAAAATATAATTTAAATAATAAGAACTACTATATAAAAATTCAAATAATATAAAATTTATATAATAAAAAATTTATGTTAAAAATAAAAATTTAACTTAAAATTTAAAACATATATATAGAAAATTGATATATAAAAATATTAGATATAACAAATACAAATATATTATGATAATGGACAAATACATATTATAAATAAAAATTTAAACAAAAAATTTTAATGTATGAAAAATTGAAATATATACATATATATAAAAGAAAAAATATAATAATGTGAATAAAGAAATAAATTAAATAGAAAACTCAAAATGGATATTAAAAAAACATAAAAAAAAATTGCCAGAGGCAACACACAACCATTGCCACCACCGGAGCCTCCGCCGCTTGCATCCACCTACCACCGCCACCGACACCACTGCCAACTTCTTCCAGATCTAGATTGGGGTATGTGTTCTTGTGTGTGTTCATGCACACGTGCACGTGTGTGTGTTTGTGTGTATGTGTTCCAAATCTAGATCTCGATGTGTGTTTGTGTGTGAAATTGTGTTTTTGTGTGTATGTGTTCCAAATCTAGATCTTCATGCGCGTTTGTGTGTGAAATTGTGATTGTGTGTGTGTGTGTGTGTGTGAATTAGACTACAAGAAAATTCATTATTTGCAACGGAAATTTCAGCCATTTCCGTCACAAAATGGGTTGTGCAACCAAAGTCGCAAAAACAGTTTGTTCTCGCGAAAAAAAAATAAATAAAACGTTGCAAATAATTGTGATGGCATTTTGCGACGGTTGCCCCCATTTGGGACGAAATCTGCAACGGCTTCTCTCTATTGGTTATTCCCCTATTTTACTGTATATGACCAACATGCCATCAAAACCAATTCACATTAACACAAAATTATCATTTCATAGCAATCAAACTATTAACATCAACATTTGAAAAATATACAACGAACAAAATGTGGTGTTAGCTCAAAGTGGTTCAATACAATCATACTAAAAATACTGAAAAAAAAATACAACTGCAACATATATATAAAAAAAAAAACTAACAAGTACACACTTCAAGTCTAGGACGTAATACGAAACAAGCAGTGATCATCCTTAGAAACCTGATCACTGTCACTTTCTTCGCCTTGCTATGCATGGAACATGCCAAAAATTTTAAAAATTAGTGTTAGATTAACAATGGTAAAAATAGTGATGTATGATAAAAATATCATAAACGATTCTCAATCAACCCAACAAGCACAACGCCAAATCTAGCATATATTTTAAAGATCATTAACAGCTACCATGTCCCACCTGATGTAGCTAAGGAAACAGTTACAAGTTTTCATTATGAAAGCTCTACTTCAACAAGGTCCACTTAAATTGACTCCAAAGCTTTCCCGCCTTGTATAACATATAGGCTAGTTTCTAACATAGGAATCAACAAGAAAATAATTCTTGATATTTATGGAGATCAATTGTTTCTGTTTCTAAATACTTGACCGTACGAAGAAACAATTATAGAGTGTAGCTTCCAATCCTTTTTTCGTGAAACATACTTTCAATTCCTGCAACTTCCAATATCAATACAGCAATATCAAATATTATGCCCCTCCATAAACAATAAAGCCACAAAACAGGGATGATTATAATTAAGAAGATGCAAAAATTATCAATATAATTAAGAAGATGCAAAAATTATCAATATAATTAAGAAGATGCAAATATTCCAGCAACTCCCTACTATAAGAACTTGAAGTACTATAATCCTTCAGAAAGAAGTTAAGGTACAAAATGAATAAATTAATTACCCCACATTCTGTTGTCCAGCTCTTTGTGGTAGTTCACTTGTGTTTTTGGGACAGCATTTGTGATGGTTTCCTCCCACATCTTTGTATGTTCACAGATTCGATATTCATACCTTTTGACTTCCACTAACATTCAATGAAGGAAAAGCTATGTTAGCAAGAAAAAATATAAATTGAAGATGATAATACACAAATTTTGAGTGCTATTATAAATAAGACAATTTAATTTTTCCAAAGGAAAAGGGAAACCAAAAGTATACCTGAAAAGTGAGAATTGTTCCTGAAAAGTCACAAAATCGTGGAACTTGTCTGGAATCAAGATTCTGACCAAGGATAAACTTCAAATGGTGAATCTTTTGGGATAAATTAGCATTTGCAAGACAATAAAAGAAGCAAAAGATAAATAACAGAGAGGTAGAAGGGGGCATATTCAATTATGAAACTGGGAAGGGGACTGTCATTAACAAGTCAAATTATATAAGACGCAGTCATAAAATTTGAGGTGCCAGTTGTTGTATCACCCTTAACTTGATCCGAGTTCCACCAAGCTCGACTGCAAATTCAAATAAAATTCGAAAAGCTCATAACCAAAGGTTGATAAGAATCTAAGCTCAATTTCATATACACTATGTCAAAAAATGAAAATTTATTTTAAAGGAATGGTACCTTTGTTGATGCACCAGTTTATAGTCACCTGCCATAGCATTTTCTGTAGATGAAAATATGAAAATTATTAAGTCCATTAAGAACAATGTCAATGTTAAAAAAAGAAAAAGAAAGGAATACCTGATATATAGTTTTTTTTTCCCCTTTTTTGCGCAATTTCTTTGAGGCTTTATTTGGTTCTAAGATTTTAGAAGGAAAAGAAAATGTTAAGGAAAGGAAAAAAACTATAAGAATTTTAAAATTCTCTATTTTGCTTTAGTTGTTAAAGAAAATAATAAGATAAATGATTTTTCTACAGAATTGTCTTCCATTTTGTTTGATTACTATGGTAAATTAAAGGAAAATGTAAAAACACACCAAAAAAAAATCCAAACAATTAATTAATTGCATAAAAAAAAATTTGCATGAAATATATCCAAACAATCAATTAGTTTGAACATCAAAAATGAGATGAGAGCTTGAAAAGTGAGATAGTGCTAGAGAGAGTAGCATAGTTTTTCCTTCATTTTCCTCACTTAATTGGAAGGAAAATGCTTTTTCTCAATTTATGTTATATTTTCTTTCTATTTTACTTTCCTTACCATTTCCTTTCTTTTTCCCTAGTAACCAAACATTGAAAAATACTTTTTCTTTCTATTTTCTTTTCCTTTCACCCCTAAAATCCTAGAACCAAACATAATGTAAAAGAATTCACCAAAGGCTCAAGCCTGGTAAAATTTGTCGAAATATCAGAATGATCTGATGAAGCTGAAGACCATCTAATTTGATCTATAACTGGAATGTGGAAAATATTTGAAAATTATGTTACAGTGATTCACTATGAAGATTGGAAGGCTTATATTTTCTAGTAAGCATGCTGAGTCCCAAAAGACTATAAGCAATCACACAAATACCTAGTGAGTCACATATGTTCTTGACCTCTATCTGATCTTTCCCCATGCCCAGAAATGGGGAAATTTGATATTAAAGTTAGAATTTGTATAAATCTACTAATAAACAATGAAGTAATTCACATATAAAACAGAAGTATAGTTGCAAAATTGCACCTTTGCCTCATCGTGGCAGTGCCTGCAATCAAATATCCCATTGCAGCAGAGTGTTGTATCTTGCACCTCCTCGGATTATGCAAACAACGGAAACTCATTAACACAAAACCACATCCAAAATTTATATTAACTTCGTTAAAGATATCAATGGAGTAGAACAAAGATAACATATAAGAAACACTAATAGTCATAGCTACACTAAAGTTAAGAGGGGGCGGCGGAAAGAAAAAGAACCCGTACTACTGAAACAAAAAACTAAGCAATTCCTGCATATTTCTTACTTACTTAATAGAAAAAGGACAAAATAAAGATCAGACCCAAAGTCAAGTGAAAAAGAGAGAATTACCCATATTTATGAAAAATCCATCTCTGTAATGCCTTTCTCGTTCATAGAAGAATTTGAAGTCATATGATTCTTCAAGCCATTGTCCATATCAATATCTCAGCAAGCACTATTTCTTGGTGCATCATACTACTACAAAAGCTTTTAATTGAAGTGAGATAATGAATTTCACGGACTTGACACAATGAATTAATATTTCAGAAAACTATTATTTATAAAAGCAAGGGATGGCCTATGAATTTCAAGGACTTGACATAATGAATTAATATTTCAGAAAACTATTATTTATGAAAGCAAGGGACATCCTACTCAAATCAACTTAGAATGAAACGACTCTATGGAAGAAAAGATACAAGATTAGGTATATACAGAGAGTGTGTAGCCACAAATCTTGTAAGTTATAGGCTCAGGACCTCATTAGCCATGGCTATAGTTGAATTGAAAAGGCAGAGAAAAGAAGACCCATTTAATATTAGTTCCAGGAAGAATACATAGACGAAAAATATGAAAATTTCTCATGAATAACCACTAGGAGTCTTAATACACCTTGATACAAAACCACCAGGACTGAAGAACACTTCAGAGATGGAGTGGTTGAGGAATTGTTCAGGCATCACTTGGAAAAATTGGTGGATAACCACCAGGAGTGAGGACTAGGCTCAACAAGTTGAAAAACTTTCTTAGTCCTCTACTTCCATCTGTAGTTCGAGGGCACCGGGATTGTGGCTTGCGCTCAATACAAAACAACCATTACAGAATTAGAAATAAAGAAACTGGACAGAAGTGGTTATTGCCATTCTTTTTCTTATTACAAGAGAAACGGCTAGTGTTAAAAATCCTTGAAACAAATTGATGCAAATTTAGGCTTTTTTCACAGAATATCACTGGGCAAAGGTCGGATTTTAGCAACAAATCCAAGTATAAAGATAACCAAGGCTGAATTCAGGCTCAAGCTTTGCCATTAGAGCCTGCAGAACGAGCGAGAGAGAGAGAGAGATAGAGAAATTGGGTGGGTTGGGGAAGGGCAAAACCTGATGCAGCAGATGCGTGACTTGTGACCAATCTAAGTCCTGGAATTGATGCATACTTGACAGCATGGGAGAAATCGATAGCCGCCAATTCCGAAATCGGTGTACCTCGGTGTATCGGCGGCCAAACACAGCAGGAGACGTGATGCGCCGTCAAGTTCGTTGGTCGAAAGGAGGAAAATGAGATAGAGAAGGCAGTATGAGAGGGCGGCAGAGTGTGCACCGGCGGCGGAGAAAAAACGTGATGATGCCGGAGCCAGGGCGGAAGGTGGGGCGGCGGAGGAGAGAAATGTAACCCTTAACCCAGAAAATCGTTTGAGGAGTAGAGAAGATAGTAGGCTGATATTATATTTTTAAAAAAACTGAAATATAGGCCGTCGCAATAATAATAATAATAATAATAATAATAATAATAATAATAATAATAACTTGACCTTCGCAAGCCGTGCCCGGCCGCTGCAAACTTGCCCTTGTTTTCTTACTTTTTTTTTGGCGACGGATTATTCAGTGGTCGCAAATTTCCATCGCAAAATCAGCCTTTTCTATTAGTGGAAATTGTGTGTGTGTGCGTGTGTTCTTGTGTTTGCGTTTATGTGTGTGAAATTGAGTGTTTGTTTTTTTGTAAGTATTTTTATTATAAATTTATTGGAGAAACTGAGTATTCTTGGTCACTGTTGTCATAATATTCTCCACAATTATCTGATATTGCTTGAATCCAATGTAAATTTAAAAAAAAAATAAACTCATGAGTATAGATAAAACCATGATATATAGATTGGAAAGTACAAATCCTTTGATATATATTTCAATTAATTGATAACAAATCATCGTACACATTCGAACATGATTACATAGAAATATTAACTTCCCACATTACATTATTGGCCAATAATGGCCTACGTACACATTACACGAAAGCATAAAAATCTTCTACAGAAGACAATTTATTGTACCAACTACACACAAACTATACGTGTATATAAGTTAATCAAAATGAACATTACAACATATGCATGTATTGCAACTAATCGATAATAACTAATTATGATCATTAGGGCTCACTTTTCCCTTGTCGTAATGATTCTTGACGGCATTCACACCAGACTTGACGGCTTTCTTGCCAGTCTCGGGCAATTTTCTTGACAACCATATTCGAGACATGCGGCTGTTTTTTAGGGACGACACTTCCCTTTTTACCCCAAGAATTATTGTTGCTGCTCTCTCCGCTCATCTTGATTTTGTGTGTGTGTGTGTTTTGATACAAGTGTATCTATATGTATGTATATATCTATCTATATGATCTCTCTTCTAATTCTCTATAGTCTACTCACTTTTAGTTAATTTTTGGTGGTGTGTATTTGAAGATGGCTGGGGTGGTATTTATAGAAATTTTGAGAGTTGGGAATTATTGTTTAATTTCTCTCTAAAATCTTGAGGTGGGATGGGTTTATTTTACGTGTAATTTTGCAGGTAATATTCTTAGAGATTTCTAGGAAGTAAATTAAGGAGCCCTCTAATTGCTCGTCATTTTCCAAAGATGTTGATTTGTTCAGCAAAAGTATTGGATTTTTTATTTTTGTGTGTGTGTGTGTGCATGCATATCAGCAAGTATGTGGTGGATTAATGCCTTTTCTTCCACATTATGCCTTAATTTTCAAGTTATTGTTATGTTATGTTATGTTATGATCAAACACACACAAGCGTGTGTATCAGTGTAGGTGCATGTATGAAAAGTCCTGCAGCTACATATCCTATGAAATAAATGTAGAGACCAACACCTGATGTGTGTGTGTGTGTATCGTTTGTGGGTTGCCGACTATTCACAGAGAGAGAGAGCTTTGTATAGTTGAAAAAAACAACAAAGGTCAAAAATACTTGAGATGCCCATAAAGAGCTTGGCCGAAAGCTTGAGCCTGCTTCGACTATTGAATTATTCATTTTTATTTTTCAATAATCAGACCACTTAATTAAGCTTGAGTTTGGCAAATATACGTGAATTAATGAGTAATTATGTAGAAACTCTGTCCCAAAATTACGTTCAAGGAACATGTTGGGGATTTAATACAACAATCACACACACAATCAAATATAAACGACAAAGAAAAGAAAATTGACACAAGAATTGAACGTGATTCTGTTAGAGTAGCCAATATGACAGAGAGAAAATTCTACGATGATAAAAAGCTTATATATACAATTCAAATTTCTGTCTAACTTTAAATCCCTAAATTTGTCACACACACACACACACAAACGCACGTATATGTATATAGATAACTCAACAAATGGGTTGAAAATCAAGGTCCATACCATCCTGGATCATCCGTTACCAACACAAATCTCCATTAAAAGTTTATTTTGAATCACACCCTAACACTTTTTCGAGTTGAATCAAAATTCAAATTCATCAAAATTCAAGTCACATTAACAAAACATAATTGTTTCCATTCCTCATTCCAACTTATATATTCTGATATTGCTCATTCCAACTTACATATTCTGATATTCCTCATTCCAACTTACATATTCTGATATTGCTCATTCCAACTTACATATTCTGATATTCACTAGTGTGAGTATTAGTCTATTAAACAGTAATGTTTAATTTTTTCAGCTGTAATTTTTTTGGTGTTTGATAATTGATTATAAATCATATATGCGATAAATTTTATATCATATTAAATTAATTGTGATATAATTAATTGAAGTTTTGTTTGATAGCTTCTGTATTCAATTTGCTTCCACAGGATCTCACATTTACTTTCATTGCATCTTTAGTTTAATGTGGTCGTCATGGCCAAAAATTAAGAGGGTCTCAAAATAAAATTATTCAGAATTAAGAATGATGTATTTTATTATACTTTGTCATCACATTAACCAGAAAATTGCCAAATTTCGTAGATTTTTTTTTAATTTTAATTAATATCTAGAGGTTATTTTGAGTATATATATGCTCATAAGTTAATGTACTTTCAATCTTGAATGCAATTTCACCTCAAATAAGAAAAAAAAATCTTGAATTCAATTATCTACAATTCGCTTTGCTAATATACACCATTTGTATAAAAAGATTAATTAAGTGACAAAGCTAAACATTTAATTTATTAATTTTCTGTTAATTTCGATGTGATTCTAGGAAGAAGGGTGGCTACCTTTAAGCTCTTGATTTTCCGAATGTTCATACGTTCAAGATAAAAATTGTATTTCAAATGTGGGTGTTATTGTAGGTGGTACATTTCCTCAAGCGATACATGGCTATTAATTATAACATTGACTGAATTTATTTTTATAACATATATATCAATGTATGGTTATCAAATACACACACACACACCCCA
>CM047874.1:2995890-3168648 GCA_026212405.1 Petrea volubilis | reverse complement strand
ATTGTATATACAAGTTTTTTATTATTGTAGAATTTTCTCTCTCATGGAGGCTACTCTGACAGAATCATGTTCAATTCTTGTGTCTATTTTCTTTTTCTTTCTCATTCATATTTGATTGGGTTTATTGCAATTTTGGTCCCATAAGTATGTCTTTGTCCAATTTTGATCCCATTTATTTCATATTTATGGGACCAAAATTGCAATAAACCCACCATGTGAGGCGGGATTTCATGGCCACGTGAGGCGCACGACTGTTCGCCGTTAAAGATTAAATAGAATTTCAGAAAAGTTCTAAAATTACGAAAATTTGAAATATATGGGACCCAAATTGAAAATATTGAAATAAATAGGACTAAAATTGGATAAAGGAATACTTATGGGATCAAAATCGCAATTAACCCTATTTGATTGTGTGTGTGATTGTTGCATTACATACCCAACATGTTCCTTGAACATAATTTCGGGACAGAGTTTCAGCATAATTACTCATTAATTGACGTATATTTGCCAAACCCAACCTTAATTAAGTGGTCTGATTATTAGAAAATAAAAATGAAAAATTCAATAGTCGAAGCCCTCAAGCTTAATTTCGGCCAAGGGGCATCTCAAATATTTTTGACCTTTGCTTTTTTGTCCAACAGTACAAAGCTCTCTCTCTCTCTCTCTCTCTCTCTCTCTCTCTCTCTGTCTGAATAGTCGGCAACCCACAAACGATACACACACCAAGTGTTGGTCTCTACATTTTCATTTTAATAGGCGAAACTTATTTCACAGGATATGTAGCTGAAGGACTTTTCATACATGTACATACACACGCTTGTGTGCCTCTGATCATAACATAACAATAACTTGAAAATTAAGGCATAATGTGGAAGAAAAAACATTAATCCACCACACATATGTTGATATGCATGCACACACAAACACACAAATAAAAAAACCCAATATTTTTGCTGAACAAATCAACATCTTTGGAAAATGAGGAGCAATTAGAGGGCTCCCTAATTTACTTCCTAGAAATCTCTAAGAATATTACTAGCAAAATTACACGCAAAATAAACCCATCCCGCCTCAAGAATTTAGAGAAAAATTAAACAATAATGCCCAACTCTCAAAATGCCTATAAATACCACCCCAACTATCTTCAAACACACACCACCAAAAATTAACTAAAAGTAAGAAGACTATAGAGAATTAGAAGAGAGATCATATAGATAGATATATACATACATACAGATACACTTGTATCAAAACACACACACACACACACACAATCAAGATGAGCGGAGAGAGCAGCAACAATAATTCTTGGGGTAACAGGGGAAGTGTTTTCCCTAAAAAGAAGCAGCATGTCTCGAATATGGTTGTCGAGAAAATTGCCGAGACTGGCAAGAAAGCCGTCAAGTCTGGTGCGAATGCCGTCAAGAATCATTACGACAAGGGAAAAGTGAGCCTTGCCCCTAATCATAATTAATTATGGTCGATTAGTTGCAAGACATGTATATGTTGTAATGTTTATTTTGATTAGCTTATATACACGTGTAGTTTGTGTGTAGTTGGTACAATAAATTGTCTTTCGTAGTAAATTTTTATACTTTCGTGTAATGTGTATGTAGGCCATTATTGGCCAATAATATAATGTGCGAAGTTAATATTTCTATGTAATTATGTCCGAATGTGTACGATGATTAGTTATCAATTAATTGAAATATATATCAAAGGATTTGTACTTTCCAATCTATATATCATGGTTTTATCTATTCTCATGAGTTGATTTTTCTGAAAAATTTACATTGGATTAAAACAATATCAGATAATTGTGGAGAATATTCTGACAACAATGACCAAGAATAGTTAGTTTTTTCAATAAGTTTATACTAAAAATACTTACACATAAATAAACACTCAATTTCACACACATAAACACAAACACAAGAACTCTCTCTCACACACACACACACACAACTTCCACTAATAGAAAAGGCTGATTTTGCGATGGAAATTTGTGAACACTGAATAATCCGTCGCAAACAAAAAAAAAAAAAAGAAGAAGAAGAAAAAAAGGGCAAGTTTTGCAGCGGCGGGGCACGGCTTGCGACGGTCAAGTTATTATTGTTATTATTATTATTATTGCGACGGCCTATATATCACTTTTTTTAAAAATATAATATCAAGCTACTATCTTCTCTCCTATCGGAAAAAAAATATCAGCCTACTATCTTCTCTCCTCGTCCTTCCATCTAATTCTCCAAAATTCTCCAGCCAAACTCACCGTCCGAGCTCAAAGTATAAATATGGTTGGGATTTCCCGTTCATTCTTCATTTCCCAGTCTCCTCCTTTCCGAAATGCATTCGCCGTCGCAGCTGTTGGTCCAACAAATTCTTACACTTGTTTTGTTGATGGCTCCGCGGCCACCGTCCCCGCCGCGGCCGCGGTTGAACCTCGATCCCTCGGTCCCATCTAGCTCCGATGGCTCAGCCGCTTCGTCTTCCACCGCCGCGGCTCCATCGCCATCTTACGTCACTACTGGCCCGATCAATTACGACCGGTTCGCTAGAAATGTCGAGGAAAGGATTCGCACCGATCCAATATTCTCCGCCAAATTTCACGATTTCGTGTCCAGTTACACCTCCACTGAGGCTGCAGCGGCCGAATCCATAGGCACTGAGGCTGCAGAGGCCGGATCCACCTCTACTGAGGTTGCAGCCGTCGCATCCACACACTACAAGAAAACAGCCACTTGCCTACAGAATTTTCCTACGGAAAACCTACGGAATGGATTCCCTCAGAAAAAGTGTCGTCGGTAAGCTTTTGCTAGGGAATTACCTACGGAAAACCAACGGAAATTTTGATCACGATTCGCAAACAGATTACCTACGGAAAACCAACGGAAACTTCGATCATGATTCGCCAACGGATTACCTACGAAAAACCAACGGAAACTTCGATCATGATTCACCTACGGATTACCTACAGAAAATCAACGGAAAAAGCACCTACGGCTTACCTACGAAAACGTAGGGAATTTGCTAGATAATTACCTACGGATTACCAACGAAAAACCAACGAAAAATTCTATTGGTTTTCCATTGGTAATACATCCAGACCGCCGGAGCACTGCCACCGGTCCGGCTGTCTCCGCCGCCGTCGCTGCCGTCACCACTTGGCGGGCCCCCACAGCTGTCATCATCACTGGAATAGTGCCCCCATAATTTGCAAATTTTTGCAACTAAAGGGATTTGAACTCATGACCTCAGGCTTGTTTGTCAAGCCCTCAACCACCAAGCTATTGCAAGAACTTGTGAGATATTTTGTTTTGTTTTATACTTATTACATATTTGTTTGATTATTCTTATTTCAATTTATTAATATATTATTTTGTTTTATACTTATTACATATTCTTATGTTGTTAACTTATTTTAATTTTTTAATATATTATTTGTAAAATATTATTTATATTGTTTTAAATATCAAATATACATTCTAAATTTGTAAATATTATTTATATTGTTTTAAATAACAAATGTACCATCTACATATATATTTACATATAGAATTAACAAAAAAAGAATTTTAAAAACGTAATTGTTCATACATCTTTTAAAAGTTGAATTTATTTGTATTTTTAGATTTATTTTGATGATACATGAATTTTTTTAGGATAAAATTGTTATAACGATATACATTGCCATTTATTTTGATGATAAATTGAACCTATGACCTCTTGGATGGAAATGTAATGCTTTGCCACTAAACTAATTTCAAGACCAACTCATTAATCTATTTTTTTAATAATTACAAATAATATTCAAATATTTTAATTTCTATTAAATTCAATTTATTTAATATTATTTTTTGAATTGCTGAAAATATTCTCTTAATTCAATCGAGAAGAGGGAGATTAAATATTAGTAATGAGAGGAGAGAGAAATTAATTATAATAAAGATATGTATAAATTATAATATTTATAAATTATAAAGATAGTATAAATTATAAAATTAATAAGGATATGTGTTAATTTACATATAGAATTTTGCAAAAAAAGAATTTTAAAAAATTAAAATTATATTTGGATCATACATAAATTCAAAACTTTTACAATGGCTAGAATAATATTTAACAATAGATTCATATAATTAAAGATCCGAATCTGAATCCGTTAAAGATCCGAATCCGAATTTTGATAATATATTTTATTAAATTTATACATTATATATAATACAATAGTAATAAAGATACTTCAATGTAATATATACACAATTAATTAGTCTAGATATTAAAGATCTCTATTACATACACAATATATATACACATATAGGATATGTTATTAGAGATATCTATTATATAATATCATTAAATATACAACTAATAATCTATATACTTATTAGAGATCTTTACTAAATATACTATACGTAAATGTATTTATATATAATTCTAAATATATATTGTCATTAAAGGAACAATTCAATAGTTATTAAAGATCTCTATTATATATAAAATATATTTGTACAAGTTTATATATTTAGCCGGTACCAACTCTCGGATTCGGATCCACATTGCACTGATTTGCTCCAGATCCGATCCTTTGACAACCCTACTTGGATCGTACATAAATTCAAAACTTTTGCAATATATTTGGCTAGATTTTAAAAGAGGGAGATAGAAGGAGTAATGAGAGTAAAAATGAGAATATTCCCTTGGTTTTGCCTCGCCATATTTTTTAAAAAAAATTACCAAGGAAAAAATCCGTTGGGAATCCCTTGGAATATTTTGAACGAGATTACCTAAGGAAAATTCCGTTGGGATTCCGTCGGGAATTTTCTAAAAAAAATTACCAAAGGAAATATCCGTTGGGAATCCCTCGGAAAATCTTGAACGAGATTACCTAGGGAAAATTCCGTTGGGATTCCGTCGGGAATTTTCTAAAAAAAATTACCAAGGGAAATATCCGTTGGGAATCCCTCGGAAAATCTTGAACGAGATTACCTAGGGAAAATTCCGTTGGGATTCCGTCGGGAATTTTCTAAAAAAAATTACCAAGGGAAATATTTGTTGGGAGTCCCTCGGAAAATCTTAAACGAGATTACCTAGGGAAAATTCCGTTGGGATTCCGTCGGGAATTTTCTAAAAAAATTACCAAGGGAAATATCCGTTGGGAATCCCTCGGAAAATCTTGAACGAGATTACCTAGGGAAAATTCTGTTGGGATTCCGTTGGGAATTTTCTAAAAAAAATTACCAAAGGAAATATCCGTTGGGAATCCTTCGGAAAATCTTGAACGAGATTACCTAGGGAAATTTCCCTCGGTAATCCCTTGGTAAAAATGGCGCTACTTCTCCCGCCATTTTCTTGGCAAAATTTCCTACGGAGTACCAACGGATTACCAATGGAATTGCATGTTCCCAACTTCCATAGGTTTTCTGTAGGATTTCCGTTGGTATTTGCAAGAGATTTTTTCCGTCGAGTTTTCGTAGGAAAATTCCGTAGGTTTTTACCTGTTTTCTTGTAGTGCACAGCTGTGGAGGCTGCAGCCGCTGCATCCACAACTACTGAGGTTGCAGCCGCCAGATCTAACGCCCGAAAGAATAAGCCAAACTCCAGATCTAAGGAGAACAGCAGCCGCGACATCGCCACCGCAACCAACGCCACCAGCAACCGCTTCACCGACTCCGGCGCCACCACCTCAAGCTCCGGCACCACAAATGCAGCTCTCTGGGAGACAAGCCCTACAACACGACCTTTCTCAGGTGGTGAATCTCCATTTGATATTACTCCACGAAATTGCATTACTCCGCCGCCAACTCCTTCTGCCAAGGAAACCACCGAGGATGGGAAAAAGTCATATTCCATCTGAGTTTAACCACCAACACCTGTATAGCCTACTGTAAATAAAGGCTGTGGATTACTGTGGATTACTATGTCTAGACTTGAATAAAAGCAAACATTTCCTCACACAAACACTTTTTGTATCAAGATTAAATGTCAAATATTCTAGCAAACATTTCCTCACACAAACACTTTTCGTATCAAGATTAAATGTCAAATTTAACCTTTAAATGAAATGTAACTGTTTCCTTTTCTTGTTTTAGGTAAGATTATTGGTTTATTCGCAAACATTTCCTCACGTAAACACTTTTCGTATCAAGATTAAATGTCAAATCTAACCTTTAAATGAAATGCAACTGTTTCCGTTTCTTGTTTTTAGTTCTTAATCAAGATTATTTTTATTATTCACGTTTGTTTTGGGTTGCGAGTATGTTGGAGGTCTTGATGACATTAGAGAGGTAAAATCTTCTAGCACCTGTGGTGTGTCTGCAGTGCTTCAGTCTTTCATTGTTATCTGATACAGTGTAATGCTTAATGGAATTCGTTTCTTCTGTAAGTATCTGCTAGGATTGAAATGATTCAAATGACTTTTTTCTTTTCTTTTTCTCAGCTAATTTATCTGACATTTAGAGAATTTATGAGTTCTTTGTAATTGGATCAATGATATGGCTAATAAGTCGAAAAGTTCCCCTGTTTTGAAGCTATATACTTCGGATTTCATTGATGACTTCAGCATCAGTTATTGTAGTAGGTTCAGAGTTGAATGTTTGCCTCTGAAGATCTAGGGCAAATCAGAGGGGAGTTGAGAAGGTTGAATATTAAAAAATGAAGGCTTTCCGTTGAAATAAAAGTATGGGGGAAGTCATTTGTGCTTGGAGAAAATCGGGACTTCTCACCCTTCTGTGATACTTAGCATCTTATGTTTTTATTATTTCTTACGCTGCAGAAGTCGAGTTGACCATGCAATGCTTATGTTTCTTATATTCTTCAATCGTGCAAACTGATTTTTTCTGGTGTTATTTTGGATGCAATGTTGTATTTTCATATGTCTAAATCATGAGCTTAAAGGTAGCCTTTTCCTAGAAGTTATAGTGGAATAAACAGAAAATTAATAAATAAAAGGAATAATTACATCTACTACCCCTCGGAAGATTGGAAACTACAATTGGTCCCCCAAAAATTTTCAATATTACAACCACATTCCCTAAGGAATTTGAAAATTACCAAAACCCCCCTCGTCAGCCGATTCCCGGTCATTTTTTAAAAAAGTTCCGGTTTTACCCCTGCTTTATTAATTATTAAAATTAAATTAAAAAAACCTAAAAAAATGTTAAGGAATAATTACATATACTACCCCTCAAAAGATTGAAAACTACAATTGGTCCCCCAAAAATTTTCAATATTACAACCACATTCCCTAAGGAATTTGAAAATTACCAAAACCCCCCCTCGTCAGCCAGGGGTTTAATTTGATATCTCACTTTTCTAAAGTAGATAAAATTTGTGCTAGCAAATACACGGCAAGTAAAATAAGATTCCATAACCAAAAAAAAAAGTAAAATAATTAAGATTCAAAGCTATAAGTTTATAAACAATGCCGCCATGCTCAATTTCACCACGTGCAAAGTTTGTTGGAATTGAGCTTCTTGGTGCAATGTT
Organism: Petrea volubilis; assembly: GCA_026212405.1. Classification (NCBI taxonomy): domain Eukaryota; kingdom Viridiplantae; phylum Streptophyta; class Magnoliopsida; order Lamiales; family Verbenaceae; genus Petrea; species Petrea volubilis. The sequence goes on along the minus strand of CM047874.1, from coordinate 3,161,160 downwards.
TGTGGGCATTGAACTTGTTGCTTATTGCTCAAATTGCCTATTTCGACCTTCCATGTCTTCATTCTCTTCTTCGATCGAGTAAGGAAGGCACCAATGTGAGAACCCGTGTATTGAGCACCAATAAAACAATTGTTGGCATTTCTCGTAGTCTCTGCAATCTTGATAGTTGTTTTTCTACCACAATTTGATTGCTTGCAATTTTCTTTCCTATACTTTAAATCCAAAACACTAGAGGAACCACTAGAAGAAGTCATTTCACATATGTAGTAAAAATGTGGTGAAAAAATACAATTTAGCAACACATATATATATATAGAGAGAGAGAGAAGTGAGTAACAATCAAAATGAAGAAAGAGCAACGACTATTTTCAAATGCCAATGGCTAGTCTTTCTAAGTCCAGAAAATTTGAACCAAAAATTACAATTATCCCCCTTATTAAAATCAATATTACAAAAAACACCCTATTTATATAATTTAATTACAAAGGGTAAATTTGGATTTTCATTCATATTTTGGCTGACGTCATCCAAAAATGACCGGGAACCGGCTGACGAGGGGGGGTTTGGTAATTTTCAAATTCCTTAGGGAATGTGGTTGTAATATTGAAAATTTTTGGGGGATCAATTGTAGTTTCCAATCTTTCGAGGGATAGTAGATGTAATTATCCCATAATAAAATGTTTAGTTTAGTGACGTGATTAATCTTTTTATATAAATGAGGTAAATTTAATTTTATCCAATATTGGGAACGTATTAACTAGGCATAAGCCCCAAATTTCTTGTCCAAGTCAAGTAATAATGAGAATATGATATTTGGCAATTTCTGGTTTGTGGTGACAAATCCATATAAAATAAAATACATTACCCTAATTCTGACTAATATATTTTAGGATACTCTTGATTTTTGCCATGAAGACCAAGAGACCATACTAAGAGGGTGTTTGGCTAAGCTTATTTTAAAGAACTTCTAAGCTCGTATATCTTATAAGATGTTTTTAGAACTTATAAGCTTATACGTCTTATTTCAATAATAAGTTGTTAAAGTATTTGGATAAAATAAGATCTTGTAGCTTATAAAATATTTTTTGAGCTTATAAGTTGTCATTCTGTTTGGTAAAAATGAGAGCTTATATTTTATTTTAAATCTAATGATAATAAAAAATAATAATGTAAAATTAATTTATGTAAATAAATATTATTTGGAGATAGTAAGAATGTTACTTTGAAAAAAAATAAAGATATTTATGGCATTTCTCGATTATGGCAAAATCCCCAATTTCCCCGAAGAAATCTTGGTAGAGATCGTGGCGAAATCCACTTCCACAATTTTTTGTTGTTTTTTTTCAAAAAAATACATAACGTTGATGGAAAATTAATTTTTAAACAGAAGTCGACGTTCCCAATATCAAATTCTGTTTAAATATTGTTGCTTTAATTTACCTAATAAATTAATATATAGTTACAGAAATTAATATTTAAGTGTGAGTCAACAATAGAAATGTCGACTTTTCTTGAAATCGACATTTCTGTTATAAACTTAGATTACTTTTTAAAACAACTTTATTTTTATATCAAAATATTAACATACACATTTTTTTTAGGTTAATTTAGTAAAAAGTCCCTCAAACACACACACACACACACACACACACGTTCATATTCCATTATTCAATATAATGTTATCCTTTTTTGTATTTATTTTTAATCATATAATTTTATTTTTAAAAAAATTGATATAATTTATTATCAATTTAATTAAAAATAAAAAATTCTAAAATAATATACTTACGGAGTAAAATTAGTAAATATTTATGCCTCTATTCTAACACAATTTGAACTTAAAATTAAACTATCTTATTTTTTATATTTCGTATGCTGCCACACCACTAGTACGAATAATAAATAATCCAATCACGTGATATGAAATTTTAATTTTCTGAGGGTACAACACGTTCGTCATCTTGTCCCAACATAATCAAATCCAACCATTCAGGACCAAATCCAAGGGTCCAACGTTGTGAAGCTGCCGTCTGATGGATATGAGTCTCGCCTACAACTTCTAGAAACCTTCCTAAACCTTTCGAATTATTGAATGAACATGAGTGCCAATATAAATAAATAATACTCCTTCTGTTCCATAATATTAATTATTTTAGAGATTTTTTTTATTTCATAATATTTGTCACTTTGAATATTTCGAGGAAGCATTAATTTTTTTCCTCCAAATTTACCCTTATTTATTATTTTTATTAGAATTTGATGAGGCATGATGAGAGTAATTTTGTCAAATCATTTTAAATTTAGTTAAAAAGAAAGTTATTTATTAGAGTAATTGGTTTGTATGAAAAAAACCTAGAACGATTAATATTATGGGACATAGGAAGTATGATATTTTCAATTTTAAGACAATAATTAAAAATCTTACACAATTAAGTAACTCAATAGCCTATTTTGGTGTCTTATATATAATGTGAAAAGTTGCATTATAGTTCAAAATTTATTTAATTCATGAGATACCTCCCATGACATGTTATAATTATTGCATAATTTGAACACTTGTAAATTATCACTACTGTTGATTAAGACAAAAAAAAATATCTGGGGAGGGGGTATCTTATTTTATTTTATTTTTAAATATATAAAATTTAGATTAATCTAAACTTATGGAGAGGAGCGATTGCACTCACCAATCCCTAATTCGCCGCTGACTGTCACGTTACATTTGTTATATATTGGAACTTTGTTTGGTATGAAAAAGAAAAAATAAGGAATTTAATTTTAAAGTCTAAACTCATTTTGTTTTTTCCAATGAAAATGAGAAATACTACTAATTTAATCCAAGGATATAGGCGCAACATGAATTTTGTATTTATTAGAAAAGGGGAAGGGACATGGTGGACTTTCAAGTTCCCACTAGACATGGATAAGAAAAATGACATATTTGTTTCTATAATTCGTAACAACTACTAATTAATTGGATTAGGATAAATCCATTATGAAAAGTCATGTTCTTTTTGACTAATTTTCCATGACTTCAAATTCAATTAATTCTAATTCTCTTCTTTATTTTATTATTATTATTATTTTTATTATTATTATTATTATTATTATTATTATTTTGGTTTCTAGTTTTGCCGAAGCTTCTAATCTACCAACTAGATATATCAAAAGTTGAAGTGATATATATATGATATTTTTAGTTCATCAATCTGAACTTATAACTTAAATTCGAATGCATACTTCACCACAAGAATGTGCGCTCTTCGATGACGAGTCAATACATTATGAATTTAATTTTTGTAATGAATTGTATCTATAACAATTCTATTAGTAAATATCTTGTTACTGGTTGTTTTTTATTTTTATTTATATTGAATTTTGTTATGAATTCATCACAAATATTTTAAACACATGACAAAATTTTTTCATTATAAATTTTTTATTAATGAAGAAAATATTTTCTTATAGTATTTGTCGCGGAATTATCCAATATAATGCATCAAATATAGCATAAAAGACATGCATTATAACTTGAAAAATTCTATGTTAATTAATTTATTTTTGATTATTCGTGGGCCCAAAAAAATACGAATTTAAGCATACGTCACCATCTAGAAAATGGTGGACACAGCAAAGCCAGATAATGAAACTACAATTATTTTACTTCTGACACACTTTTCCCTGAAAAATCAAATCTCTTTTTGACTAAGATATTGTATCAGTCCACAAAACCCCGTAGAAAATGTTAGTGTTCTATTAAAATATTTTTGAATATTAATGAACTATTGTAATTGACATCGAAAAATTTGGGTATCGCTGATATTAATGTATATTAATATAAGATTCATTTTACGAAAATATAGGACGAAAGGTCTCTTTAGAGATGGAAAAAAAGATTCACTTATAATATTTATGATACATCAAGAATACTTGACGTTTTATAATTTTATTGTTATTTTATTTATTTTTATATTTTTATAATTATTCTTTTTTTGGTAAATTAAATTTTGGATGTGAATTTATTTTACAATGATTCACATCCATATTTATTTAGGTGCGTAAAAAAATCAAAGTGTCACATCCTCCAATATGAATAATAATTCATTAGTTCGTGATTTATTAACGTAGAATAGCTCATAGTTTAATATTAATAACTTTAGTATATCTAAAAATTTTATTTATAACTTTAGTTTGGATCCTATATTTAGATTTTATTTTATTTTATTTTATTTTTATTTGTTTGATATCATTTTTTTGACACAACAATGCATTTCTTTTTCCTTTTTTAAATTTAAAAGATTTAAATAGGAGTAAATATTATTATTTGTTTAATTATTGAATTGCATTAAAAATTATTTAGAGTAAACGTTATTTTATATTAATAGTATATTTTAGTTTTATCTTTTTATGTAATATAATAAATTATGATATCCGTGCATAGAGTGCACGATAGATAATGTATATTTAACAAGGTCCGGTTTGCTATTTTACTAATAACTTGTTCTAATTGAAATGTTGATACAATTCGTCGGTCACTAATTAATCATTGTGAAACAATGAATCATAAATTTGATATCCAAGAGACGTGTAGCTTTTAACTTGTTCAACTTTTATATCTCACAATATAGTACAAGATATTTTCAGTCACATGCACTTTGGTCCTACATCCAAATTAAATGAAGACAATTTTACTAGTATTATTTTATCTCCAAGTGGCACAAATTTGTTGGATTTATTGCGCATGCAACTTGTGGGGCACTATTGGGTCCCCCGTACCCAATAACTGGACAAAATTTTGTTGTATATATTTACACAACAAAGCAAATTTCCAGTGTGGAAAATATAATTAAGAGAGAGAGAGAGAGTGAGAGAGAGCAAAGTATGAGTGAGAGTGGGCGTAATAATCCTAGGGGAGTAGCCAACCAAGGAAATCCACCGGCAGGCGGCGGTGGAGGGCAGCAGACCACGGCGGACAGAGGCGGAGAGAGGGGAAGGCAGCTGCCGCCACAGCGAGGGAAGGTGATTAGAAAAATCATTGCTGATTGGTCAGGATCTAATTCTACTCAAAATCCTGTTCAGTCCACTTGATTGATTGGGTTCAAGTTCGACAAATTTTAATCATGTCTAAGTAGTATGTGTTTTTTTAATCACGGCGGACAGAGGCGGAGAGAGGGGAAGGCAGCTGCCGCCACAGCGAGGGAAGGTGATTAGAAAAATCATTGCTGATTGGTCAGGATCTAATTCTACTCAAAATCCTGTTCAGTCCACTTGATTGATTGGGTTCAAGTTCGACAAATTTTAATCATGTCTAAGTAGTATGTGTTTTTTTAATCACGGCGGACAGAGGCGGAGAGAGGGGAAGGCAGCTGCCGCCACAGCGAGGGAAGGTGATTAGAAAAATCATTGCTGATTGGTCAGGATCTAATTCTACTCAAAATCCTGTTCAGTCCACTTGATTGATTGGGTTCAAGTTCGACAAATTTTAATCATGTCAAATATTGTAATGGATTGTGGGGGCTGATGCTTATTGTCAAATATTAAAATATAAATAAATTTTGTATAGCTCTGTTTATAATTGGATGGTTTTATTTAGACTTTTGTTCCAATTTACACCAATTGATTGGCTTGCACTTAGGAAAATACTAAATATCTGCGGGAATTTTTTTTTTCTTTTTTGCTTATTTTTTGTAGAGATTTTGGAAAAGCTGTTTTAATTTTTCAATTAAGAAAAGTACAAATTAAATAGTACCTTTCTCCCATTTTTATGAATTTTGTAAAGGTTTTTTTTTTTTGAACATCTTTGCTTCTGACTAAGCAAAATGAATCCCCCTAAATCATGGTTGCCCGAACGGCGAGAAATCGGCCGGAATTCGAACTGCTCTTGTCGTTCCATCACGGCGGTGGGGAACGGGTGCGGGCTTGACGCGGCGCAAAATTGGCCGAAGCGTCGTTCCTAGTCGAGAAATCGGACCGAAACCCTAATTCGGAACGGATCGGACGAGAAATCGATTGTTTTTCACTAAATCCCACGAGAAATCAGCAGCAAATGATAGGTTTGGAGGAGGGGAAGAACGGTGGAGCAAAAGGCGAAGAAGATGGCGGCGAAATCTGTGCAGTAGAACCAAAACAAAAAGCAGACAATCAATGAGACAAAATTTCTCAAATTATTATTTTTTTCTTAAAAATTTTACCTTCTTTTTGGGTAAAATCATTATTATTATTATTATTATTATTATGTGTGTTCATTAATTACTATGTTATGATAGAAAAAGGGAATAATGTAACATTTAGAGTGTAAAAATAATTTTATATTTTTTTTCAGAATTTAATAGATATTTTAAAAAATATTTTATCTAAATATTTCCATTTTGGCCATAATCGTTCTGCAACATGATAATGAAACTGGAACGGTCAAGTTCGTTCCGTTCCCCGCCCTTGTTCAGGCAAACCATGCCCTAAACACCCTCAAGTTTTACTAATTTTGGCTGAAATTTTTCTTCGCAAGTACTTTTTGCCTGTCTTTTAACAAAATTGATAAATTACATTATTATATGAAAAATTCAGACAATAATACGTTATTATCATCAACAATAATTATTCACCAACAAATTACAGATAATCAACAAACTAATCACAGATAATCAACAAAATAATAAATTAATACACATGAAATAAGTACTCATAGCCAGGACCATATTTGCAGATCTTGGAACATCAATTTAATTTAGTCACAGCCAGGACCATATTTGCACTTTTCATTTATTTCAAAATTAAATTTTTTTTCAAATGCCCCTAAATTGATCTTGGGTAATAAAAAACGATAAAAGATTTAAATTTTTGAGAGGCTGAAAATAAATACCTGAGCCTTATCCTTGAATTAGGCATTTTGGCTAGGTTGATTGGATATGATTGATTACGACAATTGGACTACTAAGAAACGACGCCGTGTCAAGTTTCGCCAACTCGTCCACGCAAGGATGACGAGTGCTGACCCCACATTTATGATGTCATAACAATTTTTACACATATTAAATTTTCTATTAGCAGGGACGAATTCAATAAGGGAAATTCTTTATGGACCGGGTACATATATACGACATTTCAAATTTAATCATATTTTATATATTATTTTTTTTATAATATATATATATATAATATGATTGAATTTAAATTATTAAGTATATTGAAATGATCTAAATATTTTAAATGTAATCACGTTTTATACATTATTTTTCTTTTTTATTAGATATATAAAATACTGTTAAATTAGGATTATGGGATGTATTAGTGGAACCTAAACAACTGGCTAAGCTAGAGTTGATTTCGACTTACTAATTAAAGTTTCTAAAATTGAAGATTGTAGTTTTAAGTCTCATTATATACTTGTGGAACATATCTTATTCTCATATAATAATATAATTAATGCTTCTATAAAAAATAGAGATAATTATTCTTACCTGCTCTGAATTTAGGTGAAATTACAAATAAGCCTTTCTTGTTTCGAAAATTACTAATACCCCCCTGAATTTTGTTCCCTTGTTGCTAAATCAAATGAAAAGACTATAATACTCTTTTTTCCCCTAAATACTTGCAAGGGAGATTTACCCTCACTTTTCCTAAGTTTTGCTAAAATTACAAATAACCCCTCTTATTTTGAACATGAATAATACCTCCCCTCGCCGCCATATTACCACTATCTGGATGGTGAAACTACACACCAATTTTTTCGTCTCCCTAAGCCCGTCATAACCCCTCAATAAATTTTATTAATGCTCCATCCATTTGAATTTAATTGAACAAAAACTACATTAAACCCTAACTCGCCATTACATCTCCTCCGTCTAATTCCTCTACCACTATCGGCCCTATCCCAAAATGGATTTTACCAATGTGTTGCTTATTGCAATTAGCTCAAGACCCTTTCAGATCTCGCCAAAAAAAACCCATCGAAGAGACCGACCCTTCATTACGTGTCTTTTTTCGAAAATATTACAGATATACCCTTATGTGATTTGAAAAATTATAATAAACACCCTTCAAGTTCCAAAACCTTACAATAAATAAGGGTATTTTGGTCCTCAAAAATGATGAAAAAATTGATCGAGGGCATTTTCGGTAATTCACTAATGACGGGGTGTTTTTTATAAACGTTGATATATGTCAAGGGGGTATTAGTAATTTTCGAAACAAGATGGGATTATTTATAATTTCGCCTAAATTCAGGGGAGGTGAGAGTAATTATTCCTAAGAAATAAAATGAATCAAGTGTGAATATGTTCATACATAGTAAATATCTAATTAGAGGGCCAATTTATGTTAAACACTTCATAATAACAATCATGTTATTGCAAGGGTCATGAACAATTTGTTTGTTTATCTTTTGGAAAATGATTCGATCACAATAAATTGTACCCAAGTAAACGCGTTCAAAATAAGAAAATTGAGGTACGTATATAGAACATTCGAGAACCTTCTTTTGGGTGTGGGGGAAGGGGCAGTTCGAAACATTTTTTTTAGGTTCCAAGTTATTTATTTATTATTATTATTATTATTATTATGTTCTTTCTTATTTTTTTGGTTCCGAGTTTGAAACAAATAAAATACTAGTAGTCACGACTTATATCGAATAATAATAACTTTTATAATTCATTATATAAAATAATTAGGTATCATCGATAAATAATATTTTATATTAATTAATTAGTGAAAATTTTACAGTACCTATGTCGCGTGGACTTGTATTTTTATTTTAATAGTAGTTTGATTATCTGTTGTTAATTGTAATAGTTATCGATATTGATTGATGTTAATTTGATAATGTATTTGAATATAATTGATATTTATATAATGATAATATGATCATTTAAATGGAGGAGATATAATTAATGGTAACTTTTGTATTAAGTTTAATAAATTCAAAAATGTCTAGAGAGTATGTTACAATAGTTGAATATTGATGTTGAATCCAATTAACTTCCACATTAAGTTGGCGAGTCTTTGTGTTACAAATGTCAATATAGTATTGGAATGTTGCATGTCTTATTCCGCGTATATAACTCGTGCATCATTTCTATTCACTGTTCAAATCCTATGAATTTATAAATACAAGTACAGCCACCAAATTAATTTAAACAATATTATCAGAAAAATGAGAGTAGCTGGGTATCATACGAGAGACGGGGCCACTGATCAAGAAACCCCCGCCGCCGTGGTCCGCCGCCACGGTTGCGGCGGCGGGCAAGATGGGCCACCACCTGCTACGGCGACAGACGCCGGCCGGAAGGCAATGGTGCAGCCAAAGAGAGGGAACGTGTTGAGGAGAATCATCGCTGATTGGACTGGATCTTCTCCACCAAACTCTCAATCCAACGGATGAGGTTTAACGAATTTTTATGGCATAAAATCTATTTTTTCTGATGTTATATTTTGTAAAAATATATGCTTGCTGTGATCGATTAAATTGGGTTATGTATATATGTATATGTAAATATTTTAGTTTTATGGTTAATTTTGGGTCATGTATGTACATGTAAAGATCTATTATGGTGAGGTTGTCTGTACTGATGTATTGAATTTCCATTTGTAAATAACAATGAATAATCTAATTATCATTTTTAGTTGTAATTGTAACAAAATAGATGTTTTTAGATCTTTTTTTACTTATTTAAAGTGGCATCTTTTCTTTCATATTAATGCAAATATATCTTGAATTTAAATTAGATTTTAGACATTTCTCGTATGGTTAATTACACCTATCAATCATGAATCACTTCAAAAAAAAAGAGCAATATTTTCAGCGCCAAAAATTGATGATTTCAGTGGATTTTCAGAGAAAAAAATTTTGCCGAAAAAACCCTTGTCACTTTAAATTTTCGGTACACGTTCCCATCAATAAGTTAGGCGGACTTTCGGGGAATTTCCGGCAGCCGGAGATCAATTCTTCTTTTTAAATTTTTGACAGACATTTTATGGAGAATCTATTTTTAATATTCTTAAAATCATAATTTTTGATAGAATTATCCGTCAAAAATGATTTTAATTTATTTAATTTATTTTCAGTGGATATTTCAGTCGAAAATTATTTTTTTTAACTAATCATAAAATTTTGGTGAAAATTCTACCGAATTTTTTTAAATATCATATCCGTATTTATTTATACATATATATATATATATATTTACATTCACGTCGTTGAATTACCAAGTCTAATGAATCATTCTCTAGAATATAAACATTAGGGGATGATTTATTACATTATGGTCATATTCAGGATTTTTCCACCATGTATAATCAACGCCTTAAAACATCTTGATCATTTACGTACAATCAATTAATCAAAGTATAAGCAACATCTAAAAAAAAAAAAAAAATTCTTCACAGGTAAATTCATTTGTTAATTACGTTGAATAAGTATCCCTACTTTGTAAAGACTTCGTTTTAGAAAAAGTACAAATCATCAATGACTAATCATCAAATGCTATTTCCCCACAATAGCCTTCCCACATCACGTTTTGTTAGATCATTCGTGTCTACAATTGTCTTTTGCCTACACGGCATTGCATGCCGCACTAAGAGTAATATTATACGAATTAATTTTAATAGATTAATTAATAATTTCATGATTATTTCCTTTGAGAGTAATGAATTTTTTGTCCATATTACTTAAAATCAAGTGATTGAATATCATTTCGTGACCCCCCCTCCCCCAACCCCCTTCTTTCACACATTTAAATTGAATTAAATTCTTGTTTATCTACTCAATTATGTTCCACTCTACTTATATATGGACGTAATAAAATGCAATAAACAAGGAGATGATGCGAATTGCGAGCCAAGGATTTTTGACTGTGGATGGAGGGAGGCGTAATTATTCCATCGAGGGTAAACTTGGAAATATATTATTATTGGTGTGGTGTTAAGGAAATTGCTCTGGCTGTATCAATATTCCTCATTAAGTACTGGGGGAGCACGTTGAGTTTGAAATTTTCTTTCCATTTTTGTACTCTGGAACAGGGTGCCTTGACTAATAACTCTACATTTAACCATTTAGGTACCATTCTATAGAAAATAATTTTTCAAGATAATAACAAGTCTACACGACAATATTCTCTTTAAACCAAAACTTTAATTATCAATTAAATAGAAACACTAATTAATTAAACACATAGATCAACATGACAGAAGATCTTTAATCGTCGTATCATACTAATTTATTCAAATTCTTATATTACATTTAACATTTTTATCATTTGAAATATATGGTACTTATACTGTGTGAAAGTTGAATATGAAGCGGTTGTTATCATCAATCGAATATGATAGAATCAAAATAATAAAGTGAGATAAGATTCCGTACGGGCTAATTATCAAAACTAGATGAACGATCAACTTAAATAAAATCAAATCCCTTCATTAATTTGAAACAAAAAAAAAAAACACAAGAAACAAGAACAACCAAGCCCAAAATACTTGTACAATTCTTGGTTTGTCCCCATCTAAAAATACAAATGAAGAAAAAAGTTAAAGCTCAACATTCCATTGTGCAAGAAACTAGAAAAAGTGAAACAAAATCATCATTGTTGATTTGCAGCCCATTTTGACCCATATAACCGTTGCTCCTCAACGGGTTAAAAACCCGGGCAACAATTTCAAAAAATCTTAAAAAGACCACCCCACACAAAAACTCAAAAAGTAAGAGCCACCCAACACCTTTTTCACCCCCTTTGCCTTTTTAACAAAATTTCATGTGCCATTACATTATAGTATACAAAACAACATTTGAAAAGACTTTTATCAATCACTTCTACTTCAACATTTACTGTACTTCATCTTCTCAATCATAACAAAAAAAAAATTATGGGTTCTTGCATTAGCAAATGTACTAAACCAAAGAAAAAATTCAAGGAGAACGAAGATTGTAGCCATGTCCATGACAAGCTTGTCATCTCACAAGATCCCATTCCCTCGATAATTCCGCCGAAAATGCCCTCGGAGAAACCTCTTTCTCCACCCCCTTCTTCTCCTTCTGCATCTTCTAATTTTTCGTCGTTTTCGTGTTCGGCTAATAGCAAGTTATGTACATCCATGGCGTCCTCGACCTCATCATCAGCATCATCGTGTTCTTCGTCCGTTTTGAGCGCGAAAGACCGGTCTTTTTCGAACGAGTTCTTGCGGTCTTGTGTGAAGGACAATCCACACATAATTGGCCTAAAAAATCCCATGATCATCAAGGAGAAAGCCATTCTTGAAAATCCAGCTTCCACTCTTTATGCTTCGCCATTAGTACAAAAAACGAATCAAACAATCCAAGAAAAGCCCGTGATTACCGTCCCGACGCCTAAGAAACGGGCCCGTGCTAGCTCACCAACTCTCGTCAGGCAGAAGAGCTTCAGAAGAGATCAAAATTCTTCGGGCCCTGGCTCAATGCCCAACAGACCCGGCCTGAGATCGCCTTCGCCAAGCCGAAGATTCAACGGGCCCGGTGATCATAACAATAGAAGTCATGTTTCGACAAACGGGCCATACGAAAATTCTTGCAGACGCCCGATTGTGGCCAAGGGGATTAATAGTAATGCAGTTAACTGTGGTGCTCCTGGTGTGAGAAGGAAGGGTTTTCGGGCCCCGACAACGAGTCCGGCCCGTGATTCGATGATAAGTCGCAATGCTTCTGTGAAGAAAAGGGATTTAATTTCTCCAGAGGTGAGTACAAAGAGTGATGGAGTTGGTGTTGGAGATATCCAGGGCCTGGAAATGGATACTGTAATGGAGGATATTAACAATCCCCATATAGCCCTGGATTGTTTCATATTTCTGTAAAAATTTTCAGCATGTATTTTGTTTGGTGTGATCATTTTGTGTGTATAGGTTTTTTTTTTTTTTTCATCCAATTTGTTGTTGCCTTTTTTTTTTATGGGGGGGCGGGGGGGGGGGGGGTGTGTTTTTGAAATATTTTGGAGTTCTACAGTCGTGAACAGATTTCATTTTCAAATTTGTAGCATAACATAAGAGAAATTTTATTTATTTAGTTTTTTTTGATTTTTTGGATTGGGGATTGAGTGTGATTAATTTCTTTAAATTATTTGAAAGGTCACGAGTTTATTTATTTGTACTAGATGTGAGTGATCCACGTCTGTTGGTTGAAAATCAGCAATTTCAAGAATGTGATGCTTATGGAGCCTGGACCAATGTTATCAAAATCAGATATAGAATCAATGTACTTGTTGGTTACTAGTTCGAGTGATTCAACTATCGATTTGACTGATGCGACATTTTAATAAATTATAAAATATATTTAAATTTAAATATAGATATGATATTATAAATATTAATTAAAAAATAATGCAATTAATATATGAAAAATATTTTTAAAAGTTTGTCAATTTTCAATAATTCTTTTAAATTCTTATTAAAGAAATATTAATTCACACTAGATATCCAATCAATTCAGAAAATACTAATCTTGCTACATAAAATAAAAATAAAAAACTCTTACAGATTCAAATTTTAGAACAAGAAAAGTCGAGCTAAAAACAAAAAGAACATAGAAAAAGAAGAGTATCTCAATCTGATGCTGCTTAATTTTTCGGAAAGGCTATAGAGGGCCGACAATTATAATAAATTTAAACAAGGTGTATATATATATATATATATAGTTTCTTTACTATTTAATTATTTTTTTTGGCTAATCAATAATTAATTTAAATAAATAGTGAAACTTTATTAATATTTTTGGTTTTAATTTTTATTTTAAAATTACTAAAGGAATTATATTATCTAATTATTTGTTTGTTTCTTTTATTTTGAACTTTGAATATAAAAATCTACTCCAATATGTAAGCTATGTTGATAGTTTAAATATTCTTTTGAACTTATGATGGATAACTTAAATTGAGAAGTAATGTAAATATTTATTCAAAGTTCAAACTCAAATATATTTTATATTTTTGAAATATAAAATTCCATAAAGTTTAAACATTTCACTTAATTTATAATATTTTAAATTGTCACATGACCATTATTCCCTTCCGCCAAGGTGGTTTATGGGCCTGGGTCTAACTCTAAGGAGGAGTCCTTCTTGGACTTCGGCTTGAAGATGGTTGTCGTTCCTAAGAGTCCATTCTGAACCTGGATTTCAGGAAGAATTTTTTCGTGGGCCTGGTCCTAAAGATAAGATTTGGATCTTCTTATTTCATCCAATATATTATCAAGCGAAAAAAAGGATAAAAATAGGATGTATCAAAAGGGTTATGGGTAACTTTACCTAAACTGAGAAAATGTTGATGTAATTGTCTCTAATAAATAAGTGCGGTCAATTAATTGGCATGTGGGCCAGAGGAACCTTTAATTTTTTTTTGGTAAGCATATGCCAAAGGAGCCTACGGCTCACACTTACCACGTAATTAGGCTAACACTTATTTTGAAATTAGGCTAACTATTCCACTTCATATATAATATAGATATAGATTTTTGCATGACTTTCCATAGTTTACGAAAATCTTTCTTTTATCATCCGCCAATCAAGTTTCATCTAAAAAATATTGGGAATTATAATTGGCACTCCAAAATTGTTATTGACACTCAATCTTTATTTTTCGTATTGAAAAATTGATTAAATTGCCCATTCATCTTTAGAACGCTATTTTTATTAATTTCAATGACACAACCTTGTATTTATTGTTAATCATTTTCACATTTTGATTATAAAAAAACACACGAGTTCACAACCTTAATGTAAACTCTTTAATTTTTTTGTTTTATCTTTTTTTTTTGTCCCACTTAAATTAAAATATATATTACTAACAAAAATTGTCAAGTCATATATGAAACTTTTGGGAAATATACGAAATTATAAAATAAAAGAAAAAAAGATAAATATATAAAAAAAGTTGGGTGATAAAAAAAACAAAAAATATCGTATAATTCTACTGATATTCCAGTATGCAAAGTATTAGGTAAAAAGAAATAAATTGTATATAGCCACTAATTCTATTTCTCCTCAACATTATTTAACTTCAAATCAACAAAAAGTCTTGCAAAATAATAATAATAATAATAATAATAATAATAATAATAATAATAATAAAAGAAAAGAAAAAGAACAGAAAGATTTCATGACTACAATCTTTAAGGCATGGATATCCCATTCAAAGTTGCATCAACTTGTTTGCTCTATATATTATTCCTATATATATATATATATATATATATATTAGTATTAGTAGAACAATTTGCACATCAAGAAAAAAATTATATTACATAAATGTATGTATGTTGAAATTAAAGTGAGAGTAAAAAACTTAATGAAATAATATAAAAGTATGAAAAAAAAATATAAATACATTTGTTGCTATTAGATGGGTTGCAAGAAGGTAGATATTTACCAACAAATTGTTGGTCGAGTGACAAGCAACTCTGACCCCCATAAGGATGATAACATAAGTTCAAATTCCGAAAAGCACATTTGTTGGGAGGAGGAGTAATCTTTAATGCTCCATCCCCGAAATTGAGAGAGCAATGTTTCCCACAATTTAATTGTAACCCAAAAAAAGAAGGTAAATATTTTAAATTTGCTCAGTACTCTTAGCATTCACAAGCTTTATTTTTTTCTCCAACTCACAAATCATTGTTAAATCTTCTAAAATATTAGCCGCCTCCATTTATAAGTAACTAAAATTAACATGAAAAAAAAGTAGAAAAATATAATGTAAAATATGAGCAAAATATTATACCAAAGACAACAATATTAGAAAAAACAATTTTGTCAGGTCACCATCAAAATAAAAAAATTGAATAATAATTTTGAAGTTATCGTCACCAAAGCCAAAAAGAAAGTGGCGAATAATAGTATTCTTGAATGCATAAAATTGAATAATAGATTGTTAGAGCTTTTTGTCCTATAAATCAAATTAAATTAATATTTAGAAATTAAAAGGGTGTATTGGCCAATTGATAAAAATTATAAAATGAGAATGAGTGACAATAATAATTTTGGAATGCCAATAACAATTCTCAAAATATATTATTATATTTCTACTTATTTGAAAAAATGAAAACAAGAAATAAAGATGCGGTAGTTCTTTAGAAGTAACTACTAGTATATTTGTACTTAACATGTAATGCTTGGATATATATATATATATATATATATATATAGAGAGAGAGAGAGAGAGAGAGAGAGAGAGAGAGAGTCATATTGAGAGAGAGAGAGAGAGAGAGAGAGAGTCATATTGTGCATTTTGCCACAAAACATATGTATAATGTTTGTAGTGTTACAAGCCTCTGCTAAATAGAAAACTTACAAAATCGAACGAGAATATCCATATAATAAACAATGAACCTAGACAACAAGCAGGAAAACAATGAATCCAGAGAATATTTAGAAAATACATGTCACCAATAATATGCACAAATATATGTCAATTCCAAATTCTTGAGCTAAAAGCTCATATTTCATCATCTGAGCACTCTGTTGAAATATTAAATATTGTCACCGGGCTTGAGTTTAGACTATTGATAATTGTTGAGCCACTGTCACCTCCACTGCCACTGCCACTGCCACTGCCACTAGAATTCTTTTCCCTAACATTTTCAAGAGCGATCATCACTTCCCTCATAGTTGGCCTATGTATAGATGAACGAGATAAACAGCTCTTTGCTAGCTCACCAACTTGTATTATTTGATCAATCTTACCCTCTGTCTCCATTCGAGGGTCTATAACATCAAGCAAACTGTCTTCTCTAACCGAAGAAACAAAGCACCGCGCTAGATCTCGTTCTTCTACAAAATCTATTACCTCCATTCCTGTCAATAGCTCTGCCAGGACGACTCCAAAACTGTAAACATCGCTCTTTTCCCTTGTTATTTGACCAGGAGAAAAATACTCCGGGTCGCAATAGCCAATTTCTCCACGAAACTCAACGCCATAAGCTGTTGCAAAATCATGTAGTTTGACAGTATAATCATGGCCTAGCAATACGCTGCGGCTGGTGATGTGCCCATGAGTGATGGCTACAGCTTCCGCTTCCCAATGCATGTACGAAAGCGCTCCAGCAGTTTCCACGGCTATCCTCAGACGAATATCCCACGGGAGGGAGCGAGCAAGAGTGTCATCGCCATGAATGTAATCGTGAAGCGTCTTGGCGTTGATGAATTCGTAAACCAGTAGGGGGACTTGTGTCTCCAGACAACAACCAATCAGCTTTAGCAAATTCCTGTGGCTAATACGGGATAAAGTGACTATATTACGAACAAAAATCTCCATGTCGCAGTCGTCAAGTGCTTCGCATTTCTGTATGGTTACCGCCGAATGATCATCTTCACCAGCCAATATTCCATAATAAGTTTGTCTGTGTCCATAAAGAACTCTATTTTCGTCATAATTGTCTGTGGCTTTTTTGAGATCTTCTGCTGTGAAAACTCGAACTGTTCTTTGCCCGAACGGCATATTTTTCAGGAGCTGGCCACCGTTCCTAATGAACAAATTTTGTCTTAGTTTAGCGACTTTCTTTTGCTTGCGCTTCCAAAATATCCAAGAACTGCCCACCGCAGGAACCACGAAACCTGTCCGGAGATTGGAATGCAATTAATCCATGTAAGAGAGAGAAGTGTACCACTCTTGAGGTACGATGAAATGACAAGAAACACCCTCACATATGGAAGACTACCGTTATCCCCTTAGCATTATGTGCTGTCAATAATTTGCACATATCGTTATTTTGGCTAACGATTGCTGTTAGTTAACTCATATGAACTTGCAAAAATACCTGCATGGGTGTTTTTATTATTATGTGTCATAGTTTGATGTATTGTATTGTATTGTAATTTATTGAAACCACATGAAGTTAAATGTAATATTCTTGTTATTTTTTCAATCATACTATTTAAAGCCGTTGGTGGAAGATGTGTGTATTTATCAAATTATTAATTTTTAACCATTGTGTTCATGTTCTGATTGTATAGTGTATGATCTGTTCGTAAAACGCTATTCACCAACCATACAAAACTTCAATTTTCGACAATAAAATAGAAAATCATATGAACACAAAAAAAGACGCAATAAATGAACACCAAAAGTATCATTATAATTCATATCATAAAATTTAGTGTTTACTTATAAAAACATATAATATAAATTGCTTAAAATGATCATTAAACAAATTAAAGGTAATGGTAATTTTTTATATGTGTTTTTTTTATTTATTTTTTTATAACTGCACCGGGTAGCAAATTATATATATGTTAAAAGTCCACGATCGAGAAACTTACCACAAGCAATGTACAACATGGTCAAGCCATGAATTTTAGTTTTGGAATGGCACCCCTTGCCATCTTTCTTTCCATCACCTTTGAACCCCTTCGGACAAGAACATGAATAGCTCCCCTCCAAATTTGTGCATATTCTCTGACATGGCCTCAAAGTGGCACACTCATCAATATCTGGCCATCATACAAACTCGAATTTTAGGTTTTTATCCATCTATAGAGAACAAATCCTTAATTTCTCACAAGACAACTAAATAGAAATGTACCTTGACAACCATCAACAAGATAAGGGTTGCCCTGAAACCCCGTCAAACAACTGCAACGATATCCAACTCCGTTGCTCGAATCACTGCATTCGCTATGTTTAGCTCGACAAGCATAGCTAGAAACATCTTTCAAAGCTTCTCGGCAGGACACGTTCCCAACTGACCAATCTAGCACGACGGGGACACTCTCTCTATTCCGTAAATCCTTGAGATCCAACGTTGAAAACTCGAACTCCTCTGCCTCAACCACGAAAGCATAGCCACACGGGTTGAAATTCGTCACCCTAGTGTGATTTCTAAAACTCCGGATGTCGACTGAAATATCTGTCACTCCTTTAGGAATCGAAGTCTGGCAGCAGCCAATCCCGGAACACGTCCCGTTGGCCACATTTTCAGTGCTGTCGCACCAAGAAACACACCCGAAGCTCATCTGCTTCCGTTGTTCTTGACCGGATCTCTCATCGAGTGCCTCCGTGCCGGATAAAACCACCGGCTTCGATTCTTGATCGGGGCCCTCCACAAGTGCATATGTGTCGCATCCGATGGCTATGAACTTGTTCCATGTGCTGGAAATCGGGAACTTGGACGAGGCCAGCTCCGATACGGTGCTGTGGATTTGTGCACCAGAAGTGTCGTAACAATCACTGGCAACAGAAGATGAAACTTTGATCAGTCCATCAAGAGATATATCGAGGATTTCGATGTTGCCCCCTGAGTTTAAGAAGGCCTTGGGAGGATTGTAAGCGTGATTGCAAGTGATTAGGAAAGAATCATCAAGAATACAACCGGGACTAGTCCCGAATGGAAAAGAGATGCTGAGATTTCCACAGGTATTTGGACAAGTTGATGAATTAACTTCAATTCCTAACAACAACATTAAGGCTGTCACAATTATTGCTTGAGAAATCATGGTTTTCTTGTGAACAAGAAAGTACTCAGAAACATGCAAGCCTTTCAACATAAAACATGAGACTAAATAAGGTTGAAAACACTTTTGGGTTTGGCTTCTCGGAAGGCAATTGCCGCGGGAGATAAACTTGGTTCACCGTGTCCCCGCTGGAATGCACTAACTTTTAGGAAACTACTCCCAAACCACCGAGAAATTATAAGCAAGAGACGAAGCTAAAGAAAAGTGGCCCTCAATCTGCAATTTATTATTCAGCATAAATTACGTCTATGCTTCTTCAAATATAGTATAATTTATAAAATAGTCTCTTTAAAAATACAATTACAAATACCTTATTGAGGTTTAGAACGTTCTTGGTGTAAGCATTAATAGATATGTTCGAAAGATAACTTTTCTATAGTCATAATAGTCAATTCGACCATCAAGAGATACGTCTCATCGAGCCTGACAAAATCACTTAATTAATTTTGTTATTCCACCAACATTTTCGAAGTATTTCCACTTTATACCACCCCAACCATTATCGAGTATAACCATCTATAATCCTATGTTTCCATTAATTTTTTTTAAAAAAATCGATGCATCTATATCTTGGACTTTTTAATACCATGTGAGTCTCATTTCAAAACCCCACCAAAAACGCCGAAAATATAACTTGCACTTACATCCCGAAGGATGAATTTTGTTAAGCTAAAGTATTTGTAATTTTTTCAAAGGACATGGACTAATTTGTAATTACACTATACTTTGAGGGGTGTGGATGAAATTTGCCCTATTATTTATTTTTATTGTTCAAGAAATTTATTTTATTTTATTTATTTTTGATTACTGATATAAGTTTATGCATGGTTAAGTGAGATAGAAGGATTAAGTTGTTTGATTAAAAAAATAATGCTTTAACGCTGTTATATTAATATTTCAAGATCTAAATACTTTCTCTGCATCACGCCAAAGTAGTAGTAATATGCGTGCGCATATTTATGGGCCCGTTTGGATGAGTTTTAAAAAAAATACTTTTTGAATGGTGTTTTTTATGTTAGAGCTTTTTTTTTAAGCCAAACAGTTTTGAGTTTGGATACAGTAATTAAAAGTGTTTTAAAAGGTATTTTTATTTGAAGCTACTCCGAGGTAGTTTCTAAAAAAAGCCGCTTTTAGCTTCTTTTTTTTCGCTTCTACTTTTTTCAAAAAGCCCATCCAAACACAATATTTTTTTTTCTGAATTGCTTTTTTTTTTCAAAAACTAAGTGCTTTTTCTCTGAAAAAAACCCATCCAAACGGGCTCTATGTCTTTATAATTTTTGACGAAATAAATTTATAAATATTTATTAACTTCTCAATAGGAATATAGACTTCTTGTGTTTACAAAATTTACGATATATAAAAAGTAAGATAATTTAAAATAAGATGAATTATACAATTATAAAATAATTAAATAAAAACAGTTAAAAAGTTAAGTACTGTACATTCGAGAAAAGAGGAAGAGGAAAGAGGAGAGAAATTGAGGGAGTTAGTGCTCTTCCTTTAATAGATATTGAGATTAGAAAATTCAGTCTTTAAATGAGTGTGAACCCTTTTTATCTTGGAAGGACAGAAGAATTATTATTTAACGAATCGGTGAATCTTGATTGATTTAGATTAATAAAGTACCGATCGAATCAAATATTTTTGGGTAGCTTTGAAATTGACATGTATATATATATGTATGAAAATAAGAAGATATTATTTTTGTTTAAATAGTGCGAGAAATGACAATGAGCCTTTAATCGTGCCGGTGTTATTTATTTTGACACTCTTTTTCAATATTATTTTCTTATTATATATCACGTATGTGTACTATACGGTACAAAAATATTTTTTTAAACGTACATTGGAGTGAAGCAACATGTATTTGATGTACAATTGTAAATTATGTACATTTTAAATATAAAATGATCTGTTACAATCAATTAATTATATTAATACCATCAAATAAAAAACAAACTACTATAATTAAAAATTACCCAATATCAAAGAAAAAGAACAAAACAAAAATAAAAATTTAGAATACGTACAAGACCAAGTTAGTTCAAAATCTTAATTACAAAAAATAAAAAATAAAAAATAAAAAGTAAAGTTAGTCTTATGTGGTGGGGACATTGCTTTAATTTTTCTCTTGTTTCATATTTTTCCCCACTAGTACAAATATTAGCACTTGGTGAGTAGGTGTCGGTTTTATTTTATTTTATTTTATTTTACTTTTTTGATTGAGTAAATGATTTTAGGAGATTCGATATGATTTTTTTAATTAAAAAAAATAATTTAATTTTTTTTTCAATAAATTCACTTGACATCCTATATGCGTCGATCAAACTTTAATTACCCGGCGTTTCCATGAAAATGCGACGGGCCAGCCGTGTGGAAATTGCTATCTCGCAAATGTAAGCGACAATACTCTCGGAAAACATTTTTCTATACGAAACAGGCGCGTTGACCACTAAGTTAAAACTAAAGGCAAAAGCTTGATTTCCTAATATCATGAAAAACACACCTTGCAGACAACAACAATGTCTGAAACAAGAGACCATGTCTCTATACACATGGACAACATACTTATAAGCTTGCCTTCATCCCCCGGCAAGCCCTCAATCTTCCGAGTAAACGACGATCTCCGCGATAAAAACGAGAAGCTCTACGATCCAAAGGCAGTCTCAATAGGCCCTCTTCACCATGGCAAGGACAATCTCAAGAAAATGGAGCAGCACAAGTTGAGGTACTTAAAGCTTCTCCTCAAAAGGCGAAAAGAGTCGAGCGTCGACAAATATGTCATCGCGATAAGATCATTCGAAGAACGAGCGCGCAAAAGGTATTCAGACAGTCTTGAATTCACCTCGGATGAGTTTGTGGAGATGCTACTTCTTGATGGCGTTTTTGTGATAGAGTTGCTTAGAAAATACGGCTTTGACGAGATGAGAGAGAGTGAAGATATGATTTTCCTGTACGAACAAGTTCTGAGCCAGTTGAGGCATGATCTGATGCTGGTTGAAAATCAGGTCCCATTTTTCCTTCTTGATCAGCTCTTCACCATGACGAAAGCTGGCGATCCAGATGATGATATCTTTTATTTAATCCATCTTTTCATTGATGATATTTCTCCATGGCCTGAGGATTTGGAAGTTTCCGGAAAAAAGTTCCAGAATGTAGACCATCTCCTAGGCCTGGTGCATAGGATTTGGTGTTCCTCGTTTGCTAAGACGACAGCTACCAATACATTTGCCAAAACAGAGGAAGAGAAAATGGTGGCCATAAATTCGACCACCGAGCTACGCGAGGCCGGGGTGAAATTCGAAAAGCAGACACAGAGTGATTGTTTGGACATTGAATTCATCAAAGGGGTGCTAAAAGTTCCAGGTTTCCATGTTTCTGATGAAACAGAATCGATTTTTAGAAATCTTATCGCGTATGAGCATTTCTTGATTGATAATCATCCTAAATATTTCACGGATTACGCGTTTTTCTTGCATTGTCTGATAAATTCGTCAAAGGATGTTGAGATACTGCGGCGTCATGAGATTTTAACGAATTTGCTAGGTGATGATGATATGGTTTATCGTATGTTCAACAGGTTGGGAAGAAATATACTTATGTCGCCCAATTTTTGCTACGCCAATGTGTTTGAGAAAGTGAAGGGGCACTGTGGTCATCGCCGGAATAGATGGATGGCGAACTTGAGGCGAAATTACTTCAACGGTCCCTGGGCGATTACGTCGTTTTTCGCTGCTCTTATGCTGCTTGTTTTCACCTTGACACAGACTGTGTTTTCAGTTCTTTCATATGTAAAGTACAAGTGAACATGTTTTTTGTGATTTGATCTGCTGTATTTTGTTGCTGTAGAGTTTGTTGGATAAGTTGTTTGTTGAGGTTGTAAAGGGGAGAATTGTTGTGGAAATAATTGTAATGTTTCTTGTAATGAGATCAGTCCCTTTTTTTCTATACACCGATTATAAATATAATGCATTTCTCATACAAGTTTTGTTTTTTGTTAGTGTCGGGTGGTGACACTGTGATTCCAAACCAGAGGGTTTAAAATTATATATATATATAGTTTAATTTGAACAAGCATCTGAATTATCGTTAATGCACTATCTTGTCGTCGTTCTATACACTCCTTTTTTTTTTAATTTAATTATTTAATTTATCAATAACTCGTATATGGTAGATGCACAACTCGCTCTGGGGTTCTAATTTTGCAATTGGGTGAATCTAAGGCTATCTTTATCAATAGCAAGTGGATCCTTTAAATAATAAAGGAGAAGTGGAGATTTTTATAATTGATGTGATAATTAATGAGATTATAATGGTCAAGAGGAAGAATTGTAGTCCAAATTAGGTTTCACTGCAACCAATCAAATGTGGTAAATGTTTTTACCAAAAAAAAAAAATGTGGTAAATGTTTAATACATTTGGTATATACTTTGGCATTTTCTCTAAAAATATACATCATACAGCAAATACAAATTCACTCATGACACAAATTGTATAAAGTTGAATTAAAATTACCACTAATTTGATCGAAATTAATCATGACTAAAATTTATTCATCAAAAGAAAACAAAAAACTTAACTAAAATTTCACCACCCCGGGGGTATGAACTTTACTGTGTTTAGGTCTATATTTTTATAATAAAGCACTTTCCTCGTCTTTTCTGATGTCGAGAGCAGGGTGTGCTCACTTTAACTCTATTCCCCTGTTCCAACGCGCACATCAACTTAAAAAATGATGGTTATATTGAGCGCGTTTAACAAATCAAAGCAAAAACTTTCTTGTTTCAGAGAGAGAGGGTGGGAGGGAGGGAGAGAGAGAGAAGCATGATTCCTAGGGGTGTTCAAGAAAATCGAAAACCGACTAAACCGATTGAAAACCGAAAAAACCGAACCGAACCGAAGCATGTTTGGTTCGGTTTTCGGTTCTTTTGTTCAAGAAAATTTGGTTTTCGGTTTTTTCGTTTAAAAAAACCAAAAAAAAAACCGAAAATAAAAAATCTTGTGTAATCTATGGAACAAAAGTAAGAAAAACCGAACCGAACCGAACCGAAAGTAAGGAAAATTGCATGCTCTTATTATTATTATTATTATTATTTTTTTACAATTATTTCGGTTTTTCGGTTTTAACCGAAAACCGAACTGAAAATTTTCGGTTAAAATCGAACCGAACCGAACACATTTTGATTCGGTTTTCGGTTTTCATTTTGGAAAATCGAAAATTTCGGTTAACCGAACCGAAAAATCGAAATTCGCGGTTTTAACCGTTTGAACACCCCTAATGATTCCTAAATCATCAAAACTGGTGGCGACAATAATGTTAATGGTGTACTTAGTGGCTGCTGAAGAGTTTGATCCACAAAATGTTGATGCTGCCCACAGTGCCTCTACCTTCTTCTACATTGCTACCGGTATCAAATTGAGATTTAAAAATAAATTTGTATGGCTAGAAATCAAAATTGAGATTTAGTAATTTTTCCTGAAGAAATATCTTTTGACATTTCTAGGGTTAGTCCAAGTTTGTAACAGTTTAAGTCACCCCAAATAAAACAATTACGTTTGGGCTCTATAACAAAAAATACGGAAAAAAATGGGGTTGAGGGGTGGGGGGTGTCCAAAGTCCAAATTCGACCATAAAACCCGGCCTGGGCCACCAGGCATGGGTCTACGTTTTCTTGGGTAATGATCGAGTTTGGGCCTGGCTGGGTAAATACCCACCAAATGACAGGCCTAAACAGAGATGTTAATTTCAAGCACTTAGTTTATGAGATTTTTTTTTTTGGTTTGGTTGGGGGGGGGGGGTGTCCAAAGTCCAAACTCGACCATAAAACCCGGCCTGGGCCAGGCATGGGTCTACGTTTTCTTGGGTAATGATCGAGTTTGGGCCTGGCTGGGTAAATACCCACCAAATGATAGGCCTAAACAGAGATGTTAATTTCAAGCACTTAGTTTATGAGATTTTTTTTTTGGTTTGGTTGGGGGGGGGGGGTGTCCAAAGTCCAAACTCGACCATAAAACCCGGCCTGGGCCAGGCATGGGTCTACGTTTTCTTGGGTAATGATCGAGTTTGGGCCTGGCTGGGTAAATACCCACCAAATGACAGGCCTAAACAGAGATGTTAATTTCAAGCACTTAGTTTATGAGATTTTTTTTTTTTTTGGTTTGGTTGGTAGGGGGGTGGGGGGCGTCTATAACTCTGTTTTTAAATTGAATAGTAAAAATAAGTTGTCAAAGTATTCGAATGTGTAAATTTAAAATTGTTATAGATCATTTTATACCATTTGAAATTTGAGCAGAATTTCAAACCAAATTGATGATATGGTTTATAATAAAACCTAACACCAAATCAAACATGTTTATAAAGTGATTTTATAGGAGTGTAAATGCTATTTAAGATTTCAATATTTTATTGAAGGAAGAATTAATATTTTATGCCATTAAATTTGAAGTGCTAAATTATATGCATAGCTTATAAGTAATTAATGTTAACTTTTCATTATTTTTTTTTCAAATTCATGGATTAACATCTTTTAACTTCTTAACACCATGTGAGTCCCATTTTAAAACCCCGCCAAAAATACCGAAAATATAACTTGCACTTATGTCCCGAAGGATGAATTCTATTAAGTTGAGGTATTTGAATTTTTTTTATGTCCGGAAGGATGATTCTATTAAGTTGAAGTATTTGAATTTTTTTTTAAGTATAGGAATTAATTTGTGATTATACTATACTTTGAGAGGTGTGGATGTAATTTTCCCTATTATATATTTTGATTGTTCAGGAATTATTTTTATTTTGCGTACTAATATAAGTTTATGTATTGTTCGGTGGGATACAAGCATTAAGTTGTTCGATTAAAAATAATGAATTAACGCTGTTATATTAATATTCAGGATCTAAATACTTTTCTTTGTTATATTAATATTCAGGATCCAAAGTAGTAGTAATATGCGTGCGCGTGTTTATGTCTTCATAAATTTTGACGAAATAAATTTATAAATATTTATGAACTTCTCAATATGAATATAAACTTTCTGTATTAATAAAATATACGATAAATAAAAAGTTAAATAATTTAAAATATGATGAATTATACAATTAGAAAATAATTAAATAAAACAGTTAAAAAGTTAAGTACTGTACATTAGAGAAAGGAGAAAGAGGAAAGGGGAGAGAAATTAAGGAAGTTAGTGCTCTTCCTTTAATAGATATTGAGATTAAATAAAATCAGTATTTAAATTAGTGTGAACCCTATTATCTTGGAAGGATAGAATAATTATTATTTAACAAATCGACGAATCTTGATTAATTTAGATTAATAAAGTACCAATCAAATCAAATATTTGTGGGTGGCTTTGAAATTGACATGTATATCATCCAAGGGCGAGAAACGAAAATGAGCCTTTGATTCTATTTAAAACTGTCTATGAATTATCCAAGTTTTTCACCAAAACACTAAACTCCATATAGATGGTTGCATCCGCTTTTGGTGAAGACCAAAGCGGTGGGCACGCTACTCGCCTGACGGTGGAACATCTGAGGTTTTTGTTCGAAGGCTCCGACGCGTCACGGCGTTGAAGAATGCTTTGGCGGTTAGCATTCTTTATTAGGAAATTAGCTAATATTTTCTTTGTTGCCAGCAATGGGCAAATTTTGTCGCCCCCATCTTGCAAAAATGTGAATCCAAATGCCTGTATGTATTTATTGTATGTGAAACGTACATGCAAATTCTTGGTCTGCAGACTGTCCAGTGCTTGTGTTTTACGGTAGGACCTACTAATTGTGAGCATCCATCTCACTGGAACTGCTCATTGTTTTGCATTGTATGTAGCTTGTCACAGTGTAGATGCTGATTGATGGCCGGGGGGCAATCTCTTGTCACATCTTTTGAAACTCAAAACTTGATTCACCTGTGTATACATTGGAAACTGTTCATTTTATTCATATGATTGTTGAATCACTCAAACTGCTAGAGAGGGGTATAAAATGCAATGCTTCAATAGCAAAATCATATGAAAGGAGGTTGAAGTTCAACGCGGGTTGATGGTGTGGAAGACACCGCTAACGAGGTCGCTTCCGGGGAGATCCATTGTGGCGTGAACACTTCTCCGGTTGTAAAGAGAAGACGATGGCGGAGCTGTCGTGACGTGGGTCCCGGAACTCGAGGTATCTATCATGTTTGCTTGGGAAGGTGGTGTGAAGTTTTCAGGTTCTGGAAGCATGGATGATATGTTCTCCAACTCCCTCACAACTTTCAGCATGGAAGGCCTGTCCCTGGTTTCATCCAGAGAGCATCTCAGTGCTAATGCCATGAATTTCTTCACAGCCTCCGAAGGGTACGTCCCCATACTCCTGTCTATGATGGATAGCATCATCCCAGATTGACAGGCGTTGTTCACCTGATCCATCATCGCAACTTGTAAATACATATACATACATACACACACGCATACAGTAAAACAAAAACATTATTATGTCCGGAGACGTTACCTCCCTGACAATGTTGCGTCCATGGGAAATAGGCTGCATCCCGGTTAACAGCTCGAGAAATACGATACCGAGGCTGTAAACATCGCTTTTCTCCGTCAGCTTGTGGGTCAGGAAGTACTCCGGATCCACGTAACCCTGCAACTCAAGACAATGGTCATTTCGCATGGCTACGAATCACAAGAAACGAGAAACCTCTCGTAGGCGATCTTACCGGTGTTCCCTTAACATTTGTGGATACATGTGCTGTTGTGACTCCTTTTGCATCCGAAACTGGCGCAAGCCTCGAGATTCCGAAATCGGACACTTTGGCTGTCCATTTGGAGTCTAAGAGTATGTTATTTGCCTTGATGTCGCGGTGAATGATCGGTGGATCAGCTTCGATGTGGAGATATAGAATGCCTCTAGCAGCACCTAAAGCAATGTGCAATCTTGTCCCGAAATTCAGAGGTGCTGTGTATTTAGCTGTTACGAGAAGAAGAAATTATCAATGTACTACAATCGACCCATCTACAAGGTCATTAATAGAAACAAGACTAGAAAGTAGTTACCTGAGAGGAGGTCGTGTAATGAGCCATTGGACATGAATTCATAAACTAACATCTGCAGATCATTAGAGATTCAGAATATATCTATATCTATATATAATCATCTATTAAAGAGGCGTACGGAATCCTCTGTTCCGATTTCATATCACTCATTCATGCTACACGCTCTATTCGTGTGCCATAGCCTATAGCGTACCTGTTCATCTTTTTCGTCACAATAGCCGACGAGGGAAACCAGATTACGATGATGCAATCGCGAAAGCATCTCAATCTCTGTGTAGAACTCTCTGTCACCCTGTAACGAGCCTTGTTGTGCACGCTTTATAGCCACAACAGCGCCGTCTGCCAGAGTTCCTTTGTAAACTTTACCGTATCCTCCTTGACCGATTTGAGTATTAATGCTGAAATTGCCCGTTTCTGCTACCAAGTCCTCGAAACCGAACGCCTTCACTCCGTCCATTTTCATCGGAACTTTAGGGACTGTACGATAACATGAAGTATGTCTGGTGTTAGTTCGTTGCAAACAAGAGGGGGCTATTTGTCATAAGGTCAAACCTTAAGAAGGTAAACGAAAACTCACATGATTGATCTTTGACAGCTTCGGCTTGCGATTTATGGTCTCGTTTTCTAAAGTAAAGCAGGAGGCTAACAAATATGATCGTTGCAGATAAGATGGAACCAAGTACAATTCCGGCCACCGTGCCTTTGCTTAGACCACCACCGCTGCTCAAGGATGGGAGTAGCACTGCAGTCATCAAGAACAAGTGGTGCATAATGCACACAGCATAAATTTGGTGCTATAAAACCGTTGAAATGTAAATGAAAATCTTGTTTGAGGGAAATATATTACATACCACCCGCATAAGGTCCCTGTGCCGTGAAATTGAGGAGATCGTAAGGCCCAAATATATCGCTCGGGGGTAGAGTGAAGGCAGAAAATTGGTCCATAATTGCTTGAATCTCATCTGGCGCAAAGGTGTTAGAAGTGTTGGTATACTCAGGAAAATAGAGCAGAAACATTCTTAACCTCGGACCAGGTTCCCACTCGATTGAGTCGACATAAATCTGATACAGATACAAGGAAGTGTTTGGCTTTGGGTGCACATTTGATGTGAAGAATGCATCAAATTGGTCGCGAAATGGAAGGAAGTTGTATATGCTTGGACTTCTAAGGCGTAGTCCAACACCGAAAGGTGCTGCACAAAAGCAAGAATTCGGTAAAGTTGGGACATATTCGAAGTCATTCCTGGTCGGACAAGCCTGAGGTGGGCAATCAGACGATATTGGCTCGTTCAAGCAGACTGGCGCTTGCTTGTTTCCGTTGTCAGGCCCACAGAGCGTGCTGATGTTGCGTTGAACCGCATTCGTGCAAACAGGGTTGCCGTTAAGCCTAGAAATGAAGGACCATGAGATGGTCATAACATTAGAACCAAAAGTGTGCTATTCATATTCAACATAGACAAAACTTACTGTAGTGTTACATTTTGGGGAATGTCAAGGACGCCTGAGATATCAGAAAGTAAATTACCTTCAAGACTTCTGCAAGGAACAGTAAAAACTAGATAAACTTTGACAGCAAGTGGACTGGTAAAAATTGCAATGTGCTGATGTGTTTTTTTTTCCCCATGAATTATTATATTGACTATTGAGAGTAAGGAGTTGAGATTATGTTGTCTGACATATAAAGTTTCGTGTCTGAAGTGAAGTTTATGTTCTCCCAAATGTCAGATGGTACAGATCCGCTCAACAAGTTATTACCCAGATCCCTATGAAAAAATAAAATCAAAGTAAATAAAAATCTTTTGAGAATAAAAATGCTATGGACTTGTAGAAGCCAGAATCCTGACAGCCTCTGGAGACCAGAGAACCAAGAGAAGTTGGATGGAATAGACCCGTTAAGCCTATTGCCTGAAAGAATACTGCAAGAATAAACAGTAAGTTAAATACTGGTAGCGAGTGATACAAAAAGGGGAAGAGAGAGAGAGAGAGAGAGAGAGAGAGAGATACATGGTTGTAATATTTTCAGACAGCCTATTTGAGGGTATCCTTCCAGTGAGTTGATTCATACTAAGATCCCTGTAGGAAAAACAAGAAGTTATAAATCACTTCACATTTTTTGAGGTCAAAGACTAAATTTTCAAACAGAACTCACGGAAGTACAAGTAAAGAAGGCGACGCAACCGGCTTAGATCAGGTATTCCTCCTTGCAGGTTGCAGTTCCTCAGACTTCTGCTCAAACGAAAAAAAACAGAAATAGAAACGAGTCTGCTTGAGAATTATACTGTAAAGTAAAGTATTTCTGAAACGGCATCTGTGATGTGTAGCAAATGCATGGTAACTGCATAATTCTTCTCGAGAAAAAGGGAGACAGACATACAGCTTCAACAGCTTGCTGAAGTTGCCATAAGAATCTGGAATAACAGT
The DNA here is from genome assembly GCA_026212405.1 of Petrea volubilis. Lineage (NCBI taxonomy): Eukaryota > Viridiplantae > Streptophyta > Magnoliopsida > Lamiales > Verbenaceae > Petrea > Petrea volubilis. The sequence goes on along the minus strand of CM047874.1, from coordinate 3,130,247 downwards.
CCCGGAAAAGTTGTTGTCGTCGAGTTGACTGCAATAAATTGTCGGGGCTCAATATGAATCTAGAGGCAGCAATATACATATACATACATACATAATTACATATATATATATATATATCAATCGGAAAGCATTAATAAACCACACATACAGGATTGTCAAGTTAGGCATCTGATATAGCTCGGGTGGAAGATAACCAGTCAGATTGTTGGTATCAAGAAGGCTGTGTCAATATCAACGTCATTCACCATAAGACATAACAAGTGTTGATTTATATATTTACTGCTTAAATCAATGGCCTGGCTTACAAGTGCTTAAGTGAAGGGAGTGTAGCAAGCTCACGTGGGATCTGACCGCTGAATCGATTGTTGTTCATGTGGCTGCAATAAGTAAAGAGCATAAACAAGTATTAGACTTTTATCGCGATCAATCAGATAATACTTGGCTATGAGTGTGATTGTGAGTGTGAGTGCGAGTGCGTGTTACTCACAAATGCTGAACTTTCAGTAAGTTTGCAAATGTTTTGGGGATAGGTCCTGATAACATGTTGAGGTCCAACTGAAATTTAGTCAAGCTGGGAAGGTTACCAAGCTCGTCCGGTAAAGGACCTGTTAATTGATTTCCACTCAAAAGCCTGTAATGCAAACACTTATTCTATATTAGCAGAAAACACAGCAAAATATATCCAGAAAGTACGTTCAAAAAATAAAGGTCAATCAATGCTCTACAAGAGCTCAAGTGCAGTCATATTGCCAATCTCCTTCGGTATGCTTCCACTCAACTGGTTCCACAAGAAATCCCTGGCCAACACACAACAAATTAAAGCTATCATTATGCAATCGAGCCCCTAATAAGAAATACAAATGAATCGAGATGCAGATGGATCACTGAGGACTCACAATATTTTCACGTAAGGCAGTTGTCCGAGCTCCGGAGCCATTCTTCCGGTCAGGTTCATATTAAACAAGCGCCTAATTCTCAGCACAGACTAAACGTTAAGATGAAATAGACATTGATATATACCACAGATTTTTCCAGGAGGATATTCAAGAAAGAAGTACATACAGTTGTTGGACATGCATGTAGCCATCAGTGGTATTCAAGAAGCATATCACCCCTGTCCAATTCGAAGTGCAAGGATCGTACTTTGGATTGTACTTTCTGGTCCAATTGAGATGCTTTTCGGGATCGTTAAGCTTACTACGAACTGCCCGTAACGCAGCCACTGCACGCAGTAGACACCAAGTTTGATTTGATTGGATTATAATTTATTTTCATTTATAGGACAAAATAAAAAAAAAAGAAGAATGAAAAGAACAAGCAAAGCTATATAACCTTCTTGTGGATCAGTGAGTTGGCCATATGCAACTGGAGAAGACAAACATAACTGAAGCAAAACAAATATTCCTATGAGATAAACTGTCTTTGTTGCCATCTGCAAGTGCAACTAAAGCTAATGCCTGTTTTCAGACATAGACAATTACAAAGACTTCAAAAACAACCATACAAGTAGTGGCATTTTGATAGCGATTACTTGATTTAATATTCTTGCCAAAAAATTAGGGAGCTGGGAGTAGAGAAGCAGTCAGAAAATTTGAAATCATCAGCAAACATTTGGTACCAACTACTAGTTGGTCTAGCTGGACGGGGACGCTAGGTTCCTCGAGCAACATACGGGGTTCGAATATTGGAATCATGAACGAAGCAACTGGGTCGGGAGGGTCATCGTCATATCAGGCCTTTGTAGTTCTTGAATCCGAATTAGTCGGTCAATGAGTCGGAAACCGGATAGTTAAGAAAGAAAAAAAAAAAGATATCAATAAGTTTTCGGTAAATGGCGCTGTCGCATATATGTCAACGAGAGGGATGCAGGGGTTTACCTTGGTGAATTTGCAGATAAAAAATTTGAAGAAATCTTGGGAGGAGGAGACAGATTCAAGATACTACTGTTACAACGTTGGAAACTAGGAACTTGTACAAGGATGATCTCACATGGCGCCAAACCCGGTTTTGAACTCGGGTCGGGATGTGAACACAAAATAATATATCATTTTTGCTGAAATTTTTACATAGATTGAGTGTATTCACTATGTAGTTCAAATTCAACCACGTATTATATATCAATTTTTTTTTATAAAATATATATAACAAGCAATTAAATTTGAATCGCATTATATATTAATAGAGCCTGTACACCTGATTCATATAAGAATTTTCCTATCATTTACAATGACAAAAAAATATACTCACCCGACCCTAGAAATTAGAATTGTAAGGTTGCAGTTGTTGATGGGTAATAATCAGATGTGACATGCAAGTTGGTACCTCAAATATATTCACAATTTACTGGTGCTAACCAATCTTTGTGGATTGCATGTGACATGCAAAATTGTGACATGCAAGTTGGTACCAAATCCAATGGAATTTGATTTGGTAGTATACATTATAATAATACTTTTCAATCACACGCAATTCATATTTGATTTGCTATACTAATCAGTATGGGCCTTCCATAACTTTCCAAGGCTCGCAGTATTATATAATATTACTGGATTTGGCAACCTTACCTAAGGAGGTGAGATTGAAGTTGAGGAATTAGGTACTAATGAATACTCAGTGTGAAAATACATCTTTATACCTTAACAATGAATAGCCTTTTATAAAATGCGAGGGGTATTTTTGTCTTTAAAAAATAAAACTACATTTGTATCCCAAATCAAATGTGAAAAGCGTGATTGATAGCCATCCAACATATTATCACATTTCCAACATGAAACATTAAATACCCAAACTTCCACAACACCTCTATAAACCATATCTTCACCAATATCTTATCTCAAATAAAAAATGTCTTTTGGCCTCTTTTGATTAGTTATATTATATTGTAATACCAAGAATAATTCATCCAAAATTTCATATTTGATTCTTAATACTAGTATGTATTGAAATGCCTCAATCCATGACACCATGGATTGAAGCCATCATTTAAGTATGGATTCAGTCTTTGGGGGGGGGGGGGGGAAGGTTCGACTAGAGAAAGTTAACATGTACTACTTAATATTTTAAAATTGAATTTACTAAATTGTCCTTAATATAAAATGTTCAAAAACCAATAAGAAATAATTTTATGGGCAGAATGAAACTTTTGCTAATAATATAATGTAATCCACAACATCAAACAAAGTTGGTAGTACAATTGAAATTTGAGCCACGGACTTAATCCCACAAATCAAATATGATAGTTTAATTACAATTATCCAACCTAACATCCACACAAATACTATATACACATCAATCAAATCTACAAAATCAAAAGAGGCCCTTATATATTATTAATCGTGGCTCTATTTATTGAGGCTATTAATTAGTTGCACCGATGTTATTTATTTTGACACTTTTTTCCTAATATTATTTTCTTATTACATATCATATATGAGTACTTTGCGGTACAAAAACATTTCTTTAAACCTACATTGGAGTGAAGAGAGATATATTCGACGTACGACTATAAATTATAATTTTTGTAATAACAAATAATTTATTACAATCAATCAATTACATTAATATTATCAAATTAAGAACAAACTATTATAATTAAAAATTATCAAATATAAACAAAACAAAAATAAAAATTTAGAATACGTACGAGACCAAGTTAGTTCAAAATCCTAATTACAAAGAAAAAGTAAAATTAGTTTTATGTGGCGGGAACATTATTTTAATTTTTGCCTCGTTTCATATTAAGAAAAAGTAAAGCTAGTTTTATGCGGAGGGAACATTGTTTTAATTTTTTCCATGTTTCATATTATGCCTCACTAGTAGAGCGTCAACACTCAGTGAGTAGGTGCCCGTTTATTTTATTTTATTTTATTTTATTTTATTTTTGAGTAAGTAAATGATGTTGGGAGACTTCATGTGAATTATTAAATTAAGAAAATTAATTTTTTTTGGGTTAATTTCAATTTTGATCTCTGACGTTTACCCCCAAGTCAATTTTGGTCCTTCACGTTCCGACATTTCCAATTTTGGTCCCTAACGTTACATTTCGTTACCCAATGTCGTCCCTCCGTTAGTTTTTCCGTTAAAAATCCTAATTTTATTTACAATTTGCCCCCTTAAAAATTAAAAAATATCAAAATGCCCCCCAAATTTTTAAAAAAGAGCTAAAAAACCCCTTTAAAATAAAAAACCCCCTCAACCATTCAACCACACTCAATTTATTCTTTAACATTGTTTAGTTCAATATTTTAATAGATCGATAAAATAATAAAATAAATTATTTTCATAGCCTATATCTACTTAAATTTATTTTCATAGTTTGAAATGATAATTAAATTTTTTTCAATATACGGATAAATTTATGAAATAAATTAATCTTTAGTCTTTTAAATTAACTTTTCAATTTGAATTTTCATAGCCTATATCTACTTTTGATATTTTACTTTCAATTTTTTTTCAAATAAATCGAACAAATGGATAGAATTGTAAAATAAATATATATTTTTTTAATTCATAATTGTAAAATAATCCGGGTTCGAATCCTATTGCTTATAAAATTTATTTTGTTGTGCCTAAATATTTCAAAGGGGGGTTTTTAGCTCTTTTTTAAAAATTTGGGGGGCATTTTGATATTTTTTATTTTTAAGGGGGCAAATTGCAAATTAAATTAGGATTTTTAACAGAAAAACTAACGGAGGGACGACATTGGGTATCGAAATGTAACGTTAGGGACCAAAATTGAAAATATCGGAATATGAAAGACCAAAATTAATTTGGGGATAAACGTCAGGGACCAAAATTGAAATTAAGCCATTTTTTTTTGTTTGATAGATGTACTTGACACCCTGTAGGTGTCAATCCAATATCTTGAGAGAAGTTTAATCGCCCGGCCTTTCCATGAAATTACGGCGGGCCCAGCAGGCGCGGAAATTGTTATATCTCGCAAGTCTAAGCGACAATAATCTTCGAAAACATTTTTCTAAACGAAACGCGTGTTGGCCACTCAGTTTAAATTAAAGGCCAAAGCTTGGGTTCCTTATTATCATCAAAAAAAGGATGTCAAAGAAGCTTGATTTCCTAATATTATGAAAAACATTTCACCTTGCAGACAACAACAATGTCTGAAACAAGAGACCATGTCTCTATACACATAGACAGCATACTTCTAAGCTTGCCTTCATCCCACTGCAAGCCCTCAATCTTCCGAGTAAACGACGATCTCCGCGATAAAAACGAGAAGCTCTACGATCCAAAGGTAGTCTCAACAGGCCCTCTTCACCATGGCAAGGACAATCTCAAGAAAATGGAGCAGCACATGTTCAGGTAATTAAAGCTTCTCCTCAAGAGACGAAAAGAGTCAAGCGTCGACAAATATGTCATCGCAATAAGATCATTCGAAGAACGAGTGCGCAAAAGTTATTCAGACAGTCTTGAATTCACCTCGGATGACTTTGTGGAGATGCTACTTCTTGATGGCTTTTTTATCTTCGAGTTGCTTAGGAAATATCGCTTCGATCATATGAAAAAAAGCAATGATATAATTTTCCAGTACGAACATGTTCTTAGTCAGTTGAGGCATGATCTGATGTTGGTTGAGAATCAGGTCCCGTTTTTCGTGCTTGATCAGCTCTTCGCCATGACGAGAGCTGGCGATTTGGATGATGATATCTTTTATTTAATCCATCTTTTCATTAATGATATGTCTCGGTGGCCCGTGGATTCAGAAGTTTCTGGAAAAAAGTTCAAGAATGTAGACCATCTCCTAGGCCTGGTGCATAGGATCTGGTGTTCCTCGTTCGCTAAGATGACACCTACCAACACTTTTGCCAAAACAGAGGAAGAAAAAATGGTGGCCATAAATTCGACCACCGAGCTACGGGAGGCCGGGTTGAAATTCAAAAAACAGACATAAAGTAATTGTTTGGACATTGAGTTCATCAAAGGGGTGTTAAAAATTCCAGGTTTCCACGTTTCTGACGAAACAGAGTCGATTTTTAGAAATCTTATCGCGTACGAGCATTTCGTGATTGATAATCTTCCTAAGTATGCCACGGATTACGCATTTTTCTTGCATTGTCTGATATATTCGTCGAAGGATGTTGAGATACTGCGGCATCATGGGATTTTAACAAATTTGCTAGGCGATGATGATATGGTTTGTCATATGTTGAACAGGTTGGGCAGAAATATACTTATATCCGCCAATTTTTGCTACGCCGATGTGTTTGAAAAAGTGCAGGGGCACTGTGGTCGTCGGAGGAATAGATGGATGGCGAACTTGAGGCGAAATTACTTCAACGGTCCCTGGGAGATCATGTTGTTTTTTGCTGCTCTTATGCTGCTTGTTTTTACCTTGACACAGGCTGTGTTTTCAGTTCTGTCATATGTGAAGTCCAAGTGAACATGTTTTTGTGATTTGTTGTGTTATCCTTTGTTGTTGCAAGTAAAATGGTTTAGAGTTTGTTGGATAAGTTGTTTGTTAAGGTTGTAATGGGGACAATTGTTGTAGAAATACATGACTGTATAATGTTTCTTGTAATGAGATTAGTCGCTTCGTTTATTATCATATGATAAATATAATGCATTTGTCATACAAGTTTTGTCTTTTGTTAGTGTCGGATGGTGACACTGTGAATCAAAGAAAAGATTCATGGAAGATGAAGATTGTAGCCATGTTCATGATAAGCTTGTCATCTCACAAGATCCCATTCGCCGGATAATTCCGCTGAAAAAGACGAAAATGCCCTCAGAGAAACCTCTTTCTACACCCCCTTCTCCTTCTGCATATTCTAATTTTTTGTCATTTTCGTGGTCATCTAATAGCAAATTATGTACATCCATGGCGTGCCCGACTTCATCATCAACATCATTAGTGTCGTGCTCTTCATCCATTTCGAGCACGAAAGACTGGTCTTTTTTGAACGAGTTCTTATGGTCTTGTGTGAACTGTGAAGGACAATCCACACGTAATTGGCCCCAGCAATCACATGATGATCAAGGAGAAAAGCACTCTTGAAAATCCAACTTCTTTGGCTTATCCTTCACCATTAGTAAAAAAAACAAAGCAAACGATCCAAGAAAAGCCTGTGATTACCATGCTGAAGCCAAAGAAATGGGCCCGGGCTAGCTCACCGACTCTTGTCAGGCAGAAGAGCTTCTGAAGAGATCAAAATTCTTCGGGCCCCGGATCAATGCCCAACAAGCCTGGCCTGAGATCACCTTCGCCAAGCCGAAGATTCAATAGGCCTGGTGATCATAACAATAGACATCACGTTTCGACAAACGGGCCATACGAAAAATCTTGTAGGCACCCAATTGTGTCCAAGGAATGCAGTTAACTGTGGTGCTTCTGTGTGAGAAGGGAAAGTATTCGGGCCCCGACAGCGAGTCCGACCTGTGATTCGATGATTAATCGCAATGTTTCTGTGAAGAAAAAGGATATAGTTTCTCAACAGGTGAGCACAAAGAGTGATGGAGTTGGCTTTGGTGGGCCTGGAATTGGATACTGTCATGGAGGATATTTATAATCCCCTTATTGCCCTGGATTGTTTCGTATTTCTGTAAAATTTTCAGCATGCATTTTTTTTGGTTTGATCATTTTGCGTTCCCTCCAATTTGTTGTTGCCTTTTTTTGGTGTGTGTGTGTGGGGGGGGGGGGGGGGGGGTGAAGTATTTTGGAGTTCTACACTCGGGAACAGATTTCAAATTTGTAGCACAAAATAGAGAAATTTTATTTATTTATTTATTCTTTGGATTTTCGAATGAGTGTGATTAATGTATTTAAATTATGAAGAAGGGTCACGAGTTGATTTTGTCACAAACGTAAGTGATTCCCCTCGGTGGAAAATCAGAAATTTCAATAAAATGATTCTTGGGAGTTGAGAGAATAGAATTATGCCGATTTGGCTTAATTTAAGTGGTGAAATTAAGGCCTTAATTAAGTTCAATCCCATTGGTTGTCAATCTTTATATTAACTTAACAATGGAAACATCAAATATCTATTGCTTTAAATAAATAAGACATGCGTGCAGGAGTCTAGCTATTTATTTTTAGCTCTGCTACATTAGTAAGTGTAGCCTTACAGTTGATAAGCATTTCCACATAAGATTATTTTTACAAAAGAAGCCCAAAAGATAATACAAGTGCTTTCGAAACCCTCAAGAAGATGAAAGTTTTAATGTTGTTCATAGTTCAAGTTTCACAATGTCAACCGTTATGTAAAATCCGTCGAATCCGCCGCCTATTACGTCTGAAGAGCACGCCGAAAACCCGGTTCATCATACTCGCCTCAGCTGGTGCGGGGAGTGGCAGTGGCAACGAAGTTTGGACTACTCGTGGAGCCATTCTTAGCAGGGCAGTTGCAACTTCTTTCATAGTTGGCCTCTCTGCAGATGACTTCGATAAGCAGCTCTGTGCAAGCTTTGCTACTTGTGTTATTTGCTCAATCTTAGCCTCTGTGTTCATTCGGAGGTCTAGAATCCTAAGCAAGTTATTTTGTCTCAAGCGAAAGACAAAGCATTCGGCAAGAAGTTTTTCTCTTTTTTTTCTCTCAGGATCTATAGCCTTCCTTCCTGTCAATAGCTCTGCCAAGATGACCCCAAAACTGTAAACATCGCTCTTTTTTGTGGATTGACCTGAAAAAATATACTCAGGGTCCAAATAACCAAGCATATCCGTGTAGAACCGAACATCAGAAGTTAATGCAAAACCATGGACTTTGACAGTATAATCATTGGGGGTTAGTAATATGCAGGAGCTGCTGAGGTATCCATGAACCATTCCATGAGAATGCATATAGTCAAGCGCTTGAGCAGTTTCTGTGGCTATCGTCATACGGATATCCCACGAAAGATGACATTTGGGAATGTAATCATAAAGGGTCTCAACAGAAATGAACTCATAAACCAGTAGAGGGACTCGTTTCTCCAAACAACAACCAATCAACTTCACAACATTCATATGGCTAATACGGGAGAAAGTGACTAACTTGCTCACGAAAACCTTCATATCGCTTTCCTTAAGTTCTGGGCATTCCTGTATAGTTACTGTCCGGTTCGTTCCACCAGGCAGTATTCCTGTATAAGTGATGCCTGAAGGCTGTCCTCCATGTAAAACTCGATTTTCATCATAGTTGTTCGTAGAATTTTTGAGATCTTCTGCTGTAAAAATTACAAGCGTTTTGTGACTAGATAGCATTTTTTCTAGGCGGTCACCACCATTTCTCCGGAACTGACTTTTTCTTTGTGCAACGACTTTCTTCTGCTTGTGCAACCAAATTATAAAAGAACTGCCCAACACAGGAGCCACTAAAACTGTACAGATGGAACTTGAATGAATTCATTTTTCTCTATGGAAATTATACAAAATCCTTCAAAGGGGGATGAAAAACGAAAAGGAAAACAAAGATAAAGGGTGTTGATGATCAAGAAATTCACCTGAAGCCATGTAGAACATGGTAGAGCCAATAATTTTGCTTTTGGAATGGAAACCGTCGCCTTCTTTGTTGTTGTCTCCTTCGAATCCCTTTGGACCAGAACAAGAATAACTTCCTGGCAAATTTGTGCATGTTCCTTCACAGGGTGCCAAGGTAGCGCACTCATCAATATCTGGCAATCAAACAAACGCAACCTTTTGAAAATTCGAAGCATTATAGGAGATAAATCCTTAATTTCTTACAACTCAACTAAAACGAGTACCTTGACAACCATCAACAAGGTAAGGGTTGCCCTCAAATCCTTTCAAACAACTGCAACGATATCCAACTCCATTGCTCGAATCAGTGCATTCACTATGGATTGCTCGACAAGCATAACTAGAAACATCTTTCAAAGCTTCTAGGCAAGTCCCGTTTCCAACCGACCAATCAAGCACAACGGGCACACTCTTTCTATTCTTCAAATCCTTGAGATCCAAAGAAGAAAACTCAAAAGCCTGAGCTTCAACAACAAAGGCATAGCCACAGGGGTTAAAACTCGTCACGATCGTGTGATTTCTGAAACTCCGAACGTTCACCGAAAAATCTTTCACTCCTTTAGGAATCGAAGTCTGGCAGCAGCCAATCCCAGAGCACGTCCCGTCCGCGACATTTTCAATGTTGTCACACCAAGAAACGCATCCGGCGCTCATCCGCTTCCATTCTTGATCGGACCCCTCGACAAGCGCATACGTATCACATCCGACGGCTGTGAACTTGTTTCGGGTGCTGGAAATCGGGAACTTGGACGAACCAAGCCGTGATACAGTGCCGTTGATTCGTGCGCCTGATGCGTCGTAACAATCAGTAGCAACAGACGATAAAACTTTGATTAGTCCATCGATGGATATATGGAGAACTTCAACATTGTAGCCCCCTGAGTTTAAGAAGGGCTTGGGAGGATTGTAAGTGTAATTGCAAGTGATATGGAAAGATTGGTCAAGATTACAGCCGGGATTAGTCCCGAAAGGAAAAGGGACGGTGATGTTTCCACAGGTATTGGGACAGGTTGCTGCTGAATGAATTCGAGTACTTGCCGTTAATAGCAAGACCGATGTTGTAACAAGTATTGCTTGCCAAGTCATGGTTTCTGTGGATCTGTGAATGGAATTGAACAAGATAACAGAGGATTTGGATTGTGAACGACAAGAAGTTATTATTTGATTTGTCCCCGTTGGAATGTGATCGTATTTATAAGCCACGCTAGTCACTTCGGTGTGCTTTCCTTTTTTTTTTTTTTTTTTTTCTCGAAAAAACGGTGTGGTTTCCTGGAATGTGCCAAAAAAAAAGAAGAGAAAATTGGATTTTTAGTCTCATAAGTTGTTCCACTTTTAAATTTGGTCACAATCTTTCAATATTCTGATATTGCATCCCATAAGTTACTTTTTGTTTTAATTTTAGTCCCAAAAGGGGGTTTCCGTTAATTCTTAACAGAAAATGGCAAAATTGACGTTAGGATAATTGCAATTTACCCCTTATGTTCATCAAAATGTACAAAAACACCCCAAAAATTTACTTTTTTTTTATTTTATCCTAACTTTTGTTTAAAATTAATACACACACACACACACATATATATGAATTATGAATATAATTATATATAAAATAACAAACATACATACAAATATAATTATTTATAAATAATATTTATTTACTATGATTATACATTTATATACATAAATAAGTGCAAGAATATTAAATTTTTAAACAAAAATTAAGAAAATATTTATATTATATTTTGAATTTATTTTTGATGAACACAACTATGTATCTATATTTATACACAAAAATGTTGGTGAAAATGAGGAAAATGAAAGAAAAAAGATTCGAGTATTTGTTGGTAAAAAATATAGATATAACGAACAGTGATGGCGGTATTTTTTTTTTCCTAGTTTTGATTTTCTTCTTTTTTTTATTTTTCTAATTAATTTTTTCTTTATTTTGAAATAAGAAATTCTATTTGTTTTTATTCTTTTAAAATTGGATATAAACAAACTATTAAATTTATTAATATATAAAATGAAATATAGAGAAAGTACAAAATATATGTATAATACATCTTGTTATATTATTATATTTAAATTGTTGTATATATAAATGAAATTTTGTAAATATATTTGTTTTTTGTATTTTTATTTATTATTATACTTATATTATCTAGCTATTTATATATGTTTCTATATATTTTAAGTAAAAGTTAATATAAAATAAGAAAAGTAAAGTTTTGGGGGAGTTCTGCACATTTTGATAATCATGGGGGGTGTTTTTGTACATTTTGATGAATACAGGGGGTAAATAGCAATTAACCTAACGGCTTCCTTTAAGAATTAACGGAAACCCCCTTTTGGGACTAAAATTAAAAAAAAAGTGACTTATGGGATGTAATGTAAGAATGTTGAAAGATTGAGACCAAAATTAAAAGTGGGACAACGTATGGGACTAAAAATTCAATTCTCTCAAAAAAGAAACTACTAGAAAAGCACTGAGGATTGTAAAATATGGGTTCACTAATTACTAAATTGTTGCCACTGGGGTTGTAGCCCAGTGGCGGGGGTTCGAACCAACATCAGCGAGGTCTTGAGTTCGAATCCTCTTGTCCTCTCCCCCTTTCCCCTTGAGTGAGTGTGTGCGTTTGTGTGGGGGTGTCTTTCCGTTTGACATCTGTAGGGTGTCCCGAGTTGATTGTAATCGAAAAAAAAATTACTAAATTGTTCTAAAATATATAGCGGGCCTAGCAGGTCCAACCCCGTCGAGTCTGGAGTTGTGACCAGGACGGGTCCAGGTCTAGCAAATCTTTCATGGGTCGGGTCTTGAGTTTTGCCCAACCTGGCACATGCCATCCCTAATTTGGAGCGATTGAGCAAATCAAGAGATGAGAAAAATTATTTTTAAAAAAATTAAAGATTGTCGACCCTAGGAGTGCAAACGAATTGAGTTTTTAGAAATATTTAAAATCAAGCTCAAGCTCATGCTCATCAAAAAAATTTGGGCTCAAGTTCAAGTTCGGTTCATTTACAGTCGAGCCCATTTGAGCTCTAGCTTAAAATTGAGCTCATTTTCAATAGAACTTGTAATAAATCTTGAAATAAGATGATTTTTGATATATGACGTGCATATATTAAAAAATTGAATTATTATAACAAATATTTTGGATCTATATATCAATACTATATATAGTTTTGATATTTATACTTTTATAACTTATATTATTTTTGACATATTTTAAAATAAAAATTAAAGTTCATGGGCACGCTTGTGAGCTCTTGAACATTTATTTTTAGGCTCAATCTCGGCTCGCAAAAACACTCCAGCTCGATTAGCTCAAAAAAATCGGGCTTGAGTCAAGCCTAACCCGAACCAATTCATTGAACATTTTGAACCGGTTTAGTTCATCTTATACCCCTATTTGACCCCAATTGTTAATATTATTGGAATCACACTGAATGCACCATGAAGATTATAACGGGATAAGGTATAAAAGGACTGAATATAAAAAGACTTCCATTTTCTTAGTCCTTGTAAGATGCAAATCGGAGGAGGTATCTTGATTTAGACTTCGGAATGTAAAGGAAAATACTTAGTTTTGTAAATTCTGTATTCTTCTCATTATCAATACCAAAAGACCAAGAAATAATATAGGCTAGAAATAGTTGTAAACAAAAATACATATTCGGTGACCAAAACGAAATTAGTATAAAGAGTGGAGGATGATTTTGATTCTTGAATATAGGTAATTAAAAGTTCTTCCATAGGTATTTCAGTCCACTTCTTCTTTGAACTAGAAATTGCTATGGGAATCTAAATAAAGTTATTTGTTATTTCATGTATTGATTATGCACGATCGCTAATTTTATTATTATATAGGCATAAATATGAATTAGGATAAGAAATAAAATATTATTTTAAAATAGGGATTATATCGGACTAAATAATAGTTTCAAAGATGACTTACCTGTCAATGTCTGGCCTCTAATTTCCATGAAACCACCACCGTGGAACGTATGTGCAAACAATGTTTGTTCCATTTCTTGGTAGGCCCTTTTGGTACGTAAAACCGCGTGTTGACTACATCCTTAAACTAAACAAAAAAAGAAAAGAAAAGAAAAAAAAAAAAGTACCAAAAAAAGATTAAAAAAAATAAAGAAATAAAACAAAAGGCACATATCACCAAAGGACAAAACTTTTCAAGAAACCTGAATTCATATGATCAAAAAAAATGTCTGAAACAAGAGAACATGTCTCTATCATGGTTCGCCCTAACGATCGCGGGGAACGGAACGGGCATGACTGTTCCAATTCCACTGCCACATTGCGGAACGATTGCGGCGGAACGGGATTTTTTTAAATAAAATTTTTAAAAAATATACAAATTTATGAAAAAAAAACATATAATTACTTTTATAATTCCAAATATTACATAATTTCTTATTTTATAGAAGATATTAATTAAAAAAAAATATAATAAACTACAAATAATTAATGTTTGAAGTTTGTGTAGTAAAATTGTTATCAGTATAGCAATAAAAAATATGGATAGTACTGTAATGTCATCAAAATAATTATAAAAATAATACTTTATTAATATATTATATTTTATGTAATAAGTTATTTCAAAAAAAATATATTAATAAATTTATTAGTTTTTCGTACAAGTACTATACAGAAAATTAATGGTCCAATCCTAATTTTTTGTTTAAAATTGTTACTTAATCAAATTTTAAGGTCAAAATAAAAAATTTATCAAAAAAAAATAAATTATGTTGCTAGTAAGCCTAGTGGTCCCGTGTTTTTTCTTAAAAAAAATAAATATTTTCTCTCTCTAATTTTTTCTCTCTCTACTCATCTCTCTCTCTCCAGAATTTTCTATTCTTCATCGTCTTCAATCTTCAAGTTGCTGGTAAGCCTAGTAACAGCATCCCCATAAACGTTCCAGCCGATTTCTCCGACGTTCCGTTCCCTATCGGCGTTCCGATCCGAAAAATCGGATAGGAACGCCGATTTGGCCGATAAATTGCCGCTCCGACTCCGGCCCGAACCCGCGGCGGTTCCACTCCGTCGCGATGGAACGGCCACTGCCGTTCCGGCCGATTTCTCGGCGCGACGGCGAACCATGGTCTCTATCCACATAGATAACATACTTCTAAGCTTGCCTTCATCCCCCTGCAACCCCTCAATCTTCCGAGTAAACGATGATCTGCGTGATAAAAATGAGAAGCTCTACGATCCAAAGGTAGTCTCAATATAACCTTCTCTCCTGCCAATAGCTTGCCAAGATGACCCCAAAACTGTAAACATCGCTCATTTCTGTGGATCGACCTGAAAAAAGATACTCAGGGTCCAAAAAACCAGGCGTACCCGCTTAGAACCGAACATCAGAAGTTAATGCAAAACCATGGACTTTGACAGTATAATCATTGGGGTGTAGTAATATGCAGGAGCTGCTGAGGTTTCCATGAATAGTTGGCACCTTTGCATGAGAATGCATACAAGCAACCGCGCGAGCAATTTCTGTGGCTATCCTTATATGGATATCCCACGAAAGACTATATTTGTGAATGTAATCATAAAGGGTCTTAACAGAAATAAACTCGTAAACCAGTAGAGGGACTTGTGTCTCCAAACAACAACCAATCAACTTCGCAACATTCATATGGCTGATACGGAAGAAAGTGACTAACTTGCCCACGAAAACCTCAATATTGCTTTCATCAAGTTCTGGACATGCCTTTATAGTTACTATCTGGTTCGTTCCACCAGGCAGTATTCCTTTATAAGTGATGCCGAAAGGCTGTGCTCCGTAAAGAACTCGATTTTTGTCATAATTGTTCGTAGCATTTTTTAGATCTTCTGCTGTCAAAATTACAAGTGTTTTGTGACTAGATAGCATATTTTCTAGGAGCTCACCACCATTTCTATGGAACAGTTTTTGTCTTAGTTTAATGACTTTCTTTTGCTTGCGCCTCCAAAATATCCAAGAACTGCCAACAGCGGCTACTACGAAACCTGTTTGCATACTCGAGTTTAAATCCCACGCCCAAAAAAGGGTGTCAAGCCATATAGAAGATACCACTATCAAATAATTTAGCCACTGGAGCGTCACTTCATACGCGTGGAATTAATTTTGACAGCTCAGTTATTTAGTTTAACCAAGTCAGATTACTCAGCTTAACCAAGTTAGTTAGCAAGATATTTTTCTTTCCGCTCTTAGCTTGTTGTATATAAATAGACACAAACTATACAGATGGAACTTGAATGAATTCATTTTTCTCTCTATGGAAATTATACAAAATCCTTCAAAGGGGGATGAAAATAGAAAAGGAAAACATAGACAAAGGTTGTTGATGATCAAGAAATTCACCGGAAACAATGTAGAACATGGTAGAGCCAATAATTTTGCTTTTGGATTGGCAACCGTCGCCTTCTTTGTTTCCGTCTCCTTCGAATCCCTTTGGACAAGAACATGAATAGCTTCCTGGCAAATTTGTGCGTATTCCTTCACAGGTCTTCAAGTTAGCACACTCATCAATATCTGGCAATCAAACAAACACAACCTTTTGAAAATTCGAAGCATTATAGGAGACAAATCCTTAATTTCTTACAACGCAACTAAAACGAGTACCTTGACAACCATCATCGAGGTAAGGGTTGCCCTCAAATCCTTTCAAACAACTGCAACGATATCCAACTCCATTGCTCAAATCAGTGCATTCACTATGGATTGCTCGACAAGCATAACTAGAAACATCTTTCAAAGCTTCTAGGCAAGTCCCGTTTCCAACCGACCAATCAAGCACAACGGGCACACTCTTTCTATTCTTCAAATCCTTGAGATCCAAAGAAGAAAACTCAAAAGCCTGAGCTTCAACAACAAAGGCATAGCCACAGGGGTTAAAACTCGTCACGATCGTGTGATTTTTGAAACTCCGAACGTCCACCGAAAAATCTTTCACTCCTTTAGGAATCGAAGTCTGGCAGCAGCCAATCCCAGAGCACGTCCCGTTCGCGACATTTTCAATGTTGTCACACCAAGAAACGCATCCGGCGCTCATCTGCTTCCATTCTTGATCGGACCCCTCGACAAGCGCATACGGGTCGCATCCGACGGCTGTGAACTTGTTTCGGGTGCTGGAAATCGGGAACTTGGACGAACCAAGCCGTGATACAGTGCTTTTGATTCGTGCGCCTGATGCGTCGTAATAATCAGTAGCAACAGACGACAAAACTTTGATTAGTCCATCGATGGATATATGGAGAACTTCAATATTGTTGCCCGCTGAGTTTAAGAAGGGCTTGGGAGGATTGTAAGTGTGATTGCAAGTGATAAGGAAAGATTGGTCAAGATTACAGCCGGGATAAGTCCCGAAAGGAAAAGGGATGGTGATGTTTCCACAGGTATTGGGACAGGTTGCTGCTGAATGAATTCGAGTACTTGCCTTTAATACCAGGACCGATGTTGTAACAAGTATTGCTTGCCAAGTCATGGGTTCTGTGGACCTGTGAATGGAATTGAACAAGTTAATAGAGGATTTGAATTGTTAACGATAAGAAGTTTCTATTTGATTTGGCCCCGTTGGACTATGATAGTAATTATAAGCTACGCTAAAGCTACCTCAGTGTGGTTTCCTGGAAGGTGCAAATAAAAAAGAAACTACTAGGAAAGCACCAAGGGTTGGAAAATTGGGTTCACCGTGTGGGCTCGCGCGAATCGTTGTTGAAAAAGTAACCCTCAAGCAACAAAGAAACGAACAAGAAACACAATGGAAAGAGGCCACCCCTTTTTGTACATACAACAAATCTTGAGATGACTTTATGCTTTGGATACATTGTTTTTTCGTTTTTCACTCGTTTCATGCTGTAACCATTAGAACGTCAACAACTGGTGAGTGGTTATTCAATGTATCACGCACGTAGCGCTTCATCTTGTATAGCACTTAACTCTAAAGGTTGCGAGCCAAAGTTCGTAAGAGTACTGGCTAGGTTTTACGAATTGGAAAACGAGATTTTCATAAAAATGAATCAAGCTCTAAATTTGAATCCTAGTTTTATTTAATTTATGCTTACAACAATATCTTAATGTATGTTTGATTATTTTATTTGGTTTTATTATAATTTATTGATGAGAATACTTTTTTTAATTACTAAATCATCTTTTTTAAGAATTCACAATTTGGAGTAGGGACAACAATGGCTCTCCCTACCCGTTAGCGTGTGTTTAAGAGATATAAATGGGTTGAGGGCGGTTCTTGGGCTTTAGTTTTAAAATATGGACTTGTCCCAATCCCAACTCCCTAAAAACTATCTATCTATCTATCTATCTATATATATATATATTAATTTGTAAATTTATATGATATATATTTATAATTACAAATAAATGCATATATAGTTACATATAGAATATAAACATGACATTTCGTATATATTAAGTAATTATATTATATTAGTGAAAAAGTTATACTTTCAATATATATAAAATTAATTATATGTTTAATTTTTTTTAACTTTTTTAAAATTCAAATAAGATAAAAATTCATAAAGAATTAGTTTCAATGTACAACTATTAAATTTTCAATCGTTAGAAAGTTGTGCTACTATTATTTGTGTTTTAAAAAATATTTTTAAATTCTTCTAAAATATAAAGCGGGTCTAGCAGGTCCAACCCCGTCGAGTCTGGAGTTGTGACCAGGACGGGTCCAGGTCTAGCAAAGCTTTCATGGGTCGGGTCTTGAGTTTTGCCCAACCTAACATGTGCTATCCCTAATTTGGAGCGATTGAGCAAATTAAAAGATGAGAAAAATTATTTTAGAAATATTTAAGATCAAGCTCATGAAGCTCATCAAAAAAATTTGGGCTCAAGCTCAAGCTCGTCGAGCTAATAAATTTGTGTTCAAATTCAAGCTTATCACCAAAAATTTGAGTTCTAGCTTGGTTCATTTACAGTCGAGCCCATTCGAGCTCAAGCTTAAAATCGAGCTCATTTTGAATAGAACTTATCATAAATCTTGATGTAAGATGATTTTTGATATTTGACGTGCATATATTAAAAAATTGAATTATTATAACAAATAATTTGGATATATATGTCAATACTATATATAGTTTTGATATTTATACTTTTATAACTTATATTATTTTTGACATATTTTAAAATAAAAATTAAAGTTCATAAGCAGGCTTATGAGCTCTTGAACATTTATTTTTAGATTCAAGCCCGGCTTGCAAAAAAGTTCCAGCTCGATTAGCTCAAAAAAATCGAGCTTGAGTCGAGCCTAACCCGAACCCATTCATTGAACTTTTGAACCGGCTCAATTCATCTTATACCCTTAGTTGACCCCAATTGTTAATATTGTTGGAATCACACTGAATGCACCATGAATATTACAACGGGACAAGGTATAAATAGGACTGAATATAAAAAGACTTCCATTTTCTTAGTCCTTGTAAGATGCAAATCGGAGGAGGTATCTTGATTTAGACATCGGAATGTAAGAGGAAATTACTTAGTTTTGTAAATTCTGTATTCTTTTCATTATCAATACCAAAAGACCAAGAAATAATACAGGCTAGAAATAGTTGTAAACAAAAAGACATATTCGGTGACCAAAACGAAATTAGTATAAAGAGTGGAGGATGATTTTGATTCTTGAATATAGGTAATTAAAAGTTCTTCCATAGGTATTTCAGTCCACTTCTTCTCTTGAACTAGAAACTGCCATGGGAATCTAAACAAAGCTATGATGCACGGACAGGGATAGGGACAGAACACGACACGACATGATACGGACACGGCGACACGAAAAATCTCAAAATTTTAGGACACGACACGGCTTTGATATGGTTGTTAAAAAATATTTTATATGATATTATATATTTATAATTTATTAAATTAAAATATGTGATAGATAAATAATAATATTCATCATTAAAACAAACACTTTTTAATTGGATTATAAGATTTAAAGATTAAAAAAATTACTTGTTATTTTCAGTGTTTTCGCTAAAATTTTTAAAATTTTAAAAAAGACCCCATTTAAACTTTGTAATATATCAAAAAAGCCTCGGCCGTGTCCAATACCGTGTCGTAATTTTTTCTTTTATTTTTTTTAAGTTTCGAACATGTTTTTGCCATGTCGGACACGTATCGGGGCCGTGTCCATATCCGACACGTATTCGACACTGCACGAGATCATTTTTAGGAGTATTCGTGCATCATAAAAACTAAGTAAGTTATTTGTTATTATATGTATTGATTATGAACGATCGCTAATTTTATTATTATATAGGCATCAATGTGAATTAGAATAAAAAATAAAATATCATTTTGAAATAGGAATTATATCGAACTAAATAATAGTTTCAAAGACGACTTACCCTGTCAATGTCTAGCCTCTAATTTCCATGAAACCACCACTGTGGAATTTATGTGCAAACAATGTTTGTTCCATTTCTTGGAAGGCCCCTTTGTTACGTCAAACCGCGTGTTGACTACATCATTAAACTAAACAAAAAAAGAAAAGAAAGAAAAAAAGTACCAAAAAAAGATTAAAAAAATAAAGAAAGAAAACAAAAGGCACATATCACCAAATGACAAACTTTTCAAGAACCGTGAATTCATATGATCAAAAAAAATGTCTGAAACAAGAGAACATGTCTCTATCCACATAGATAACATACTTCTAAGCTTGCCTTCATCCCCCTGCAAGCCCTCGATCTTCCGAGTAAACGACGATCTGCGTGATGGAAATGAGAAGCTCTACGATCCAAAGGTAGTCTCAATAGGCCCTCTTCACCATGGCAAGGATAATCTCAAGAAAATGGAGCAGCACATGTTCAGGTCCTTAAAGCTTCTCCTCGAAAGGCAAAAAGAGTCGAGCGTCGACAAATACGTCATCGCAATAAAATCATTAGAAGAACAAGTGCGCAAATGATATTCAGAAAGCGTTGAATTCAAGTCGGATGAGTTTGTGCAGATGCTACTTCTTGATGGCTTTTTTGTCATCGAGTTGCTTAGGAAATATCGCTTTGATCATATGAAAAAAAGCGATGGTATAATTTTCCAGTACGAACATGTTCTTAGTCAGTTGAGTGTAATATCCCGGAATATTAATGTATTTTATGACTGTGATTTATTTGAGAACTTGGGGTGTTGGGAAGAAACAGAGAGAGAGAGAGATGAGAGACAGATTGGGAATAAACTTTTCTGATGATTTCATTTCACTCAATTCATCCCTTAAATACAATGGAAAAAGCAAATAACAAAATCAAGGAAATCTAAACGACTTGTACGATCGGCTGGTGTAGTGCTGAGCACTATATGCCAGTGCTTGGCCGTTAGAGACCGTTCGTCCAGTTTGAATATGGGTCGTCGGATGACGATCTTTTTGGACGGCTGAGATGGTGTTGCGTGGCTGCTCCAGGAATGGACAGCGCATTAAGTAGAACGACGCCGTATTTCTTTTCCCCTCTTTCGATTTTGCCCTTGTTTCTACGGTCACGATTAAATCGCTGACTTTTGATCCAATGGCTCTGATTAAATGGGGAAAATTGCTGAATTAACATTATATTTCCCCCCCTTGAATCGATCCTTGTCCCCAAGGATCAAAGTTAGGAAACTTCGCTTGGATTACACTGTAATCTTCCCACGTAGCTTGTTCAGGTGTTGAGTATGCCCATTGAACCAAGATTTGGGGCACTGCTACGTTATTTCGTGGTACAAGTCTCTTTCCTAACACGGCGACGGGGCATATCTTGTAATTTTCTTCTTGATCCATTTCTGGTAGCCTAGTGGTGGGGATGTGCTTGCTGCCTATCTTCTTCTTAAGTAGCGAGACATGAAAAACGGGGTGCACCTGACTTCCCTCAGGGAGCTGTAGTTTGTAGGCTACACTTCCAATCTTTTGCTCAACTACGAAGGGCCCGTAGTACTTGGGTGCTAGCTTGAGATGCCTCCTCATTGCCACTGTAGTCTGTCTATAGGGTTGTAACCTCAAGTACACTTGATCCCCAACCTCAAACGACCTCTCACTCCGGTGTTTGTCTGCATACGTTTTCATTCTGTATTGCGCGTAACTCAAATTCTCCTTCAAAAGTTCAATGATTTTGGTTCTCTCTTGTACCCATGCAATGACCTCTTTGTGCTCAGTGTGTGCAAATGGTCCTAGCGGAATATGGGAAGAAGAATAACCTTACAAGGCCTGGAAAGGGGTTAACTTGAGGCTGGTATGATAGTTAGTATTATACCAATACTCAGCTAGTGATAACCACCTATTCCACGTTTTAGGCCTTTGATGACTCATGCATCTAAGATATGCCTCTAAGCACTGATTAACCCTCTCAGTTTGACCATCTGATTGGGGATGATATGCAGTGGACATGTCTAAAGAGGTTCCTAACAACTTAAACAATGACTTCGAAAACTAGACTTGTGAATATTTTGTCTCTGTCAGAGACTATGCTAATGGGCAATCCGTGCAGTTTGTAAACATGATCAAGGAAGACCTTGGCTATGTTTTCAGCCGTGTACGGGTGTGTGAGTAAAACAAAATGCGCATATTTGGTGAACCTGTCTACAATGACTAAGATGGAGTTCTTGCCCTCTGAATGTGGCAATCCTTCAATGAAATCCATGGTTATGTGTGACCACGCCTGTGAAGGGATGGCCAATGGCTGTAGCAATCCTGGGTAAGGAACATGCTCATTTTGGTTTCTTTGACAAACATCACAGCTCCTTACCCAATGATTGACATTTTCTTTCAGTTTGGGCCAATAAAAAAGGGACTTAACCCTTTGATAGGTCCCTTGAATACCTGAATGACCCCCTACTGTAGAATCATGTAGTATCTGCATCACTTTCTCTCTCAAATTCCCTTGTTGACCCACACAAATCTTGTTATTATATCTTAGCAACCCATCCACATATTGATACTCAGGGTGGGCATGAGGGTTTAGCACCTTTGCTTGTATAATTTTCTAAAAAATCTCATCCCCCTCATAACTGGATTGTATTTGAGAGATCCAAGTGGGGACTGCCACAGTGATGCCATAGCTCTCCCCTTCTGGTTGTTCTCTTCTTGATAGGGCATCTGCTGCCCTATTTTCATTGCCTTTCTTGTACTGCACCACATAGTCCAGTCCCATGAGTTTAGATACCCACTTTTGCTGTAGTATGGAATCCACCCTTTGGTCAAGTATGTGTTTTAAGCTTTTTTGATCCGTCTTGATCACAAAAGAGTGCCCTTGGAGATAGTGCTTCCACTTAGTTACAGCTAATAAAATAGCCATGAACTTCTTTTCATAGATGGATAATCCTTGGTTTTTGATTCCTAAGGCGTTACTCATGTAAGCAATAGGTCTGCCATGTTGCATTAGCATTGCTCCTATCCCCTTCCCACAGGCATCAGTCTCAATTTCAAAGGGTTGGCTAAAATCAGGAAGAGCTAAAACTGGAGATGAAACCATGGCTTGCTTTAAGCTATTGAAAGCTTGAGTAGCTGCTTCAGTCCATAGGAACCCGTTCTTCTTTAGCAACTCTGTGAGGGGTTTACTAATGATTCCATAGTGCTTTATAAACTTCCTGTAATACCCCGTAAGGCCTAGGAATCCTCTCAATGCCTTTAAATTCTTAGGCAAGGGCCATCCCACCATGCATTCTATCTTTTCAGGATCTGTGGCTACTCCTTTGGCAGAATAATATGCCCCAAGTAGTCGATTTGTTCCTTCATGAAGCTGCACTTGCTTCATTTGGCAAATAACTTATGACTCCTCAATCTATCTAAGACTTTCTCTAGATGTTCCAAGTGTTCTTCCTTGCTCTTACTGTAGACTAAAATATCATCAAAGAAAACCAAAATTGACTTCCTCAAATACTCAGAGAAAACTTGATTCATTAAAGCTTGGAATGTTGAGGGTGCGTTGCATAGACCAAACGGCATCACCAAGAACTTATAGTGACCCTGGTGAGTAACAAAACTGGTTTTGTAAACATCCTCCTTCTTCATCCTTATTTGAAAATAGCCAGATCTTAAATCAATCTTAGAGAAACACTCAGCTCCATGTAATTCGTCCAGCAGCTCATCTATAACCGGAATGGGGAACTTGTGCTTGACTGTTAGACTGTTCAAGTGTCTATAGTCAATGCACATTCTCCATTGCCCATCTTTCTTTTTTACTAGCAAAACTGGGGAGGCAAAGGGGCTTTTCCTGGTCCTTATAATCCCTGCTTCTAATAATCCTTTTACTCTATTTTCTATCTCACTTTTCTGCACATGGGGGTATCTGTAAGGGGCTTGTCTCTTGGGTATGGAGTGAGGTAATAGGGTGATTTGGTGCTCAATCTCTCTCTCTGGGGGTAAGGTTGTGGGTTCTGAGAATACATCGTCATATTTTTGCAATAAATATTGGAGTTGCTGGTCCTCCACTCCCTTTATCTCATCAGCCTTGACAGAGAACAGTTGCCCAAATAATCCAGAGCTCCCCTTCTTAAAGAACTTGCTGAAACTCTTGGCTGATACTAGCTGTAGTTCTGCCTTTTCACTCATAGCTTTCATAGAGACCTTCTTACCTTGTCTGGATATGGTGACCTTCATTTTGTCATAATCAAATTCCACAAGGCTGTTGGCCCTGAGCCAGTCCCCCCTAGCACCATGTCACATCCTCCTAGCTTGATGGTTCTAATGGGGTACTTGAATTGGTGCCCTTGAATGTCCCAGGTGAAGTCTGCATAAACCCTCCTACTGATGAGCTTGTTCCCATTAGCTACACTCACCATCATAGGGGTGGTGGGTTGGATCAAACATCCTAGTTGAAAGGCTATCTCTTCATCTAAGAAGCAGTGAGTGCTGCCACTGTCAATGAGGATATGGATTTCCTTGCCGTGAGACTACCCCTTGATCTCAGTGTGTTCATGTCTGTGTTACCAGACATGGCATTGAGTGACACTGGGACATCTTCTGAAATAATCTCCTCATCCATATGTTCCTCTTCTTCTTGCTCAGCATTGAGAGCTGACTCCTCCTCCTCAGACATCATCATGTAAATCTGTCTTTGTTTGCATCGATCCCCCGGTGTGAAAGTCTCATCACAGTTATAGCAAAGATTTTTTTCTCTTCGGGCTCTCATTTCAGCAGCAGTTAGTAATTTGCGAACAGTGGGATGGGGTTCAAAGTTAGGTCGATAAGATGGTTTAGGGGGTGCGGTGTAATTTTTTGGAAATATGGGAGTTGGGTTTTTGTAATTGGTTTTGTTTTGAGCAAAAGGTTTGTTGATGGTTTGAGCCCTCTTGACAATTGCATCCACCGTAGCTTCTTGTTTCTTGGCTAAAGACACTGCTTGTTGGAAACCCGTTGGCTTGAGTGCCATGACAGCCCCCTTAACATCATCTCTAAGGCCACTAATGAAGCTGGCTGTGAAAAATTCTTCAGGAAAATCCTTATGGAACAAGATCATCTGAGATTTCAGTTCCTCAAATTTTTCCAAATATTGTGCCACTGAGTTCGTCTGGTGCAGTTTGTTGAACTCCCCCACCATAAGCTCTGGATCTGTCTCATCAAACCTTTCGTACACAGCCAGCACAAATTCTTGCCAATTTGGCATGTCTTTGCACTCTAAATACCCCTGGAACCAACATTCAGCCCTCCCATCTAAGTATACAGACGCTAGAGGGACCTTTTATTCTTCAGAAATACTAGCCAAGATCTAGAAATACCTATTGCATTTCCTCACCCATGCTCTAGGATTGCTCCCATCAAACTAGGGAAACTCCATTCTAGGGAATGGGGAAGTATTGCCGTGTGTTCCTGAAGTCTCAGATTCACTCCCCTCATGAGCAAATCTAGAATTATAGGAAGAAGGTGAACCTTTACCCGCTGGAGCTGATAAACCCTCCCCCAATACTGAATTATTCTTGTTATACTGGTGTAACTGCTCAATGAAGCTCTGGAGTTGCTGTTGTATTCCCAACTGGCTGCTTTCCAATACCTTAACGGTGGTTTGGAGCTCCTTTTGATAGTCCATGACCACCTCTAGCTGCCCCTGGAAATGACGTTCATTTGTCACCCGTAAAGCCTTCTCTTCGGCTAGCAATGCTTCCTGTTTCTTGTGAGCTTCCAGTAGCTCTTTCATTTTGTTGGTTTCCGCCATAGCTAGAACCTAGGTCGCCGAGGTCGTAGGCTCCGATACCAAGTTGTAATATCCCGAAATATTAATGTAATTTATTACTGTGATTTATTTGAGAACTTGGGGTGTTGGGAAAAAACAGAGACAGAGAGAGATGAGAGAAACAGAGGAAGAAAAAATGGTGGCCATAAATTCAACCACCAAGCTATGGGAGGCCGGGTTGAAATTCAAAAAACAGACACAAAGTAATTGTTTGGACATTGAGTTCATCAAAGGGGTGTTAAAAATTCCAGGTTTCCACGTTTCTGACGAAACATAGTCGATTTTTAGAAATCTTATCGCGTACGAGCATTTCGTGATTGATAATCTTCCTAAGTATGTCACGGATTACGCATTTTTCTTGCATTGTCTGATATATTCGTTGAAGGATGTTGAGATCCTGCGGCGTCATGGGATTTTAACGAATTGGCTAGGCGATGATGGTATGGTTTGTCATATGTTGAACAGGTTGGGCAGAAATATACTTATATCCTCCAATTTTTGCTACGCCGATGTGTTTGAGAAAGTGAAGGGGCACTGTGGTCGTCGGAGGAATAGATGGATGGCGAACTTGAGGCGAAATTACTTCAACGGTCCCTGGGCGATCATGCCGTTTTTTGTTGCTCTTATGCTGCTTGTTTTTACCTTGACACAGGCTGTGTTGTCAGTTCTGTCATATTTGAAGTCCAAGTGAACATGTTTTTGTGATTTGTTGTGTTATCCTTTGTTGTTGCAAGTAAAATGGTTTAGAGTTTGTTGGATAAGTTGTTTGTTAAGGTTGTAATAGGGACAATTGTTGTAGAAATACATGACTGTATAATGTTTCTTGTAATGAGATTAGTCACTTTGTTTATTATCATATGATAAATATAATGCATTTGTCATACAAGTTTTGTCTTTTGTTAGTGTCGGATGGTGACACTGTGAATCAAAGAAAAGATTCATGGAAGATGAAGATTGTAGCCATGTCCATGATAAGCTTGTCATCTCACAAGATCCCATTCGCCGGATAATTCCGCTGAAAAAGACGAAAATGCCCTCAGAGAAACCTCTTTCTACACCCCATTCTCCTTCTGCATATTCTAATTTTTTGTCATTTTTGTGGTCATCTAATAGCAAATTATGTACATCCATAGCGTGCCCGACTTCATCATCAACATCATTAGTGTCGTGCTCTTCATCCATTTCGAGCACGAAAGACTGGTCTTTTTTGAATGAGTTCTTATGGTCTTGTGTGAATTGTGAAGGACAATCCACATGTAATTGGCCCCAACAATCACATGATCATCAAGGAGAAATGCACTCTTGAAAATCCAACTTCTTTGGCTTATCCTTCACCATTAGTACAAAAAATGAAGCAAACAATCCAAGAAAAGCCTGTTATTACCGTCCCGAAGCCAAAGAAATGGGCCTGGGCTAGCTCACCTACTCTTGTCCAGCAGAAGAGCTGCTGAAGAGAATAAGATTCTTTTCTTGTCCCGAAGATGGCAGGAGCATATTTAGAGTCCACCCTCGCGAGGAGCCCTTTGAGCTCCTGAATACGCCCATCTGAGAGATGCGTGGTCACCTCAGGAATGGGGGCATCCCCCAAGATAGAATCTAGCAAATCCACCACTGCCTTGGCACTGCTTAAAGGAGTTGAACCTGATAGTGATCGAGGGGAGGTAACTTGTAGGGAAAAAAGGAGTTAGAACATACGAACCAACAAGGAACCAGAGCAGCAAGGGAGCAGTATTACTTGAGAGCTACCAGTAGGGGTGTCTGGCAGCGAAGAAGCCGTAGAAGGGAGCTGGGCGATAGGTTGAGCAATAGGCTGTGGGAATTAAAGTCAGAAGAGGATGTAGCTAGATAAGCAGAAATAAGCAAAATAGACATTACCTCAGTCATCTTGATAGGAGGAGGAGGAGTCGGCATGTCCATCCTTTCAGATGGATGAAGGCCTGGAATATCAATAGGTGAGTATCCCTCCGCAGTCAGGTCAACATGAATCTGGTCGATAGCCTCATCGACATCTGTCTCTTCAGAAGGCGATTCCTCAGCACTCTCTACCTGAGGGCCGGTAGAAGCGGAAGGAGTACCACTGGAGGAGGGTTCAGAAGTAGAAGCAAGCATCACCAAGCGCCTTTTCGTCGCCATTTGTTTAACACGCGTTGG
Source organism: Petrea volubilis (assembly GCA_026212405.1). NCBI lineage: Eukaryota > Viridiplantae > Streptophyta > Magnoliopsida > Lamiales > Verbenaceae > Petrea > Petrea volubilis. The sequence goes on along the minus strand of CM047874.1, from coordinate 3,102,471 downwards.
CCTTGGGCCAATAGCGATAGTAATAGTGCTTTTGCTCCGGCGAGGGGCCTGCAAAGAAAGAAATCAACATGGTGAAAATCAAAAAGATAGAATCAAAGGACAGATACCTGGTTGGAGACGTTCGATTCATCATCATCAGAGTCAGACACTTTGATCACGCCCTCAATCTTTGTTGAAGGAAAGTGGCAGGCAGAACGACGAGTACCCACGTGAATAGGGGCTGGCGTAGGAGTAGAAGTAGGGGATGGAATGGGAATTCCAGCAAGAATGGCAGCGGCAGCAGTCACCATGGCTTCGGTCTTCTTGCGGGAGCCTAGAAACAAAGTGAGCAGAGATCCAGCGACAGTATAAGAAAAGACCAAGACAGTGGGAGCAAGGATGAAGGTAATACCTTTCCCTTCTATGGTTACCGCGTTACTCCGACAAAGGGGCAGTGAGTCCAAAGAGCTCAACCCTACGAACTCCCACGCGTCATTAGCAAACAAACCGCTGAAGGTAACCTCGTCAAGGAAGCTCATGGGCCTTTCAAGGGGAAGGTTGGGGATAATCACCCAAGGGACAAAATCAAGTGGGGGGGGGGAGGGGCAGTCAAGCATATTGGTTTGTAAAAAGTAGACCAATGCGGGGTCTTGTCTTCTAGTCTCTTCCTAACGGTATACAAATGCTATTTTGCCTTAGCTATCATTTGTTCTTTCTTTTCGAAAAAAGTAATTGAAGCTTGCCTAATGCATCTGTCACGGTGAAGGGAATTCCAGGTAATATTATAAAAGCGTTCGAATTTCTCAATACCTTTTTTGCCCTCGACAGATTTGACGAACACATCTTCAGGGAAAGGCACATCGGTAGTGACCTTTGGGGGCACAATCGAGAAGGTGAAACGGGCCATGGCTGCATGAGCAGGCTTAGTTCGAGAACAATCCAGATATCCATTCCACCAAGTCTAGAAGGCCGAAGTGGCTCTAAGGTCTCTAGCAAAATACATGAATTCAAATTCACTTAGACGATACCAAGAACCTTCTGTTAAGCTCCTAAAGACATCAGCACCCCGATTTTTGTATTTGTTTAGCTTGAAACGTGACGAGTTAATCATCACGACTGGGGCGGGCAAAGATTGAATAATGCCTAACTGATGTGCCACGTAATGAGGAGTATACGGCAAAAGACGGCTAGAGATCATATTGTCAAAACGAAAACAATATGGCAAGTCTCTAGCAGTAAGGAAGGAAGCCTATCGCCTTTAGTCACTAATGTGGAAAGATTTAGACCCATGGCGGTAGAACGCCGGGTCACCGCTGCAAAGGACATCCTACTCTGGTATGCTACCGTCTCGCGGAAGGTAGAAACGGTCGAAGGCTCTTTCGAGGTTGGCAATGGAAATGGTAGTACGTGCCAAAAATGTTGCGAAGAGCTCCCTTTCTATCCTCATACCAGTGGATCTTGCGCAGAAGTGAGTCAATCAATGCTCGTTGGAGTGAACAACCTCTGAGTACATCCACAAGTAGATATGGCCAGAGTTATGAATGTGGCCGATTTATAGCTAGAGTTCTTAGGGACTGCTCAATGCATTTTTGTCATAGATATGACCCGAGTCATCAATGTGTGTGTCTGTAGTCGAGTCTTTTAAGGTCCAAGTGGCAAGTAGCTATCGTCCCCAAACACATTCTCTTTTTGATTTAAGCTTTTCGACCCTTTTCGATCTTTAAAGTACTAAATTGTTTAGTTCTACATTAAGTTGTAGGCGAGTAGAGCTTTAGGGGTAGTGTTTGCCTACTTCGATTCAATCGCTTTTCGTTGGAAGTCTTAGGCGCATCACATTATTTTTTCACTTGGAATCAATAAGACTTCCACTTGTGTGCTCCTGCACACTGGCATGCTCACACCTGAACACCAAGAGCTCACTTCGTATTTGTTGTTTTCCTATCAAACTCAATGGATTTGAACTGTGAGCTACCACTTCATTGTAAACGCTGAAAATTTATGCAAACAATAACAAGATCATTAGTGTTGTAACAAGCATTGCTTGGCAAGTCATGGTTTTCTGTGGATTTGTGAATGGAATTGAGCAAGTTAAAAGAGGATTTAAGTTGTGAAGGACAACATTTTTCTACCCATTAAAAAGCTACTTCAGTGTGGTTTCCTAGAAGGTGCAACAGACGACTGAAAATACGAGGAAAGTTCCGATACTCGATGTACTAATAGTTTGTCTTACGAAAGAAAGTATTGATAAAAACATGGAGGCACTGATTAATAATTATGACCAAATGATGATGAAGATTATAACGGGATAAGGTATTGTTTGGACCCGAAAAATAAATTTCTGTATCGATTCAGAGTGGGCTGATATTGGTCCTTTTTGCCATGCCAAAATGAAATTAATAAGGCCCAGGTTATTTCGACGTGTACACAGAGACCTATGGTAGAGGCCCAGGCCAAAATGAAATAACGGCCCATGGCCTAGTCAGTAGGAATATAAAATCAGAAAAATAAGATAAATACAGGAATAATCAGATCCTTTAATTTTAGGTGTTGTTAGATGGAAATGACTAACTAGATAAAGATAAGGTAGGAAGTTATATCTGAAACACGCCCAAAATAAAGGGCATGTACTGTTGGGTATTTGAAATCCAGGTGACATGGCATAATTGCCATATCCTAAAAACAAGGATGGCCATCGGTATCAAGTGGCCAACCCGAAATAAGATAGGTAGTTTCCGAGAATAAAGGGTGACGATTGCAACTTAAAATCTATAAAAGGGAACTGGATTCACCATTTGAAGGGACAACAATCAACAATCAATTAACATAACACAACAACTCTTCCAATCAAGAAGTCAACACTTCTCTGATTTTTTAGTTTAAATGAACAAAGATTAGCTTTAGTTCAGTAGGTAGAAAACCGTTACGAGTGTTTGTAGCCATACCTCATTCAGCTCGAAGTGAAGATATCAATGCTCTCATTTCATAACATCACGAGGTCATAGCCATCCCTCACTCGGATTCGGCCCAATTCGAGGTGAGATATCAATACGACGGAGTGGTACCCAGCATCCATATCGAGCGCATGCATGAAGAGGAGTACAAACGAAGTCAATCAATGCTCATTGGAGTGAATAGCTTCTGAATACACCCACAGGTAGATATGGCCGGAGTCATAAATGTGGCCGATTTGTAGCTAGAGTTTTTAGGGACTGCTCAATGCATCTTCGTCATAGATATGGCCTGAGTCATCAATGCGTGTGTCTGTAATCAAGTCATATAAAAGTCCGTGTGTCGAGTAGCCATCGTCTTAAAATATATTTTCTCTTTGATTTAAAGCTTTTTGACCCTTTTCGATTTTTGGGAGTGCTAAATTGTTAAAGTCCTACATTAAGTTGTAGGTAAGTAGAACCTCAGGGGTAGTGTTTGCCTACTCCTATTCAGTCGCTCTCCAGATAGAAGTCTTCGAACCACATCATTTTTCACTTCGAACCACAAAACTTCCACTTGTGTGCTCCTTTACATTGGCACGCCCGCACCCGAACGCCAAGAGCTCACTTCGAATTGGCTATTTTCCTATCGAACTCAGCCGGTTCGAACCCTAAGCGATCACTTCGGCGCGATTGGAGAAAATTTATGCAAACAGGTATAAAAAAGAATGATTATAAAAAGCTTCGATTTTCTTAGTCCTTGGAAGATATAAATCGGAGTAGGTACATTGATTTAGACATTGGAAAGTAAGAGGAAAGTACTTAGGTTTGTAAATTTCGTATTCTTTTTGTTATCATCTACACCACTTAAAAAAATGGGAGACTCTTTGTGTGTGCATGTGTGTGTGTGTGTGAACTTTCCTAAAATCTCTTGTTAATGTTAACTATTCTTCTCTCTCATCTTTTCCCCTCTGCAAAAACGTGTTTGTGTTTTTGTTTTTGTTTTTCTCTTTTCTATGAGAAAATTTGGCCGATAAGGCCCATCAAGTTTTTATTTAAGAAACTAACCCTCCAATTTTATTTCCATTTTTTTTTGATAGAAAATATGACGTGGCACTAATTAGGGCAAGTAAGTGCACATTTAGGCCAGGATTTGAAACGGGGGTCAAATTATAAATAACTTGACTTCTACGCGGGGGTCAATTTGAAAATAAATTAAGATAGAAGAAAAAGGTTCACTACCAACCTGTGTTCGATAAAACGGCCGTGATGATTAAACGATGAGAACAAAGGTGAAAACTCAGGCCGTACATTAAAGCCCGACCGTATGATGGCTCTCTTAATAGATTAAAACCCATCTCTTAATCAGTAGAATATATAAGATGTTCAACGACTGAGGCGTGTGAAGAGGCGACGGCCGGTATGAATATTCTCTGAAGCGAAGAGACTATCTGTTAAAAAATTATAGATTTTGAAAAATATATCCATTAACGAGTTTTCCGTATGTTTATACATGGCCGTTTTGCTTGTCTTGCGTTCAGGGATTATGCAGTCTTTCTTAGAAAAACGACCTGGTCGTTTGGGAACGACCCCCGTATTTCTTAATCTTTGAAGAGATCACATGCATTAACGTGTATCTCTTAAACAAATAACGGATTTTTAAGAATTGACCCATTAACGAGCTTGCCGTATGATTGCACACGGCCATGTTGCTTGTCTTGCGTTCAGGGATTATGCAGACTCTCTTAGAAAAACGACAAGGTCGTTTGGGAACCACGCCCGTAGTTTTGAATCTCTGAAGAGATAAAATGCATTCAAATGTATCTCTTAAACAAATAACGGATTTTTAAGAATTGACCCATTAACGAGTATGACGTATGTTTATACACGGCCGTGTTGCTTGTCTTGCGTTAATGGATTATGGAATCCTTTTTAGAAAACCGCCCTGGTCGTTTGGGAACGACACCCGTAGTTTTGAATCTCTGAAGAGATAAATTGCATTCAAATGTATCTCTTAAACGAATAACGGATTTTTAAGAATTGACCTATTAACGAGTATGCCGTATGTTTATACACGGCCGTGTTGCTTGTCTTGCGTTAATGGATTATGGAATCCTTTTTAGAAAACCGCCTTGGTCGTTTGGGAACGGCGCCCGTAGTTTTGAATCTCTGAAGAGATAAATTGCATTCAAATGTATCTCTTAAACGAATAACAGATTTTTAAGAATTGACCCATTAACGAGTATGCCGTATGTTTATCCACGGCCGTGTTGCTTGTCTTGCATTAAGGGATTATGGAATCCATTTTAGAAAACCGACCTGGTCGTTTGGGAATGACACCCGTAGTTTTGAATTTCTGAAGAGATAAAATGCTTTAACAAATATCTCTTAAACAAATAACGGATTTTTAAGAATTGACCCGTTAACGAGTTTGCCGTATGTTTACACACGGCCATGTTGCTTGTCTTGCGTTCATGGATAATGCTGTCTTTCTTAGAAAAACGACTTGGTCGTTTGGGAACGACGCCCGTATTTATTTATCTCTGAAGAGATCACTTGCATTCAAGAATATCTCTTAAACAAATAACGGATTATTAAGAATTGGCCCGTTAACGAGTTTGCCGTATGTTAACACACGGCCGTGTTGCTTGTCTGGCATTCATGGATAATGCTGTCTTTCTTAGAAAAACGACTTGGTCGTTTGGAAACGACGCCCGTATTTATTAATCTCTGAAGAGATCAATTGCATTCAAGAATATCTCTTAAATAAATAACGGATTTTTAAGCATTGACCCGTTAACGAGTTTTTCGTATGTTTACACACAGCCGTGTTGCTTGTCTTGCGTTCAGGGATTATGCAGTCTTTCTTAGAAAAATGACCCGGTCGTTTGGGAACGACGCCCGTATTTATTAAAAAGATGAAGAGATAACTTTTATTCAAGAGTATCTCTTAAGCAAATAACGGATTTTTAAGAATTGACCCGTTAATGAAATTGCCGTATGTTTACACGCGGCCGTGTTGCTTGTCTTGTGTTCATGGATAATGCCGTCTTTCTTAGAAAAATGACTTGGTCGTTTGGGAACGACGCCCGTATTTATTAATCTCTGAAGAGATCACTTGCATTCAAGAATATCTCTTAAATAAATAATGGATTTTTAAGCATTGACCCGTTAACGAGTTTGCCGTATGTTAACACACCGTTGTGTTGCTTGTCTTGCGTTCAGGGATTATGCAGTCTTTCTTAGAAAAATGACCCAGTCATTTGGGAATGACGCCCGTATTTATTAAAAAGATAAAGAGATAACTTGCATTCAAGAGTATCTCTTAAGCAAATAACGGATTTTTAAGAATTGACCCGTTAACGAGTTTGCCGTATGTATACACACGGCCGTGTTGCTTGTCTTGCATTCAGGGATTATGCAGCCTTTCTTAGAAAAACGACCCGGTTGTTTGGGAACGACGTTCGTATTTATTAAAAAGATGAAGAGATAACTTGCATTCAAGAGTATATCTTAAGCAAATAACGGATTTTTAAGAATTGACCCGTTAACGAGTTTGCCGTATGTTTACACACGGCCGTGTTGCTTGTCTTGGGTTCGGGGATTATGCAGTCTTTATTAGAAAAACGACCAGGTCGTTTGTATAAGATGGCCGTACTTTATAAAATTGGTTTTTTGCTTTATTGTCTCTTAAGTTGCAACAGTAATCTCTGAAACGAAGCTTTGTTTCTGTACATTGTAGTGTCTATACACGGGCGTGAGTACGGTAAAAAACGGGCGTGAGTGGTTTGTTGTCTCTTAATGAACAAGCAGTTCTCTTTAGGGACGACTCTAAAACTGTACTCATCTTACATACGTTACATACATTACATAGTCAGATTAATTTACATCATTACATAGTAACATAATCTAAACTTCTGTATGTAGTTAGGAATAATTACGATATATACATTTACACTGTAGTTAGGAATAATTACGATATATACATTTACACTGTAGTTAGGAATAATTTCGAAATATACATTTACACTATTCTTCTTCAGTTTCAATAAGGGTATCCATTTGCCCAAAAAAAATCTCCACAACGAGGCGTTCTCGAAATTGATCGATTGTATTGTCATTAATGGTGTCCATAGGGGTACCGGTAATGTTGTATTCTATGAACTTCAAAGAGTAAGCCCTGCAATCTCCACTGCAGAACAAACAATACACAGAACATTATGGAAATAGAACTCAATAAAGTATTCGTAGGAATTATGAGCAATTTATTTTTTTAAATGCTAACCTTCGATCATTATGCGACACCGGAATTTTCACAACAGGGCACTTCCGATCTAAAACCTTCCCAAGATGGGCAAATCTACCACTTTTCTTCAGCAACTTGGGGAACAGATAGCAAGGCCCACGCATTACTTCATCAAATCTCTTCGCCCCATAACACTCCGGGGCGCAATCCAGAACCTCCACAATCCCCTCTTCTAATTTCCACACTAATGTAATCCAGTGGTAGTTTGAGATGTTCAAAACACCATATACCCTATTGGCTCCAATTATTTTGCCCCCATGATTGTGTGTCTTGGGATCTACATACTTCATACAGAGATCATTATGAGCAACAGCTTCATTAAACGCATCTTCAATTGCGCGATCACTAACATCTCTATTCTTTTTTATTCTTCTTTTATCCAGACGAGCCCAAATACGAATTTTGTTGACCCCACGGTGGGTGAAATATGCATCCACGGTGGCATACGAATTTTGTTGACCCCACTTGGTGTTGGGATGTTTTTTCTGCCTGATTCTCATAAGCGCTAATGCCTTGTGGATTTCCTGCAAAAAGATGAATAAGCATAACTGTTTCACAGAACGTTGTTATAACTTATAACATATGAATATACATGTACATGGTTAAACTTACTTCATCAACCAACCAAGCCTTCGGTGTTATAAGCCTTTTAAACGCGTCCTTCCCTACGGATAAAATGTTACATTGTATCTTCGACTCATCATCAACCGCGTCAAACTATTGCCTGAAGACGGACCTCTTTCGCTCACAAATGGGCAGCAAAAAATTGGGTTCACTTTGGGTGCTTGAAGCTGTTTCAACCACACCCTGGTCTTCTTCCTGTGCGGGTTCAACTTTGGATTTTTTTGGCTTTTTAAGCTCAGCAGTAAATGGAGACTTGAAATAACGGCTTCTTTTTTTCTCCCTCACCGATCTCCTCTCAATACTAGGCATCAAGTTGATCCGGCTTTGTTTCTTTTCTATCCTGGCCAAAGATGTCCTCATGAAATCTTCAAGAGAACTTAGTTTGGCCCCCAATTCTTTTACATGTTCAATAATTTCAATATGGTGGGGACAACATTCTTTGGCCCGCAACTCTTCGGGAGGACAAATTTGTGCAACTGTGGGCTCAACTGTGGGCTCCAATGGAGAACATTTGGCCAAAATTACTTCTTGTTCTTTTACAGTATCCAACACTTCATGTTCACCCCCTTTCTCTACGATGTCGACATCAACCAGGTCGACTTGCTCAACTGACGAAGTAGTAAGATGTGTGACACCGGACAATTCATTCTTCAAATGATCAATACGATCATCAACTTCATCCTCGAATTCATCACAAGTGATGAGGTTGGCCTGATCCAACTCTCTTTTTGTTGGATAGAGGAATGGGTGAACGTTCACCTGAGAAAAATAGAGTTACAACATAGTTAAGACAAAATAATTTTCAGGAAAAACCAAAAAATGGCTGTCTTAAATGAAACGGTCAACCAGTTCACACTAATCTCTTAATATCACCTTCAAATGCGTAAGGGATGACTCAGAAAAACAGAAAAAAAATGGCCGTATTTTAAAAAACGGTCAACCCGTTAACGTTAATCTCTTAATATCAAGCACAGTTTCTTAAGTGATGACTCAGAAAAACATAAGAGAAACAATTACATTTGAAAAGAACGGTCGTGAATGGAAACAATCCTTGGCCGTATGAAAGCCACATAATGCCTTCCCTAAATATTAACAAAAAAACAAATGGCCGTTTGTTAGAAAACGGTTAACCCGTTAAAATTCACCTCTTAATATCAAGCACAGTTGCTTAAGGGATGACTCAGAAAACATAAGAGAAACAAATAAGCACGATCGTGTATGGAAAAACACCTAGACAGTATGAAGAGATCTCTTAATTGATTTTGTGTATGTTTAAGATATTAGCCACCAAAAGATAAGAAATCAGTGTTTTAGAACTAACTTCGAAGCTTTCCATCTCCTTGGCGATTGTCTGGAGGTCCCATTGAGATGATATTTTGTGGAACCATCTCACCATTCTTGGAAGGGGGAGCATGGGGTAATCCTCCGACACCTTAAGCTTCTGGGCACAGCTTGCAAAAACTGGTACAGCCTCGTAAACCCAAGCCTTATGCATAGAAACATTAGATTGAATGAGATGTATGTAGGTTAATTTATATGCATCAAAATTGATAAAAGTAAAAATACTAAGGAATTGGCTCTTACCATTATAGCCCAAGGAAATCCATAAATAGTGTAATTTATATTTTTTTCCTTTCTCTTTTCTCCCATACGCGGTTTCTCAAACATATGGGTGTACTTCCTCTTAAAATCTGTCCGGATGATGGAATCCAAAGTTAGCTGGTGAGATAACCTCCCCCAAGGATAGGAGTTGAAGAAATCTATATCATGTGCCATCATAATCCAATCCTTGTTCACCCACTTGCTCTCATCCCCAGCCATAAGGATTGAATGTACGAACAACACGAGACAGATACTTATCTTCTCCCTCCCCTGGTAATTGGATCCCTTCAATTTTCCTCCAAATACGACCCTCTAACATTGGGTGCACCATCCAAGACCCTCTCCAAGAATCTTTGCCCTTTCAGCCTGGCTTCCATCACATCAGCTTCAAGGGGCAATTGGCCGCAATTAAGGCCTGTCATAATGGCAAATTCTTTGATACCAAATCTGACAGGTTTGCCCTGAACAAGGAACCACAACTCTGATCTCTTGGCACATTCTAGCCTATGGAGCATCAGATAGTGGAACAATTGGCCCCAGAAAACCCCTGGCCATTGATACACATCGGCAATGGGGAAGAAATGCCCGAAGCACGAGTTAAGGAATAGCTTTTTATATTTAGAGTGCATCTGGTTCAGAGTATCCCTTATTGAATCAAACCTACTCCACGACGACCTCACTGTCAACCTCGCGGGGAAGTAGTTGATGTCATGCAACGGGATGCGTAGCTCATAAACATCAAAATCAATCCCCACTGACTTGGGCTGAACTGAAAGACTCTCCGGGTCATCTTCCTGCATGAAAACCTCATCTACTTGTAATCCAATGTGGTTATGATCATGTCCGTTCATATTCGCATGCAAGTCTCTCGCAGTTACCATCAGATCAAGCTAATAAAAATAATAACAACAATGATCATATTGACGGTTTCAAGGAAGCAGTGTTCACAAAAAGATCACTTAAACACAAGCGAAGACAGGAGACATTATCAAAAAATACATAAACCAAGAGCTTACCGCATCTTCCGCCTCTCCTTCTTTTCTCATCATATCGTCTTCATGAATACTTTGGAAGATTTCATGTACAACTGACATAACTTATGTTGTAATCTCATCGCCGGCGACATTGCTAGTACTTTGTGTTTCTTGTTCATCGCGGTTGTCCATTCTCGTGGGTTTTTGCTTAGGGCTTTGTTTTCCAAAATCAAAATAAAATGGAATTTGTTCAGCAGGCAAGAGCTTTGGGAGGGAGCTAACAGGAATGATATACGGAGGCTATACCTACGGCCGTGCGTTTGATTTTGTATGGTAGCTTGCAGAGAAAGTGGGGAAAACCAGAGATGTTTAAGAGTGAGTAAGGAGATGAAGAAGAAGAACCGAAGGTGACGCTTCGTGTCCGCGGGTAGTGGTAGTAGATTTTGATATTCAAATTTATTTCTGAAAGGGACCTACAAAAAATAGGTAACCGAATATAATCTCTTAAACGGTGATGGTGTCGCTTAATGGTAGAGGCACTTAAAGCTCATTCATTCCTGCTTTCCAGAATGTGTGAGCCGGCCGTGTAGAAATGACTGAACCCCCGTTTTACATAATAACTGAATTGATCTCTTCGTAGATCCAAAGTACAGCCGTTCTTTAAAAACAACCTGGGCTTTTTTTAAATAAAGACGACAGAATTGCCCAAGAGATCAAAAGGTACGGCCATTTTTTACAAAAGACCTGACCGTTTTTCAATAAACGGACGAAAACTATTTAATGTATCTAGTCTTAAAAATCGATAATTAGTTTAAGCGATAGTTTTGACTGTAAATAATCTCTTTAGAGAATAATAAGTACGGCCGTCTTATAAACACGACCTGGGTATTTTTCAATAAGGACTACAGCGTCACTTAATGGAAGAGAAGCGTCACGGCTGTGTATAACCATACGGCAAACTCTTTAGTGATTAATATATTGTTTAAGAGATAGTATAATAAACTCGTTAATGGGCTTTTAGATTCAAGACTATCTCTTAATAAGACTGAACAAACGATACACGCCCGTTGATTACCAAACTAGCAGGTCATTTTATAACAACTGATACATTTGAATTAATTGATTGTATGAGCGTATGAAAAGACAATGTACAGAAAACATAGTTTCAGAGATTACAGATGCTTCTTAAGAGACAAAAAAAGAATAACGCCCGTTTATCCAAAAAACGGGAGGGGGGGGGGTCGTATTAGTACACACGATACGTTAGAATTAAGAGATTGCATGATCTTATGAAACATATCGTATTTAGGTATCTGCCAAACATTAAGCATATCAGAAGAAAAAGCCCTTGCACAAGAAACATATTTATGGATAAGATATGGCTTAAACAGCTAAGTACAATACAGAAAAATATCGATTAAACAACAAATGACATTTCTATTGATTACTGAAATAAATCACTTAAACAGCTAAGTACAATACATTTTTTTGTACGAAATGTTGTCAGCCCAAGCAGCAAACAAAAATGGCTTTCCATGCCAACAAAAACAATGGCTTCCAACAAGAAAGCCATTTTGAAGTTCAAATATATACAAAATAAAAAATAAAAAAAAGTGGAAGACATTCTGATAAGCTAAACAAGGAAAGACACCAGCTTGATTGCCGATGCATCGTCTTCCACGGCCGTGTCTCCACACAGAATGAAGACAACATATGCAATTCACTCCCTAAAGCAACGCTTGAATTAAATTTGCCGCAGGTGCCGATCACGCCGACAGGCCGTCACATATATCACGGCCTAGGCATTCTCTTGTGTTTCGCATATCATCTCATAAACAAGTTGTTTAGTAACTCCCCCAGTTTGGTCCGACATATGCGGCAAATTAGCCTAATAAAAACCAGCAGATTGTGGTGACATTTTTGGCAAAATCACTGCAGATAACATTTTATTCTTTAACAGCTTAGGTCGTGATAATTTATAGCAGAAACAGGGAAACGAGTAATCAGCTTTAATTAGATATTTTGGAACGATGTTTCTCTGACATTCTTAAGAGATAGGGCTAACCTTTAAAGATTCTCTACTTTCTATTAAAGACTCGACATGCATGTGCGAAAAGACAGTGTCTCTGATAGTTCTTAAGAGATACGTCTATCCATTAAGAGATTCAAAGAATACTCCGCCCTCTAACATGAAATGCAATGCCCATGGGACCCGTATGAAAAGAGCATGTCTCTGATATAGCTTAAGCGAAATGTCCAACCATTAAGAGATTAAAAGAAAAAATTAAATCCTCATCGATGGACGTGCTAGTGCATTGAAAATCAGTTCGAAAATATGGAAAGATGTGCCCGTGGGACATGTCCGAAGAGAACGTGATTCTTAAGAGATACAACAATTCAACGGCACACTGAAATCTCTTTGAAGGACGTACCCGTGTATTTAAAAATCAATACTTTCTTATGACACGACGTGTCGTAGGACCCGCACGAAAAGACATGAGCCTGAATATATTAAGAGATATGCACAATCAACTTAGAAAAAATAGACGATTCTAAATCGAATGACAAATATGCCTATGAGAAGCTTAAGATGTAGCTTAAGAGATTCAAAGAATTAATTAATTTTTCATTAGGAGATAAAAGCTTGAACAAGGCGTGAGAGCTTCAGAGATAGGGGTCAACGTTTAAGCGATTCTATGCCGCACGAGCGTTTCACAAAATACGGCCCGGGCGTGGACGTTGTAATATGCACTTTTTGTTGTATATTCCTATTTTTCTCGAGACAATGGCTTATACGACGAGATCACGTGGATGATTCATAACCGTTGCATGGCGTATAATCGCTCCTGAATGTGTGAATGTGTTTATTGAAACTAGAAAACTCATTTGTGTAAACAAACGTCCTCTTCCAAACAAGTTTTGTCATTCGGTACTACTAGAATGGAAAACTAATGAACTTGGAGCTTTGGGGGTGCACGAAAAGTGATGACTATTTAGGCATTAAAAACGTTGCCAGGTCCAAGGTTCATACAATGGAATTCACAATAACCATAATAATGATGATTCATACGCGCAAAAGTTTCTAAAGGACCAGGAGAGGCGAATTGCTTAAGGTGATATTGCTGTACATTAAGAGATAAAAGCATGAACAAGGCGTGAAAGCTTCAGAGATAGGGGTTAACGTTTAAGCGATTCTATGCCGCACGATCGTTTCTCGAAATACGGCCCGGGCGTGGATGTTGTAATATGCACTTTTTGTTGTATATTCCTATTTTTCTCGAGACAATGGCTTATACGACGGGATCACATGGATGATTCATAACCGTTGCATGGCTTATAATCGCTCTTGAATATGTGAATGTGTTTATTGAAACTAGAAAACTCATTTGTGTAAGCAAACGTCCTCTTCCAAACAAGTTTTGTCATTCGGTACTACTAGAATGGAAAACTAATGAACTTGGAACTTTGGGGGTGTACGAAAAGTGATGACTATTTAGGCATTAAACACGTTGCCATGTCCAAGATTCATACAATGGAATTCACAATAACCATAATCATGATGATTCATGTGCGCAAAAGTTTCTAAAGGACCAGGAGAGGCGAATCGCTTAAGGTGATATTGCTGTACATTAAGAGATAAAAGCTTGAACAAGGCGTGAGAGCTTCAGAGATAGGGGTCAACGTTTAAGCGATTCTATGACGCACGACCGTTTCATGAAATACGGCCCGGGCGTGGACGTTGTAATATGCACTTTTTGTTGTATATTCCTATTTTTCTTGAGACAATGGCTTATATGACGGGATCACATGGATGATTCATAACCGTTGCATGGCTTATAATCGCTCCTGAATGTGTGAATGTGTTTATTGAAACTAGAAAACTCATTTGTGTAAGCAAACGTCCTCTTCCAAACAAGTTTTGTCATTCGGTACTACTAGAATGGAAAACTAATGAACTTGGAACTTTGGGGGTGCACGAAAAGTGATGACTATTTAGGCATTAAACACGTTGCCAGGTCCAAGATTCATACAAAGGAATTCACAATAACCATAATCATGATGATTCATGAGCGCAAAAGTTTCTAAACGACCACGAGAGGCGAATCGCTTAAGGTGATATTGCTGTACATTAAGAGATAAAAGCTTGAACAAGGCGTGAGAGCTTCAGAGATAGGGGTCAACGTTTAAGCGATTCTATGCCGCACGACCGTTTCTCGAAATACGGCCCGGGCGTGGACGTTGTAATATGCCCTTTTTTCATTTGGTACAACTAGAAAACTCATTTGTGTAAGCAAATGTCCACTTCCAAACAAGTTTTGTCATTCGGTACTACTAGAATGGAAAACTAATTAACTTGGAACTTTGAGGGTGTATGAAAAGTGATGACTTTTTAGAAAAATCATTTTTAGTTGTGTAACGCCCGTTGTTGACCAAACATGCAGGCCGTTTTATATTAGAATTAAGAGATTGCAATAGTGTATTAAACGAAAATGTACAGACTCTAAATAACCACCGTTGTTCACCAAACTGGCAGGTCGTATCATTTCAAATGATACGTGCCAATTAAGAGATTGCATTAGCTTATGAAAACAACAAACGTTAAACGCCCGTTGCTCACCAAACAGGTAGGGCATATTATTGGAATTATTAAATAAAGCTCTTAATAGATATCTACCATACATTAAGCATTTCTAAAAAAGAATAAAAAATGCCTGGCACAAGAAATATTTATCGACAAGAAACATATTTAAGTTTCCTTGATTACTGAAACAGAATCACTTAAACAGCTAAGTACAATACATTTTTTGGTTCGCAGTGTTGTCAGCACAAGCAGAGATCTGCTCACACCCAATTAAAAAGTTTTGGAAGACATCCTGCTAAGCTCAATGCACTTAATGGAAATTACAACTAAATAGAGCGCATCGTTAGCAAGGAAAAACAACAGCTTGATACCGTTGCATCATCTTCCACGGCCCTGTCTCCACAAAAAATGAAGACGACATATTCAATTCCCTCTTTTAAGCAAAGCTTGAAGTAAATTTGCTGCAGGTGCCGATCAAGCCACAGGCCGTCAAATATATCACGGCAAGGCCGTTCTCCTGTGTTTCACGTATCATCTCATAAACAAAATGTATAAAAACTCTCCCAATTAGGACCGACATCTACGGCAAATTTAGCCAAATAAATATCAGCTGATTGGGGACATTATTTTTGGCTAAATCGCTATAGATGTCGGGATGAAAATGGGGAATTTTATTCATGATAACATTTTTCTTTAACTGCTTTGGTTCTAATAGCCCAATTTATAGCAGATATCGGAGACGAGAAATCAGCTTTAATTGGATATCTTGGAACAATGTTTCTCTGACAATCTTTAGAGATAGGTCTAACCTGTAAAGATTCAAAGAATCTTAAGAGAACAGTCATGAAAAGTCGTGGCGTGCGAAAAGACAGTTTCTCTGATATGTTCTTAAGAGATAGTTCTATCCATTAAGAGATACAAAGAAAGACTCAATTGTAGCATTAAATGACGTGCCAGTGGGACCGGCACGGACAGACCTATCTCTGATTAGTTCTTAAGAGATATGTATATCCATTAAGATAACCAAAGAAAAAATGAAATTTTCATGTAAAGATGTGCACGCGTGATTCAAATTTCTGTACTATCGTCATGAACGACGTGCCAGTGGGACCCACACTAAAAGTCTTATCTCTCAAAGTATTAAGCGATGTGTATAAACAATTAAGAGACTTTGCTTTGTTTTCATAAACGACATCGACGTGGGACCCGCATTGGAAAAGACTGTCTTTCTTTTTAAACTGTAATAATATTAATTCCCGTGGGATCCGCAAGAAGAGATTTGCCTCTGAATATCTTAAGAGATACATATATTCATTAAGAGATGCGGGGCCGCACGACCGTGACACGAAAAATGGGGTCGGTGTGAATCTTGAAATAGGCTTACCTCTCCATATATTCATTAAGAGATACTTAAGAGATACGTATATTCATTAAGAGATACATATATTCTTGTACGGGCGTTTTAACTTAGACGGGTGGGCCGTTCTTATAGTTTCTTTATGACCATATTAAGAGAGTTAAGTTAATTGATAATTTCTTTCCACGACGGCCGTGGTTCAAAAATGAAGAACCCGTTTTTCACCAAGTGCTTCAGAGATAAACTTGTGAATTAAGAGATTTAGTAAAAACGCCGCATACCTCTCCACGACCGTGACATGAAAAATGGGGTCGGTGTGAATCTTGAAATAGCCTTACCTCTCCATATATTCATTAAGAGATACTTAAGAGATACGTATATTCATTAAGAGATACATATATTCTTGTACGGGCGTTTTAACTTCGATGGGTGGGCCGTTCTTATAGTTTCTTTATGACCATATCAAGAGAGTTAAGTTAATTGATAATTTCTTTCCACAACGGCCGTGGTTCAAAAATGATGAACCCGTTTTTCTCCAAGTGCTTCAGAGATAAACTTGTGAATTAAGAGATTTAGTAAAAACGCCGCTTTTCCTTTAAACGGTAACTTGCAAAAAGGACAGCCTATTCACAAATGTAGTAGATCATTCAGCTGGTTGGACCCTGGCTTTGCATCTGAGGCTACGCATTCTGGATGTCGCGAACATCTTGGTGCAATGCCCCAATTAATTTTGTCAAGTTTGTTACATTGTTGTTTAGGGCAGCTATCTACCGAGATAGCT
The DNA here is from genome assembly GCA_026212405.1 of Petrea volubilis. Lineage (NCBI taxonomy): Eukaryota > Viridiplantae > Streptophyta > Magnoliopsida > Lamiales > Verbenaceae > Petrea > Petrea volubilis. Next base: position 3,085,339 of record CM047874.1, on the reverse strand, counting down.
CTGTTGCAGTAGATGGGATGGGAGCGGGAGCATCATTCATAGCTGTTGTGGGTACGTCGGCTTTGTCTTTTGCAGCAGCATCTTCGTCTTCGAGTTGACGGGCTTCACCTGTATTGTGATCCCTATTGACACCGGATGTGATTCTGAAACGCGTCCCACGTAGCTCAACAACCGACATATTCCTCAACGCCGTCATGTCGACAGTAGGTATTTCAGGCATGACTGGAAGCGTGTTCGGTGGAATCTCTACCAAAAGCTCCTTTGCAAGATGCGTCACATATCCACCAATAACAAATTTTCCTTTATCAGCCTTAGCCACCCGAGCAAGATTCGCAAACAATAAATCCGTTCCTTTGATCTTTTGGCCCGAATGCATACACCACAGAACCAACAATTCCCCGTTGTTCACTGCTCCATCACTCTGACTCCGTCCAAAAATGGATCCCGACATCACCCTGTGTAAGTACCGCAGAGGGAAATTATACAACTTCGATGATTTCGATCGTGAAGTATGTACCTCTTCTAAATGGTCTGTGATGAGCTGCCACTATCTGTTAGACCCAACAAGCTCAGGTTTTTCCCGGATTCCATCGGAAGGGAAGCGAAAAATCTGCGTAAGTCGATCGAATGAAAATTCGTATGCAATATTGTGAAGCCTAAATTCAACGTGGGAGATCAAGTTCGGCTCGGCTTTGTCCATAGACACTTCCAATGAAGACAAAAACTCTCTCGTCAAATCTGCATATGTTGGCTCTCGGATACGCATAAATGCCTCCCAACCAGCCAATCTCACATATTGCATAACTTCGTCGTAACAGTTGAGGTGCTGTAAGACATCATCGTCCATGTAACGCGAAGGGACCACATCATGCCTCAACAGTAACGCATACCGTCTTTCCTGTTCTGCACTTTTGAGTGTAAGTCCTTCAGGTAATGCAGGTGGAGACACGGGTATAGCCTTTTTCTTTCTGTGTATCCTTTTCTGTTGGGCCAGGGCGTCCTCGTGCTCTTCATCAGGATGAATTTCACGTTCCTTATGCTTCTTGCCCTTCCCTCCTTTCCGTGAAGGTTCCCCAGCTTCACTTTCTTTGATGTCTTCTGAGGAATTCACCGGTCTCTTTCGTTTCGACGGTAGTTGTTTATCCCCATCGTCGGTAGTCGAATAAACGATTCTCGACTTTGGCTTTTTGTTGGGAGATTCTTGAGGAGGATCTTGTGCTCTTTTGGGTGGTTGTGCTCCACGAGAGCCAACATTTTTCGCAATCCTCATTCTGACCATTTTTTCCTTATGGGATTTACGTCGAACACCTGATAGACAAGAGTTTCAAGCTTATGTAGTGTTGGCAGAGATCGTACAAATCTAGCACGAGGAAATGTAAGGATTTCAACTTACAGTTTTGAGGAAAAGGGGAGAGTGAATAACGATATATCTCAAGAAAATACTGATTTCCTTTAGTGAACAACTACGAACGGGTGTATAAGTTCATACAGATATCCCATTCAACAAAACAAACAACTATATATATACAGTATCATGACCGCTAAAATATTAAGGCGTGATAGTTATCTCGTAAGTGAAACAAACAAAACGCTTACGAGACAAACCAAAAATATCCTTGATTAAAAAGTAAACGGCCGTTTTCTATAACACGGCCAAGTAATTTAAGGTAATCTCTGAATCGATAAACAAAAATAGCTTAATCGATTTTTTAATTATGATTGCAATCTCAGACACACGGCCGTTGGTATAATAACGGGTATGCCGTTAGAATTATATCAGCTACTCAACACAAGAAACGCTTACGAGACAACAGAAAAGTATATTGATTAAAATTAAAACGGCCATTTCATATAACACGCCCAAGGCGTGTAATGTAATCTCTGAAGGGTAAAATGAAACTCGCTTAAACGAAGTTTGAGTATGAATGCAATATCAAACTAAAACGGCCGTGGGTATAATAACGGGTAAGCCGTTACAGTTATCTAATTTAATCAACGCAAGAAACACTTACGAGACAACCTAAAAATATCCTTGATTAAAATGTAAATGACCGTTTCCTATAACACGGCCAAGTCCTTTAATTTAATCTCTGAAGCGTTACACAAAAATCGCTTAATCATTTTTTTCAATATGATTGAAATCTGAAACACACGGCCGTTTTTGTAATAGCGGGGTGTGCCGTTAGAGTTATCTCAACTACACAACACAAAAGTATCTTGGTTAAAATAAAATGGCCATTTCTTATAAAACGCTAAAATCGTGTGATGTAATCTCTGAAGAGTAAAAGTGAGATCGCTTAATCGATTTTTTCATTATGATTGAAATATCAAAAAAAACGGCCGTGGGTATAATAACGGGTAAGTCGTTACAGTTATCTCATCTAATCTACACAAGAAACGCTTATGAGACAACACAAAAAAATTGTAAACGACCGTTCCTAAAATAAGACGACCAAGTCGTGTAATGTAATCTCTGAAAAATTGAAAATTGAAAAATTAACAGGATGAACACATTGTGCATTTTACAACATCAAAAACTGAAAAATTCAACATGAGTCAACTACAGATTTTATACACTTTGGCTTCTTGTGGCCTGTTTGTTCGCAATTGGAACACTTATTCAACGTTTTTGAGGTCAACTCACATGCAGACCTCATTCTCTTCACTCTTCTTCTACCTTTTGATGTTTGCACAATTGGTGGTTGAACTACGACATCTGCTATTGCCTGAGGAACCTTCCACTCCTCTTCAGCCTTAACAAGATATATTGTTTCGGCATAAGCATGCAACATATACTCGGCTTCATACAAGCGTGAACGCAATGTGTATATTCTCTCACCAAAGTTAGGTATTTCCAAGTGCTTGAGACCCGCTATTGCATGTGGACATGGAATCCTTTCAATATCAAAGACTCTACAGCTGCATGATTTATTATGGATATCAACTTTTGCATCCGCACCGAGACCACGTACTACAAACTCGTGCACATTCAATTGCGTTGCATGAAGTGAATTGGACTTATCCAAATTATCATGCAATGCTTTTTCTTTGGAAGGAACTAAAATTGTGCTACATTGATCTATTTCTTGACGACGTTCAAGAAACCACTTAGACAACATTCGTTGGATTGCATTGAAGAGAGCGACTACTGGAAACTCTATCTCTTTCAGAAGCCTTGAATTAATAGACTCTGCTATGTTAGTAGTCATAACATCGTACCTATTTCCCTGAAAATGAGCCCTGCTCCATTTGTGGAAACCAACATCATGCTCAAGGTAATTGGCTATTTTAACATTATCGCGGTGAATTTGATCGAAATGCTCATCGAACTCCTCAATTTTGTAAGCTTTGGCAGCCAAATAATATAGCTCGAGGGTCTTGCCGCACTTGAACTTTTGCTTTAAATTCTCCCCAAGGTGTCTCATGCAATACCCATGCTGGGCCTTAGGGTAGACACTGCCAACTGCCTTCTTGATGGAAGTATGTCTGTCGGAAATTATGCACAATTGTGCACTATCAGGCACTACCACCTTGAGACGGTCAAAAAACTACTCCCACGAGCGGTGATTCTCTGAGTCTACCACGGCCCAAGCAAGGGGATATGTATGGTTCTCACCATCTTGTGTTGTTGCCACAAGCAACACACCGCCAAACTTTCCAGTTAGAAAGCAACCGTCAACAACTATGACCTTTCTAAGACATGCAAAACCCCTTATGCATTGTCCAAAAGCTACGAAAAAATACACAAATCGGTTTTCGGAGTCGACAACTAAATCTGTCGTGCTTCCTTCATTTTTCAATTCTACCATATAACAATAGGCCTCGAGAACAGCATACCTATGCTCCGGTGTACCCCTCACAAAATCCTTAGCATGTTGCCTTCCTTTCCAACATTTTCAATAACTAACATGACATCCCAATTTTGATTTAAGCAGTGACTTCATAAGTTCAATAGAAGGGCCACCACTCGCACCAGCAAACAACGGCTTAAAACACCCCCCAATTACCTCGGCCGAGGCTTGGCTATGTCGTCCAGAAATATCTTGCAGACCACATACATGCACACGTGAATATTTTTTGATAACAAATTTTTCCGACTCTTCATACCGGACACAATGAACCCTCCAATTGCAATTCAGGGATTTGCATTGAACAACATATAATGACTTGGTAGACTTCAAGGTCTTGTATTCGAAGTTTCCTCTCACAGCAAGAAATTTTAGGTTTTTCTAATTGCTTCGTTTTTGTTATTGAACACATTCCCTACATAAAATTCAGATCCATCAACCCACTCACTGCGTGACCCGCTTCCCACTAATCTCCTTTTAGTCCGCTCCGCGAGAATTCGGTAAGTGGACAAGGTTTCCTCCTCTCTATCAACCTTTTCTACATCAACATCTCCACTTGTATGTTCGTACACCACAATGTTCATTTGTTGTTCTTCATGTACATCAACATCCTCTTCAAGGTCATTGCATTTATTCGGTACTATATCTCCTGTTGCATCCTCTTTGTCATCACAATTACCAACCATATTACAATCAATTTTTGAATTCTCCGTCACTAAAAAGGGTGTGCTATCATCATCTTCTACTGGGTTAGTAGTACCAACATCCGATGACTGAAATTGAACTTGCGCATTATCAACAACAGAAACTTTCAAAAGAGGTCTCCAACCCTCAGGAGATACATCACTCATGTACACTTTCAAGTCTTCATCTGACTTTATTTCACAGGGATGTACATTGCACATAGGAGGTGCATTTGTTAGGATATACTTCAAACGTACATCACTTGGTTCACAATTTAAATCAACCCTACGAATAATTTCATTCACCAACAACTGAAAACTAATTTCGGTGGTCAACACAATTGGTGTAGTAACTTTTCTTTTATTGCACCACTTCCAAGCATTATCTTCCTCCACCCACTCGCCATATTCGACGCCAACGATAAATGGTTGCATGCTGCACAATAATTATACGTGCTCTTTTAATGGATGGTAACAATATAGTAAAACAAAGCAAAATAATGTTTAATGGATAAATGCTATCGCTTAAGAGACAATGACATCAAAGTACAAAAAAGAAAGACTTAAGATATACGTGATCTTTTAATGGAAAATTATTTTTAATGGAAAGATAAGGCACCATTGTTTAATGGATAAATTATTGCTTAAGAGAAAAGCGAAAATCTAACAGAGATCAGAAAACGGCCATTCCTAAAATAACGGCCAGGCCGTGCAGGTTAAATCTCTGAAGAGTTATCTTTAGAGGTGGTAAAGACATCTTTGAACAATGAAAAGATAAGGCACAAATGTTTAATGGATAAAAACTCTTGCTTAAGAGAAATGTGAAAAATCTAACGGAGATCAGAAAACGGCCGTTCCTAAAATAATGGCATGGGCGTGAGGTTATATCTCTGAAGAGTTATCTTAGAGTTGGTAACGAAATCTTTGAACATTGAAAAGATAAGGCACCAATGTTTAGTGGATAAAAATTCTTGCTTAAGAGAAATTTGAAAAATCTAACAGTTATCATAAAACGACCGTTTCTAAAATAATGGCTTGGGCGTGAGGATATATCTCTGAAGAGTTATCTTAGAGGTGGTAATGACATCTTTAAACAATGAAAAGATAAGGTATACATGTTTAAAGGATAAATGTTATTGCTTAAGAGAAATGTGAAAAAAAACAGTGACTAAGTGATTACCCAGAAAACGGCCGTTCCTAAAATAAGGCACCAGTGAGACTATATTTCTAAAGCTTTATCTTAAGGGGTGGTAGCGACATCTTAAAGCAAAGATAAGGCACCAGTGATGGCATGATTATTAATGGGTGATGACAGTCAAAAACCAAGTGCTTGAGAGATTTGTTAACCGGGGTTCATGTAGAAAACCATTACACAGTGAATATCTACATTTTCTGGAAAAAAAAAATTACCTTCACAAAATGCAGTCAATGTGATTGAAATCGATGAACAGTTGACGAAGATCTACAAATATATTGCAACCAATAAGATCTAATCAGAATAACACTACCAGATAATGGAGGGAAATGAGAAACGAAACAAGAGATTGAATGAGAAAGAAAGCAGGGGGGGCTGCAACTTTTTAGGGTTAGGTTATTTTGTGGGTCGATTTGGAAAGTATTTAATTTTTGGGATCAAAATCAGATTTATAAAAAATATGTACATAATCGAGTTTAATAATGCTTAGGTTTAATTAGTGATTAAGTATATACAATTACCAAAAAGGTCATCTACCTAAAAAAAAAACTTAAGGGTCATTCTCTTAAAAAAAAACTTGAAAGGGCTAACCATTAGAAACGCTCCTTTTCTATTCTCACCTCTCTCCTCTCTCCCCTCTCACATTCCCCTTTTTTTTTATTTTCTCTTTTCTACTTTATGATTTTATCAACTTTTTAATCAAAGGGATAATTTTACTTTAATTTTTTAGCTTATCATAATTTAGTAAATATATATTATGAATAATTAAAAAATATAGTATAAATAATAAAAATAGTTTAGAAAGATATATACTTTTGACAGAGAATTCAATAAAAAAATAATTTAATGTTATTAAATTTTAACTATTTAATTATATATATTTTTAACACATCAAATATGCCCATTACACTAGTTATGAACAAACCGAGGATCATGATTGACTAACAAATAGCAAAGGCTAATTAGATTGACAAAGACAAAATGAAAAACAAAAAAGACAAAGATATTATATGAAAGTATTTGTAAAAGTTTCAACTTTTTGAGAATTGCTAGAAGTAAAAGCAGAAATAGAAGTAAGGGTGGAACTGTAGAAGTGCTCTTAGATTTTATACTTTATTAGCTTGTTTTAAGCACTTTAGAAGCAGAACTTGAGAAATAAAACATTCATTTGTAGCTTTTTTGCTTCGAGATCAAAACCATTGTTTTCCTTTTATTTGAATTTGTGAATGTTTTTCTCTAGGGAAACAAGCCAACATAAATAAGATTTGCATTGTGAAAGACTATATTTTTGGGCAGCATCTTAAATTAAGCTCATTTCACTGTTGAACCTGGAACTAAGGATTATAAAATGACTTCCATTTTCTTTGTCCTTTGAAGATTAAACAGGAGTAGGTATCTTGATTGAGACATATGAAAGTTTGAGGAAAGTACTTAAGGTTTGTAAAAATTTGCATTCTTTTCGTTATCATTACAGAGAAACCGAGCCTCATGACTGATTTCTTGACGTTTTAGTTTTCTTTAATTTTATCCTTTTATTTGTTAGAATATTAAATATTATATATTTAGGGTTATATTTTCATATGTGCTAGGGCTCCCTTTGTATGGGCTAAGGTTTCTTGTGTACAGACTATGGCTTCTTTTGTATTAGTTAAAACCCACATTGTATTTTATATATACCTTGTAATTTTGTATTCTAGACATATCAATACATTATTCAATTCTTCACATGGTATCAGAGCCTCTAAACCTACGTTTCTATTCTTCCTAACTCTTTCCCATGACTTCACCCCAATCAACTCTTGAATCTTCTCCTTCCTCCCATACTTCACAAACCACGACCCACTCTCCCTCTCACCCCGCTCTTAGTTTATCTATTATCAAGTCTTATGTCTCCACAATCCTAGATTTCACTAACTATCTTCTCTGGCGTGAGCTTTTTCTTCCCGTTTTCAAAGGCCATCGTGTGTATGGTCATATTGATGGATCTATGCCTTGTCCTCCTAGGTCTTTTCGGGATGACAAAAATGAATTTTGTCCTAATCCTGAGTATGATCTTTGGCAAGAAATCTATTCTCTTGTTCTTTCATGAATCCAGGCTACTGTCTCTTTGGATATTCTCCAAGCTAATATCCAGCCGAACCAAAATCTTACGGCTCGCGATGCTTGGCTCCAAATTGAGAAACTATTTCATGATCAAGTTAATTCTCATACTCTCCATCTTAAGATGCAATTTCACAATCTTAAGAAAGGTAATCTTTCAATCACTGATAATGCGCATCGTTTTAAAGCTATTGCCGATGCGCTCACAGCGATTCGAAATCTTATATCTGAAACTGATCTAGTTCTTCAGCTTCTTGTTGGTCTTCCTTCGGACTATCTTTCTGCCCATGCATCGATCTCTTCTCGTATACCCCTTCCATCATTTATCGAAGCCAGATCTACTTTATTTATTCATGAATCTCAACTCCTTCAATACTACTCTTCCACGGATTCATCAAATGACTCAACCACTGCTCTTCTTTCTCACACAACAAAAATATAATAAAAGTCATGCTTCTTCTCATCCTGGCCGTGGTGGTTATCATCAGTCTAACCACTATGGTAATTTTAATCATAGCCGAGGAGGGCGGGGTAGGCGCGGTAACTCTCCTAGTACCGCACCCACACATGTTATGTTTCAACCATCTTTCTATCCTCGCCCTTTGTCCTAGTCTATTCTTGGTCCTCCACCGTCGTATGGTTATTATCCTGCTCCTCTGATATGTCAGTATTGTCAAGGTTCTAACCATACCGCCCGTGACTGCCCTGTGCTCTCTCAGAAAGCCTTGATTACAAATACTGCTGCTCAAGCCTCCTCTCCGCATGCACTACAATTTGATCCCAATTGGTATCTTGATACAGGAGCTTCATCTCATATGACACCACACTCTGGTAACTTGTCTAATCTCTCACCATATTGTGGCATTGATAGTGTTCTTGTAGATGATGGTTCTCTTTTACCCATCACTCATATTGGATCTCTTCATTTCACTCATTCTGGTCACAATTTTAAATTGTCCAATGTTTTGGTTGTTCCTTCACTTTGCAAAAATCTTATTTCTGTCCAGCGCGTTACGTCTGATAATAACTGATCTATTGAATTTACTAATTCTAGTTTTTGTGTGAAGGACAACATAACAAAGAAGCACCTCCTCAGTTGCAATAGTAGTGGTCCTCTCTACTCGTTTTCTTTTCACCGACCCACTTCAAACCCTTCCAGTGCTTTGGTTGTGGATCATTGGCATCGTCGTCTCGGTCATCCTGGTTCTGCTGTTATACGTTTATTGTCTAGTTCTAGTTTTATTAAGTCATTCAAGAGTCGTCATGATTTTTGTGTTGCTTGTTAGTTAGGCAAACATTCTAGAATGCCATTTTCTGGTTCTTGTTCGCAAACTACTTTGCCATTTGAATTAATTCATAGTGATTTATGGACATCTCTTGTTTCTTTATTTTCTAGACTTAAATATTATCTTTTGTTTCATGATGATTTTACTAAATTTTCTTGGGTCTATCCTTTAAAACAAAAGTCTGAAGTATTTGAAAAGTTTACAATATTTAATTCTTTTGTTCAAAATCACTTTTCTCTCTCTATTAAAAATTTCCAATGTGATGGGACTAAATTGATTTTCGAACTTTTTTGGATCGGAAAGGCATTCACTTACGTATTTCTTGTCCTCACACCCATCAACAAAATGGTAAAGCTGAACGCATGCATCGCACCATTTTAAATATGGTTCGAACACTTTTATTTCAAGCTAACTTACCATCACAGTTTTGGGTTAAGGCATTAAATACCTCTGTTTATTTAATTAACCTTTTACCTAATTCTATACTTAATAATAAATTCCATTTTGAAATTATTTTTAAACGAACTCCATCTTATTCTCATTTACATGTTTTTGGATGTTCATGTTTTCCTAATTTAACATCAACTTCTCGCCACAAATTAGCTCTTCGTTCTGTCCATTGTATATTTTTAGGATGTCCAGTCAATTATAAGGGATACCGACACTATGATCCGCTGTCCAAACGAGTCTTTATCTCCCGTCACGTTCGATTTGATGAATCTACATTTCCTTTTTCGACTTTGTCCACTGCTTACTCTTCAAATTCTCCACCACAATCTTTATTTCCTTTTTCACATCCACAACTTTCACCCTATAATTTCTTTCCTTCTACGTCTAGTTCTACTCATGACAATATATCGACTTCCGTTCCTCCAAGTCTCAGTTTACCATCATATAGTTCTGATTCTCTCAACTCTTCTCCTTCTAACACAAACAACCATTTGATAGCATCACATAAATCTGATTCTCTCAACACTTCTCCTTCTAACACAACCCTACACTTACCATCACAATCCATTCCTGAACCAACTCATCCAATGATCACTCGTGCTAACGCTGGCATTCATAAACCGAAGGTTCTTTCTTCCCTCTCAATGTCCACCCTCATGCCACCCCCTGATCCTACCTCCTATACTCAAGCCTCAAAACATACTTATTGGCGTGAAGCTATAGCTAAAGAGTACAATGCTTTAATTTCCAACAAAACCTGGGTCCTTGTCCCGCCACCTCCTAAATAAATATCATTGGCTCTAAATGGGTTTTCCACAGAAAAATAAAATCTGATGGCTCTATTGAACGTCACAAGGCTCGCCTTGTTGCTCAAGGATACACTCAACAATAAGGTCTTGATGAGATTTATAGTCCTATGGTCAAGCCAACCACAATACATGTAGTCTTGACTCTTGCTGCTTCTTTTGGATGGTCTGTCCACCAACTTGATGTCAAAAATGCTTTCCTTCATGGCAACCTTGACAAGGTGGTCTATATGCAACAGCCTACTGGCTTTGTTCATCCAGGCTTTTCTCATTATGTCTGTCGATTGAATAAAGCTCTTTACGGCTTAAAGCAAGCACCCCGTGCGTGGTTTCACCGCTTTACTACTTATATTTTACTTCATGGCTTTGTTTCTAGTGTTGAAGATCCTTCTCTTTTTCTCTTCCGCCATGGTTCAGATGTTGCCATCTTATTACTCTATGTTGATGACATCATTTTAACAGCTTCTTTTGATTCTCTCTTGAGAAGTATCATCAATAAATTGGGTTCTGAGTTCGCTATAACAGACCTTGGTTCTCTAAATTATTTTCTTGGCATCTCTGTTCTACGGTTATCTAATGGTTGGTTTCTTAATCAGTCCCAATATGCCCAGGAACTCTTGGATCGTGCCAACATGTCTGATTGTAAATCTATTGCGATACCTCTTGCTTCTCGTGCTACTCTTTCAGCTGATAACAGTCCCCTCTTCTCAAATCCTTCGCTTTATCGTAGCTTGGTTGGTGCTTTGCAATACTTAACTTTCACTTGGCCAGATATCTCATTTGTTGTAAATCAAGTTTGCCAATATATGCATTCCCCAACTGAAATGCATTTCTCTGCTATCGAGCGTATTCTTCGCTATTTAAAGGGTACTTTGCATTTTGGTTTGTCTTTGTATCCTAATAAGCTTGACCGTCTTTCTGCTTACTCAGATTCTGATTGGGTTGGTTGTCCTGACACTCGCCTCTCCACCTCTGGCAATTGTGTATTTTTGGGTTCTCCTTTGATTTCTTGGTCTGCAAAGAAGCAAGCTACTGTCTCTCGTTCCAGCGCTGAGGCTGAGTATCACTCATTAGCTAGCGTTGTCGCTGAGCTTACTTGGCTTTATTCCTTGTTACATGAGCTTGGTGTCCATTTACCTCTTCAAACTCGTGTTTTTTGTGACAATATTAGTGCCACATACATGGCATGCAATCCGGTTCAACATGCTCGCAGCAAACACATTGAAATTGACATTCATTTTGTGCATGAAAAAGTTGCTAAAGGAATGGTCTCCCTTTGTATGGGCAAGGGTCTCTTGTGTATTCTCATTCTCAACTTTCAATACTGTATTTATTATTTTTCTCTCAATATACTCTTTTACTTAATAAGTAGGGTGGTTAGGATTCTGTTTTAATTGATTAACTAGAATGGCATTTTAGTCTTATTAATCTAAAATAATGAATATTAATTTTTTGCTAAATACTTGCGCAAAAACCTTAAACAACAAATAAATAGAAATGGATGGCGTATATCGTAGACAGCTTTTTTCCACAGTATCTTACTAATTTTGCTAAAAAGTGAAAAAGAAGCAAAAGGGTAAAAATCATTTTGGTCCCCGAGTTTTTAATTCATAGGTAAGTTCATCTATATTATTTCTTAATTGTCTTCATTATCGATCACGTTAACCGATTAATGGTATTTCTGTAAATTTCCATCACCATAAGGTTGAAAATTTTAGGATGAAAAATGAGTTTTTATCAACATATGAATGTGGACTAGTCAATGGCAATTAAAAATTTCCATATTTATACTGTTTTGTAATTAAAGACCACCAGGTAGCAGCCATTTCTTCACTTAATCTTTCATACTTATTCTTTTTTTTTTTCATATAGTTCTATTTTGTTTTAATTTGTTTTTCTGCCCACTTGTAAAATATTGGTATTTACATAGAAATTGAGTGAATAGTTATCACTTCATAGTTCATACTATCAAAAATTGATCATGTAAATAAATTACGTCTCGTTTTTATTTTACAGGTGCATCTGATATACCCGATACACAAGTATTATGTATATATCCTGCCAAAATCTGGCCTGTAATTCCCAAGAAACAATGTATGGAATTTTTCAGCCAATCTAAGATATGATTATTCGATTTCTTTGAGGTCCTCTTTATTACATCTAACCGCGTGTTGACTAAATAGACAAACTAAACAAAAAATTCACATATCACCATATGACAAAGTTCTCAAGAATCCTCTATTTAGGGGTGTAAACGGATCGGATATGCCATTTTCATATCCGTATTCATTTAATTTTATCGGATATTGGTGTGGTCATTTTGTGTTTACCCCCCCCCCCCCCCTCGAATTTGTTGTTGCTTTTTTTTGGTGTTGGGGGGGGGGGGGGGTTTAAATGTTTTGGAGTTCTACACTCGGGAACAGATTTCAAATTTGTAGCATAACATAGAGAAATTTTATTTATTTATTTATTCTTTGGATTTTCGAATGAGTGTGATTAATTTATTTAAATTATGAAGAAGGGTCACGAGTTGATTTTGTCACAAACGTAAGTGATTCCCCTCGGTGGAAAATCAGAAATTTCAATAAAATGATTCTTGGGAGTTGAGAGAATAGAAGTATGCCGATTTGGCTTAATTTAAGTGGTGAAATTAAGTCCTTCATTAAGTTCAATCCCATTGGTTGTCAATCTTTATATTAGCTTAATAATGGAAACATCAAATATCTATTGCTTTAAATAAATAAGACATGCGTGCAAGAGTCTAGCTATTTATTTTTAGCTCTACTATATTATTAAGTGTAGCCTTACAATCGATAAACATTTTCACATAAGATTATTCTCACAAAAGAAGTACAAAAGATAATACAAGTGCTTTCAAAACCCTCAATAAGATGAAAGTTTTAATGTGGTTTCAAAGTTCAAGTTTAACAATGTCGGACGTTATGTAAAATCCGCCGCATTCGCTGGCGTGCAAGTCTTACGAGCAAGCCGAAACCCAGGGTAATGGTACTCACCCTAGCTGGCACGGGGAAACCCAGGGTCATGGTACTCACCCTAACTGGCACGGGGAGTGGCAGTGTCGACGGAGTTCGGACCACTCCTAGAGCCATAACTAGCCGGGCAGTTGCAACTTCTTTCATAGTTGGCCTCTCTGCAGATGAATTCGATAAGCAGCTCTGTGCAAGCTTAGCTACTTGTGTTATTTGCTCAATGTTACCCTCTGTGTTCATTTGGCGGTCTAGAATACTAAGAAAGTTATCTTGTCTCGACGGAGAGACGAAGTATTTGGCAAGAAGTTCTTCTCCTTGGTTTCTTTCAGAATCTATAACCTTCTCTCCTGTCAATAGCTCTGCCAAGATGACCCCAAAACTGTAAACATCGCTCATTTCTGTGGATTGACCTGAAGAAAGAATAACCAGGGGTACCCCCGTAGAACTGAACATCAGAAGTTAATGCAAAACAATGGACTTTGATAGTGAAATCAACGGAGTTTATTAATATGCAGGAGCTGCTGAGGTTTCCATGAATAATTGGCACGTTTGAGTGAGAATGCATACAAGCAAGCGCGTGAGCAATTTCTGTGGCTATCCTCATACGGATATCCCACGAAAGACTATATTTGTGAATGTAATCATAAAGGGTCTTAATAGGAATAAACTTGTAAACCAGTCGAGCGGCTTGTATCTCCAAACAACAACCAATCAACTTCACAACATTCATATGGCTAATACGGGAGAAAGTGACTTACTCACGAAAACCTCAATATCGCTTTCCTTAAGTTCTGGACATTCCTCTATAGTTACTATCCGGTTCGTTCCACCAGGCAGTATTCCTTTATAAGTGGTGCCTGAAGGTTGTCCTCTATGAAGAATTCGATTTTCATCATAGTTGTTCGTAGCATTTTTGAGATCTTCTGCTGTACAATTACAAGTGTTTTGTGACTAGATATCATGTTTTCTAGGAGCTCACCACCATTTCTATGGAACAGTTTTTGTCTTTGTTCAACGACTTTCTTTTGCTTGCGCCTCCAAAAAATCCAAGAACTGCCAACAGCAGGTACTACGAAACCCGTTTGCATACTCGAGTTTAAATCCCACGCCTGAAAAAGGGTGTCAAAACATATAGAAGATACCACTATAAAACAATTTAGCCACTAGAGCTTCACTTCATACGCGTGTAATTAATTTTGACAGCTAAGTTAGTTAGTTTAACCAAGTCAGATTAGTCAGCTTAATCAAGTTAGTTAGCAAATATTTTTCTTTCCTGCTCTCAGCTTCTTGTATATAAATAGACACAAACAGTACAGATGGAACTTGAATGAATTCATTTTTCTCTCTATGAAAATTATACAAAATCCTTCTAAGTGGGATGAAAGAAGAAAAGGAAAACATAGACAAAGGGTGTTGATGATCAAGAAATTCACCTGAAGCAATGTAGAACATGGTAGAGCCAATAATTTTCTTTTGGAATGGCAACCGTTGCCTTCTTTGTTTCCGTCTCCTTCGAATCCCTTTGGACAAGATCAAGAATAGCTTCCTGGCAAATTTGTGCATGTTCCTTCACAGGGCTTCAAGGTAGCACACTCATTAATATATGGCAATCAAACAAGCGCAACCTTTTGAAAATTCGAAGCATTATAGGAGACAATTAAGTCCTTAATTTCTTACAAGTCAACTAAAACGACTACCTTGACAACCATCAACGAGGTAAGGGTTGCCCTCAAATCCTTTCAAACAATTGCAACGATATCCAACTCCATTGCTCAAATCACTGCATTCACTATGGATTGCTCGACAAGCATAACTAGAAACATCTTTCAAAGCTTCTCGGCAAGTCACGTTTCCAACCGCCCAATCAAGCACAACGGGCATGCTCTTTCTATTCTTCAAATCCTTGAGATCCAAAGAAGAAACCTCAAACACCTCAGCTTCAACAACAAAGGGAAAGCCACAGGAGTTAATACTTGTTACCGTTATGTGATTTCTGAAACTCTGAGCATCCACCAAAATATCTTTCACTCCTTTAGGAATCGAAGTCCGGTAGCAACCAATCCCAGAGCACGTCCCGTTTGCGACATTTTCTATGTTGTCACACGAAGAAACGCATCCGGTGCTCATCTGCTTCCATTCTTGATCGGACCCCTCGACAAGCGCATATGTGTCGCATCCAACGGCCGTGAACTTGTTTCGGGTGCTTGAAATAGGGAACTTGGACGAACCAAGTTATGATAAAGTGCCGTTGATTCGTGCACTAGATGCGTCATAACAATCAGTAGCAGCAAACGATGAAACTTTGATTAGCCTATCGAGGGACATATCAAGAACTTCAATATTGTTGCCCTCTGAGTTTAAGGGCTTGGGAGGATTGTAAGAGTGATTGCAAGTAATAAGGAAAGATTGGTCAAGACTACAGGCGGGATTAGTCCCGAAAGGAAAAGGGATGGTGATGTTTCTGTTGACAAATGAGAAATTAATTTTGATTTTTAAGAAGTCAAAGAGCCATTGAAAATGGTGATAACAGTCGAGAGTTACAAAAGTTATTTCATATAATTAAGTTTGTAACCTATGCAATTAGTATTCTAAGAGTCATGTTACTAATTAGAAGACTATTATAAATAGAGGTCATGTATTAGGCATTTGGTGTGGAGTGTGTGAATGTATGAGTGAGTGAAAGAGTTAGGAGAGTAAAAGAGTTGTAAAAGAGTCTTTTTTATAAAGTTTGAGTGAAAATAGAAGTGTCGATTGAGTAGAGTAAATTTTATGTTCTCCTCTCCACTTCCCCTCTCCTAAATTTAAATACCTTTCTACACCACCCCACCACATTTCCGCAACAAAGTGGTATCAGAGCCACGTTGAAAACCACGTTGAGATGGCAATCACTGGAGTTTTCCCACTCCCGAAGCTCATAAAAGAAAATTATGAAAGATGGAGTATCCAAATGAAGGCATACCTTGGAGGCCGAGGCGTTTGGGATGCCGTCGAAGAGGAATACGAAAAGTCTGCAGATTGAGCAACTGCAAGTAGAGACGAAAAGAAAAATGCAAAGGAAGCCATGGTAAGAGATCAAAAAGCTCTCTCGTTCATCCAACTTGCGATGGATGATAATATTTTTGAGAAAATTGCACATGCCAATACTGCAAAGAAAGCTTGGGAGACTCTAGCCAATACCTTCAAAGGTATTGATAAAGTGAAGAAAGTAAGGTTACAAGGCTTACGAGGTGAATTTGAGTCACTGCAAATGAAGGAAAATGATGCAATTTTTGACTATGTCTCAAGACTACTTTCGGTTATAAATCAACTTGAAAGCAATGGTGAAAAAAAAGAAGATGCCCGAGTTGTTGAGAAGATATTTCGATCTCTCAATTCGAAGTTTGATCATATCGTTGTTGCCGTAGAGGAGTCTAATGATGTGGACGAAATGAAAGTTGATGAATTACTAGGCAAATCACAAGTCTACGAAGAGAAAATGAAGAAGCGAGCCATAGAGCCAATTGAACAAGCTCTCCAAGCTAAAATAAACCTCCACGAAAAGAAAGATGACGTTGATAGAAGCAATCGACGAAATGGCCGCTCACCTTATCGCGGTTGTGGACGAGGTCGTGGTAGAGGACGAGGTCCCTACTTTGCCAATCAAAATAAAGAGAAACAGAGTGAATCCATTCCGACACGAGGTGGATTTCGAGGTAGAGAATTTCAAACAAGGTGGCAAAATCGAAGATACATTGAATGCTACAATTGTCATCGACGAGGACACTATTCCTATGAGTGTCGAAGTGAATCCAGTGAGGAGAATAAGACTCACCTTGTTAAGAAAGTTGATAGTGATACTGCTCTCTTGTTGGCATATGACCACCAAGGTGAAGGCAAAAAGAGCACTTGGTACATCGACACAGGTGCTAGCAATCACATGTGTGGTCACAAACACATATTTGTCGAAATGGATAATTCAATGATAGGAAACATTTCATTTGGAGATTCGTCAAAGATTTTCATTAAGGGACGAGGTAAAATTTTAATTCGATTGAAGAATGGAGATCACCAATTCATTTCGAACGTGTACTATGTCCCTGGAATGAAGGCAAACATCTTGAGTGTAGGCAAACTTTTGGAAAAAGGCTACAATATATACATGAAAGATATAACCCTCTACTTGCGAAATGACAAAAGAGTGTTGTTAGCTCATGTGCCTATGACAAGCAACAGGATGTTCTTATTGAACATCAAGAATGAAGTGGCGAAATGCTTGAAGGCGTGTTTAGAAGATACATCGTGGTTATGGCACTTAAGATTGGGACATCTCAATTTTGGAGGCCTTAAGTTGATGTCGAAGAGGAGGATGGTGAAAGGAATTCCTTCCATTGACCACCCGATCAGTTGTACGAGGGTTGTTTTGTCGAAAAGCAACACCATTACAATTTTCCTAAGAAGTCGCAAACAAGAGCAAGGAAACCATTGGAGTTTGTATACACTGATATATGTGGTCCTATCACTCCGACATCACTTGGTAAGAACAAATATTTCATCTTGTTCATTGATGATTATAGTAGGAAGGCATGGGTGTACTTACTCCAAGAGAAATCAGAAGCATTCTCTGCCTTTAAAAGATTCAAGGCGCTCGTCGAAAAGCAAAGTGGCTACCAACTAAAGTCACTTCAATCAGATCGAGGTGGAGAGTTCACCTCGCACGAGTTCAAGGCATATTGTGATGAAGAGGGCATTCGACGCTCCATGACGAATCCATACTCCCCACAACAAAATGGAGTAGCAGAGAGAGAGAACCAGTCCATTTTGAACATAGCCCGATGCATGTTGAAGAGCAAGAACTTGCCTAAAGAGTTGTGGGCAGAAGCTGTAGATTGTGTTGTATACCTGCCGAATAGGAGTCCAACGAGGAGCTTGTGGAATCAAACACCACAAGAAGCGTAGAACGGATACAAGCCAAATATATCGCATTTGAAGGTTTTTGGAAGCATTGCCCATGTACATGTTCCAGAACAACGAAAGAGTAAGCTGGATGACAAGAGTAAGAGGTATATTTTTATTGGGTATGATCAAAACTCTAAATGCTACAAGCTGTATGATCTAACTAACAATAAGGTCAAAGTGAGCCATGATGTTTACTTCTATGAGAAGAGCTCGTGGGATTGGAGCTCGCAACAGAAAGAACAATACAGTTTTTACCCATTTGAAGAGGAACCGAATCGAAATGAAAAGGAAGACGAAGTGGAGGAGCCAGTTACTCCGATTAGACAATCAACATCAAATTCCACTTCAGCAGATACAGAATCCAGCAGTCAACCTAGAAGGAACAGATCGCTTGATGAAATATATGATGAATTGAATCAAATCGATACATTATTTTGTCTCTTTGCAAAGACAGAGCCAATTGATTTCGAAGAAGCAGAGCCCCAAATGGAGAATGACCATGAATGAGGAGATTGATTACATAAAACGAAATGATACTTGGGAGCTTATCACCATCGAGTTTGCAGTTGTCACCAGGACGGGTCCAAGTCTAGCAAATCATTCATGGGTCGGGTCTTGAGTTTTGTCCAACCTGACACGTGCCATCCCTAATTTGGAGCGATTGAGCAAATCAAAAGATGTGAAAAGTTATTTTTAAAAAATTAAAGATTTTTGACCCTAGGAGTGCAAACGAATTGAGTTTTTAGAAATATTTAAGATCAAGCTCAAGCTCATCAAAAAAATTTGGGCTCAAGCTCAAGCTCGTCGAACTTATAAATTTCAGTTCAAACTCAAGCTTATCACCAAAAATTTGAGTTCAAGCTCGGTTCACTTACAGTCGAGCCCATTTGAGCTCGAGCTTAAAATCGAGCTCATTTTCAATAAAACTTATCATAAATCTTGAAATAAGATAATTTTTGATATATGATGTACATATATTAAAAAATTGAATTATTATAACAAATATTATGGATATATATGTCAATACTATATATAGTTTTGATATTTATACTTTTATAACTTATATTATTTTTGACATATTTCAAAATAAAAATTAAAGTTTATGAGCAGACTTGTGAGCTTTTGAATACTTATTTTTAGGCTCAAGCTCGGCTCGCAAAAAAGCTCCAACTCAATTAGCTCGAAAAATTAAGCTTGAGTCGAGCCTAACTCAAGCCAATTCATTGAACTTTTGAACCGGCTCAGTTCATCTTATACCCCTAGTTGACCCCAATTGTTAATATTATTGGAATCACACTGAATGCACCATGAAGATTATAACGGGATAAGGCGTAAAAAGGACTCAATATAAAAAGACTTCCATTTTCTTAGTCCTTGTAAGATACAAATCGGAGGAGGTATCTTGATTTAGACGTCGGAAAGCAAGAGGAAATTGCTTAGTTTTGTAAATTGTGTTCTTCTCATTATCAATACCAAAAGACCAAGAAATAATACAGGCTAGAAATACAACTAGCGAGCAAACAAAAAGACATATTCGGTGACCAAAACGAAATTAGTATAAAGAGTGGAGGATGACTTTGATTCTTGAATATAGGTAATTAAAAGTTTTTCCATAGGTATTTCAGTCCACTTCTTCTTTTGAACTAGAAATTACCATGGGAATCTAAACAAAGTTATTTGTTATTACAAGTATTGAGTATGCACAATCACTAATTTTATTATTATATAGGCATGAATGTGAATTGGAATAAGAAATGAGATATAATTTTGAAATAGGGATTATATCTAGGGGTGGGCGTTCGGGTCCGGTGACCCGATACCCGTCCCTATCGGATTTAACCCGATAGGATCGGATACTCGCCTCCATTAATTTTTTGGGTCGGGTTTCTGGTAAGAAAATGCCAACCGGAACAATACATCGGGTACCTAAATCTGAATAAAAAAAAATCCTGTTTCTCACGTCTTCGAAAATTTGAAAGCCCTATCTTCCTCAAACGAATGCAAGGTCAATTCTTCCTAGGGGTGTTCAAAAAAATCGAAAACCGACCGAACCGACCGAAAATTGAAAAAACCGAACCGAACCGAAGCATGTTCGGTTCGGTTTTCGGTTCTTTAGTTCAAGAAAATTCGATTTTTCGGTTAAAAAACCGAAAATAAAAAACTAGTGTAATCTATGGAACAAAAGTAAGAAAAACCGAACCGAACCGAAAACCGAATTGAAAATAAGGAAAATTGCATGCTATTATTATTATTATTTTTTTTTTTACGATTATTTCGGTTTTTCGGTTTTAACCGAAAACTGAACCGAAAATTTTCGGTTAAAACCGAACCGAACACATTTCAGTTCGGTTTTCGGTTTTCATTTCGAAAGACCGAAAATTTCGGTTAACCGAATCGAAAAATCGAAAGTCGCGGTTTTAACCGTTTGAACACCCCTAATTCTTCCCCAAATCTAAAGAAAAAAAAAACAAAAAAAAAGCCTCAAAGCTATCTGATCGACTTCCATAGTCGAAGTAGCAAAAAATAGAAATCTGACCAACGCTGCCGACTGCCGCGGAACCACCCACCACCTGCTCCGCCGTCGGAGACTCAGAGCTATCTCTCGCCAGTACCCACACAAACCAAACCACCGCGGCCAGAAAAGGGTTTGAATCTGCTAAAAAATAGCTCACAATTTGATGGTATTTGCTCAAAGAAACAAGTACAAGGGTAAATGGAGCATTTGCATAAATCCGCAAGGAAAGATATTTGAGAAATTGGGTCCCAGTGGTTTGCTCCCTTTTCAAGAATTTGCTGAAAATGGTTTTTTTCTTCAAACTCCAAGCTCTCTCTCTCTCTCTCTCAACCAATTTATGCGGGAAACGTGATGCTGTGATGGGCCTTTATTTCAGGCATTAAATCAAGAAAAAATTAACCATTGTGAATAGATGAAAAGAGGGAGATTGGGGTTTCCGGTACCCGATGGTCGGATATCTGAGGTTTCGGGTTCAATTCGGGTAGTTATTTTAGGGTATCCGACCCGAAAACCCGAACCCAATGGAAACCCGACCCGCTCCCATATCCGACTAAATAATAGTTTCAAAGATGACTTACCCTGTCAATGTCTGGCCTCTAATTTCCATGAAACCACCGCTGTGGAATCTATGTGCAAACAATGTTTGTTCCATTTCTTGGAAGGCCCCTTTGTTACGTCAAACCGCGTGTTGACTACATCGTTAAACTTAAAAAAAGAAAGAAAAGAAAGAAAAAAAGTACAAAAAAAAGATTAAAAAATAAAGAAAGAAAACAAAAGACACATATCACCAAATGACAAACTTTTCAGAACACTGAATTCATATGATCAAAAAAAATGTCTGAAACAAGAGAACATGTCTCTATCCACATAGATAACATACTCCTAAGCTTGCCTTCATCCCCCTGCAAGCCCTCGATCTTCCGAGTAAACGACGATCTGCGTGATGAAAATGAGAAGCTCTACGATCCAAAGGTAGTCTCAATAGGCCCTCTTCACCATGGCAAGGATAATCTCAAGAAAATGGAGGAGCACAAGTTCAGGTACTTAAAGCTTCTCCTCAAAAGGCAAAAAGAGTCGAGCGTCGACAAATACGTCATCGTAATAACATCATTAGAAGAACAAGCGCGGAAATGTTATTCAGAAAGCGTTGAATTCAAGTCGGATGAGTTTGTGCAGATGCTACTTCTTGATGGCTTTTTTGTCATCGAGTTGCTTAGGAAATATCACTTTGATGATATGAAAAAAAGCGATGATATAATTTTCCAGCACGAACATGTTCTTAGTCAGTTGAGGCATGATCTGATGTTGGTTGAGAATCAGGTCCCGTTTTTCGTGCTTGCTCAGCTCTTTGCCATGACGAGAGCTGGCGATCCCGATGATGATATCTTTTATTTAATCCATCTTTTCATTAATGATATGTCTCCGTGGCCCGTGGATTCAGGAGTTTCTGGAAAAACGTTCGAGAATGTTGACCATCTCCTAGGCCTGGTGCGTAGGATCTGGTGTTCTTCGTTTGCTAAGATGACACCTACCAATACAGTTGCCAAAACAGAGGAAGAGAAAATGGTGGCCATAAATTCTACCACCGAGCTACGCGAGGCCGGGGTGAAATTCGAAAGGCAGACAGAGAGTAATTGTTCGGACATTGAGTTCATCAAAGGGGTGCTAAAAATTCCAGGTTTCCACGTTTCTGATGAAACAGAGTCGATTTTTAGAAATCTTATGGCTTACGAGCAGTTCTTGATTGATAATCATCCTAAATATGTCACGGATTACGTGTTTTTCTTGTACTGTCTGATAAATTCATCAAAGGATGTTGAGATACTGCGGCGTCGTGGGATTTTAACGAAGTTGCTAGGCGATGATGATATGGTTTATCGTATGTTCAACAGGTTGGGCAGAAATATACTTATGTCCGCCCATTTTTGCTACGACGATGTGTTTGAGAAAGTGAAGGGGCATTGTGGCCGTCGGAGGAATAGATGGATGGCGAACTTGAGGCGAAATTACTTCAACGGTCCGTGGGCAATTATGTCGTTTTTCGCTGCTCTTATGCTGCTTGTTTTCACCTTGACACAGACTGTGTTTTCTGTTCTGTCATATGTGAAGTCCAAGTGAACATGTTTTTGTGATTTGCTGTGTTATCCTTTGTTGTTGCAAGTAAAATGTTTTACAGTTTGTTGTATAAGTTGTTTGTTAAGGTTGTAATGGGGACAATTGTTGTAGAAATGCATGACTGTATAATGTTTCTTGTAATGAGATTAATCACTCTCATTATTATCATATGATAAATATAATGCATTTATCATACAAGTTTTGTCTTTTGTTAGTGTCGGATGGTGACACTGTGAATCAAAGAAAAGATTCATGGAAGATGAAGATTGTAGCCATGTCCATGATAGGCTTGTCATCTCACAAGATCCCATTCGCCGGATAATTCCGCTGAAAATGATGAAAATGCCCTCAGAGAAACCTCTTTCTACACCCCCTTCTCCTTCTGCATATTCTAATTTTTCGTCGTTTTCGTGTGTTGAACGCCATGGCAGCGAAGAAGAAGCTCAACGAAGAAGAAAAACCCATTTTGGGAGAAGTTATTTTCATAACAGAAAAACTAAACCAATTAGTTACAAATCGGTTATTTATACATGGGGGAGAGAGAGAAAAAAAACGTCCTCTAACTAACAGAAATGTAATATTACAAAACACGCTTTTGACTAATCTATTTATAGAAATAATTACACCAACACCCCCTTCTCAAGTTGGACTTTGGTGTAGGAAGCAAAGCCCAACTTGGCAAGCATGGTAGAGAACTGAGGATTCGCCAAGTTTTTTGAGAAGAAATCGGCAAGCTGATTGCGAGAAGCCACGTGAGAAGGACGAACGAAACCAGCCTTGAATTGGTTACGTACGATGTGACAGTCGATCTCGATATGCTTTGTGTGTTCATGAAAAACCGGATTTTCAGTGATGTGTAGGGCGGCCTGATTATCACACCATAGACGAATAGGAGCTGGAACGGATACTTGAAAATCACGAAGAACAAATGCGATCCACTGGAGTTCGCAAATTGTGGCGGCAAGACTGCGATATTCAGCTTCACATGAAGAGCGAGACATGGTTGTTTGCTTGGTTTTCCAGGAAATGAGTGCCCCACCAAGGAAGATGCAATATCCAGTAGTAGACTTACGTGTGAGGGGGCAGGTAGCCCAATCGGCATCAGCGTAAGCTTCTAGTGTGAGAGAGTTGTGAGCTGGAAAGAAAAGACCACCACCAACACAACCCTTAAGATATCTAAGAACATGTGTTGCGGCATCCTAGTGAGCATTAGTGGGCCGGTTCACAAACTGGCTGAGCTGTTGAACGGCAAAGGATAAGTCAGGTCTGGAGAGATTCAGATATAACAGTCGTCCTATCAATCGACGGTATTGATCGGGCTGACTAAAAAGTAGACTATCATCATCCAAAAACTTTAGACCCCGTGGAAATGGAGTAGCAGCTAGTGTAGCATCTAGATAACCTGTGTTACTTAGGATATCCATAATATACTTGCGTTGAGTAAGCAAAGTTCCTTGTGTACCCCGGGCAATTTCGAGACCAAGAAAATATCGAGCGACTCCAAGGTCTTTGATAGTGAAAGTCTGGTGTAGAAATCCCTTCACAGCCAAGATCTCATCTTCATTAGATCTTGAGATCAATACATCATCCACATAGACGAGCAAACACAAGATAGATGAAGACGTTTGTCTAATGAATAAGCAGTGGTCATTAGAGGACTAAGTGAACCCGTAATCCAGTAGCTTAGAAGTGAACTCTAAGTTCCACTGTCGAGAGGCCTGCGTAAGACCATAGAGAGACCTCTTAAGCCGACACACCTCCCCTTGCTTGGCTTTGGTATAACCTTCAGGCAGTGAAAGGTAAACTTCTTCATCTAAATGCCCATGAAGGAACGCATTGTTGATTTCAAGTTGATACAATGGCCAAGAGTGAGCAGTAGCCAAGGCAAGAAGGATACGCACAGTTACCAGCTTAGCTACAGGTGAGAAACTCTAAAAAAATTGATCCCAAGGGTTTGGTTATATCCCTTTGCAACCAAACGAGCTTTGTATCGTTCCACTGTCCCATCTGGATTGAATTTGACTTTGTACACCCATTTCGAACCAATGGGTCGTTTTCCAGGCAGTAAGGGAGTTAGCTTCCAGGTTTCATTAGCTTCAAGTGCCTCAAGCTCCTTATTCATGGCATGTACCCATTCTGGATGTTTTATTGCCTGCCTAAAAGAAACAGGCTCACGGGCAATTGAAACGTGTGCCATATATGCTTGGTAAGAAGAGGAGAACTGAAACGAGCTAGTGTCAAGGAGAATTGACTCAGATGCATTAGGAAGGGCATTACAATGGTAATCGTGTAACCAAGATGGAGGTTTCCTATGCCTAGTAGAGACGCTAACAAGTGGGAGTCCAGGGGTATTGTTTTGGGCTACAGTAGGAGGAGAGGATTCATTATGAACTTCAGTAAGTGGAATTGGATTTGAGAGAGCAGTGGGAGAAGAAGGTTCCACAAGAATAGGCAAAGAGGGTAGAGATGCAGTTGATGTAAGGCTTTTATAGGGAAAGATATGTTCATAGAATTGAACATCTCTTGAGAAAAAAACACAATGTGTATCAAGATTATAAAGTTTGTAAGCCTTTTGCCCACACCATAACCAATAAAGACACTTTTAAAGGATCGAGGGGCAAACTTATCCTTATGTGGAGCAGTGGCAGCAGCAAAACATAGGCAACCAAAAGACTTCATGTGGTTGTAAGTGGGAGACTTGTGAAATAGGAGTTCAAAAGGTGTCTTCCATTTTAGTGTGATGGTAGGTAACCTATTTATAATATAAGTTGTTGTGAGAATAGCATCTCCCCAGAAATGAGAAGGAAGATTAGATTGAAACATGAGGGCTCTTGCTACTTGTAGAAGGTGTTTATGTTTTCTTTCCACCACACCATTTTGTTGTGGTGTGTGTGGGCAAGTTTTTTGATGAATGATGCCACGGTTGGACAAGATATTTACACATTCTGAGCTAAGAAACTCAGTGCCATTATCAGTTCTAACTATCTTGACCTTGGCATCGAATTGTGTGTGAATCATGAGGAGAAACTGATTCACAGTAGTTGCAGTGAGATGTTTATGAGGTAACAAAAAAGTCCAAGTGCACCTAGTGAAGTCATCTACAATAGTAAGAAAGTAGTGAGCCTTGGATAAGGAAGCTTTCTTATAAGGACCCCAAAGATCCATGTGAATCATTTCAAAGGCCTTGGATGTTTGAATGGAACTAGTGGGAAATGGTGATCGATGTTGTTTGGAAAAATGGCATACATCACATTGAATAGGTGATTTAGTATTACACTTGGAAATAAAATATAAGTGTTCCATTGTATGTAAAGATGTGTGACCCAATCTCTGGTGCAAAATTTCAAAGTCACTCACTACATTGAGTTTTACATGCTCATCACAAGGGAGAATACATTTTTGGTCTAGCTGAGACAAAGAAGTGTTTGAACAAAAATTAGGTACTTGACTAGAGGCTGATTTATGTGGCAAGAGTGAACCCTCGTCCAGGATGTACAGTGAGCCTAAGACTTTACCAGTGGCTATCACTTGTTTAGTCCTCTGGTCCTGCAAGGTGCAGTGAGAGGAAGCAAAGTGGACAACAAGGTTAGAGGAAGCCATGAGCTGACTAACGGACAATAGGTTGTATTTAAAGTCAGGTATGTAAAGGACATCATGGAGCACAAAATTTTTATCTAGGAAAACCTGGCCAATGAGTTTAACAAGTTTAGAAGTTCCATCTGGCATAAAAACAGAAATGGAGCTAGCTAGGGGGTAACAATTTGTGAGGAGATCACAGTTAGTGCATATACGTTTAGAGGCACCCGTATCAATTATCCAAGTGCCTAATCTCTCTTAACCTTGACAAATAAAACTATGTATGGATAGATTACCTGCATACTCCATAGTAAAATTGACATGTTCCCCAGTGTGTATTTTGGACTTCATATACTTAGCCACTTCTTGTTGGATGATACTAGTGATGGAATCATTCCAGTCCAGCTTGTCTGAAGCTTGTTTTACTGGCATCTCGAGTGGTGTCTCAGGTACTTCCACCAAATTTGCATTAAACCTCTTCACATTACCAACAGTTTTGGGACCAAAGCCTGAAGACCTCCCTTCCTTAAGCTGTTTATACCAATTAGGTATCCCATGCAGCTTGAAACAAGTATCTTTAGTATGCCCCGGGACACGACAATGCTCGCACAGCCTTCCCTCCTTTTGCCTATAACTTCCTCCTCCTTGTGACTGAGCTCTACCAGAAAAACTCTTAGCCATGAGAGCACTATTTTCTGACACATCCGTAAAAGAAATCTGCACTTCCATTTGTGTTTCCACACGTTGAATCATAGCATAGGCCTTGCTCACGGTCAGCAACGGATCTATAACAAGTATTTGATTTCTAAGAGCATCAAAACTATCATTTAAACCTATTAAGAACTGCATCAGCATATCTAATGAGTGAGTATCTTCAATAAAGCGATGCACATCGCAACCAACGTCGCAATTACATTGAGGCACTGAGTGAAAACAACTTAATTCATCCCACAAGGACTTAAGTTTGTTAAAATATGCCGCTAAATTCATATTGCCTTGAGTAATTGAACTGAGATCTCTCTTGATCTGATAGAGCAGCGGACCATTGCACTGTCCGTACCTCTGCTCTAAATCCAACCACAATTCCCTGGCTGTATCAGCATACAAAAAACTTT
The DNA here is from genome assembly GCA_026212405.1 of Petrea volubilis. Taxonomy (NCBI): domain Eukaryota; kingdom Viridiplantae; phylum Streptophyta; class Magnoliopsida; order Lamiales; family Verbenaceae; genus Petrea; species Petrea volubilis. The sequence goes on along the minus strand of CM047874.1, from coordinate 3,057,725 downwards.
GTACTACGTCCTTAGACAGAGAATTCAGAATCCAAGAGATAACCATGCTATTCACACGTCTCCATTGCCTATACTCAGGAGCATCTGACCTTGGGGTCGCAATAGACCCATCTATAAACCTAACTTCGATTTTGCCTCAAGTGCAATTTTCACTGATCTGCTCCAGGTCAGAAAATTCTTTCCGTTCATCATCACAGTGACAAGAGTCATACCTGGATGATCTGAGTTGTGTATTACCAGCGATTCATCTCCAGATGTCGTTATTGTTGCCAAGGGAATCAACTCTTAGATCGTAGTATATGAAATCAGCTACGTATATCGGCTAAGCAATCCAAAATGGTATCGAAGAACGATTATGTGTATCAGGAAGTAGAAGTAACAATATGTATAGTAATGGATCAGAACTCGAGCTCTGATACCATGTTGAACGCCATGGCAGCGAAGAAGAAGCTCAACGAAAAAGAAAAACCCATTTTGGGAGAAGTTATTTTCATAACAGAAAAACTGAACCAATTAGTTACAAATCGGTTATTTATACATGGGGAAGAGAGAGAGAAAAAACGTCCTCTAACTAACAGAAACGTAATATTACAAAACCCGCCTTTGACTAATCTATTTACAATTCTATTTACAGAAATAATTACACCAACATCGTGGTCATCTAATAGAAAATTATGTACATCCATTGCGTGCTCAACTTCATCATCAACATCATCAGTGCCGTGCTCTTCATCCATTTCGAGCACAAAAGACTAGTCTTTTTTGAACGAGTTCTTATGGTCTTGTGTGAACTGTGAAGGACAATCCACATGTAATTGGCTTCAGCAATCACATGATCATCAAGGAGAAAAGCACTCTTCAAAATCCAACTTCTTTGGCTTATCCTTCACCATTAGTACAAAAAACGAAGCAAACGATCCAAGAAAAGCCTGTGATTACCATCTCGAAGCCTAAGAAATGGGCCTGGGCTAGCTTACCGACTCTTGTCAGGCAGAAGAGCTTCTGAACAAAACAAAATTCTTCGGGCCCCGAATCAATGCCCAACAGGCCTGGCCTGAGATCACCTTCGCCAAGCTGAAGATTTAATAGGCCTGGTGATCATAACAATAGAAGTCAGGTTTTGACAAACGGGCCATACGAAAATTCTTGTAGGCACCCAATTTTGTCCAAGGGGATTAGTAGTAATGCAGTTAACTGTGGTGCTTTTGTGTGAGAAGAGAAAGTTTTCGGGCCCCAACAGTGAGTCCGCCCTATGATTCGATGATTAGTCGCAATGTTTCTATGAAGAAAAAAGATACAGTTTCTCAACAGGTGAGCATAAAGAGTAATGGAGTTGGTGTTGGTGACATCCAGGGTTTGGAATTGGATACTGTCATGGAGGATACTAATAATGGTTCGCCGTCGCACCGCGAAATTAGCTGAAACGGCCGTTCTAGAATCGGAACGGCAACTGTCATTCCATCGAGACGGAGTGGAACCGCCGTGGGTGTGTGTCGGAGTCGTTGCGGCGATTTATCAGCCAAATTGGCGTTCCACTCCGATTTCTCGGACAGGAACGCCGACTCGGACCGGAACGGAGGAGAATATCGGCGATCCACAGGAGAATCAGAGAGCGACGCCGGCGTTGTTGCTCGCAGTCGAAGGGGACGGTGGCTACGAGGCCCACCACCACCAGGCACGGAAGCTGCGCGCTGCTGAGTGATTCAAGCAGAGATTTAATTTATTAAATCTGGTATTTTGTATTTTCAGAGGTTTGATTTTATTGAAAAAGAAAACTGAAGAGTGAAAAAGACAATAGGTTCTGTAGAGAGAGAGAGAGAGAGAGAGAGAGAGAGAGAGAAAGCGCCAGAAAAGAGAGAGCGAAAGAGCTTAGTAGAGAGAGAATTCATTTTGTCAGATTTTTTGTTTTTGTTGGGTGAACTTTTTGATTTTTTTTTAATAATGAAATTGTTTTTGATTGTAGAAAGAGCTGAGTAGAATTCATTTTGTCAAACTTTTGTAATGAAATTGTTTTTTATTAAATAAAAATCAAGCTGCAAGAGTACTTCGGACGTTACTTACTTGTAGTTTATTGTGCTTTTTTAGTTACTATATTATGTAACATCAAAAATTATATATTATTTATAATTTCAAAAGTAATTATATGTTTTTTCATAATTTTGAATAATTTTTTAAAATTTTATTGAAAAAATTTCGTTCCGACCACCATCATTCTGTGACATGGCATCGGAACTGGAACTGGAACAGTAACGGTAGTCCCCGTTCCATTCCCCGTGACCGTTCTGGCGAACCATGATACTAATAATCCCTTTATTGCCCTGGATTGTTTCGTATTTCTGTAAAATTTTCAGCATGCATTTTTTGGGTGTGATCATTTTGTGTTTACCCCCCACCCTCCAACTTGTTGTTGCTTTGTTTTTTTGTTTTTTTTTGGGGGGGGGGTGTTTTTGAAATATTTTGGAGTTCTACACCCGGGAACAGATTTCAAATTTGTAGCATAACGTAGAGAAATTTTATTTATTTATTTATTCTTTCGATTTTTGAATGAGTGTGATTAATTTATTTAAATTATGAAGAAGGGTCACGAGTTCATTTTGTCACAAACGTAAGTGATTCCCCTCGGAGGAAAATCAGAAATTTCAATAAAATGATTCTTGGAGTTGAGAGAATAGAATTATGCCTGATGATGCCCAAATTCGTCGCCGAACATGGAAGTCCGACCCTGTGAGGTATTGTCCCGCACCTTGAGACGGTAGGGTTTTATCCTTTGATGAAAAGGCGTCTCGCAAGGTGAGAGAGGGATTGAAGCTTATACGCTTGCCAAGTCCCTAGACTTCTTCCGATGTGGGACAAGATATGGTATCATCATAAGCCCCCCAGTCGAGGGACTTGGGAAGAGGCACAAGGCCATCGTCCCCATAGACGGCGCCATTTGATGATGCCCAAATTCGTCGCCGAACATGGAAACCCAACCCTGCGAGGTATTGTCCCGCACCTTGAGACGGTGGGGTTTTGTCTTTTGATGAAAAGGCGCCTCGCAAGGTGAGGGAGGGATTGAAGCTTATAAGCTTGCCAAGTCCCTAGACTTCTTCCGATGTGGGACAAGATATGATATCATCAATGCCAATTTGGGTTAATATAAGTGATGAAATTAAGGCCTTATTTAAGTTCAATCCCATTGGTTGTCAATCTTCATATTAACTTAATAATGGAAACATCAAATATCTATTAATTTAAATAAACAAGACATGCGTGCAAGCGTCTAGCTATATATTTTTAGCTTTGCTACATTTGCAAGTGTAGCCTTACAGTTGATAAGCATTTTCACATAAGATTATTTTCACAAAAGAAGCACAAAAGATAATACAAGTGCTTTCGAAATCCTCAAGAAGATGAAACTTTTAAGGTGGTTCTGATGAGGTCATTTTTTGGTCAAGGCCACATTTTTGAGGAGAAGGTGGTCCACTTGGTGACCAAGAGGGTAACCCAGCCTAGTGAGAATACTGGTTTGGGTCCTCAACCTGCCAAGAGATGAACACATATGAGCCTAGCCGGAAGTGCCTCCAGCGAAGACCCTCCGACGCTCAAGTCAGCGTATAATTCGAGGAGAGAGAGTATACTTGAGGAGAGTAACAGTAAAACATGTGAATCATGCTCCCCTGATATCGCTATCAAGGGGTTATTTATAGTTGGGAGTTGGTGTGAGCACCTAAGGATTAGGGCTGACATGGAGGGATGTGGTGACAGCTGGAGGGGAGCCCATCATTGAGTACACATGTCAGGTATTGAGGAGAGCAAGATCCTATTCGAGGAGACAGTATCGAGGAGAGACATAGCCTCGAGGAGGCCATCATGAGGAGAGCATGACTGAGGAGGGACATAGCCTTGAGAAGGCTATTAAGCCATCATGAGAAGATCATGGTTTGAGAAGGGAGATATCAGGTTCAAAGTTCAAGTTTCACAATGTCAATCGTTATGTAAAATCCGTCGAATTTGCTACTTCTTACGTCTGAAGAGCACGTTGAAAACCAGGGTCATCATACTCGCCTCAGCTGGTGCGGGGAGTGGCAGTGTCGACGAAGTTTGGACTACTCGAGTCGTGGAGCCATAACTAGCAGGGCAGTTGCAACTTCTTTCATAGTTGGCCTCTCCGCAGATGAATTCGATAAATAGCTCTGTGCAAGCTAAGCAACTTGTGTTATTTGCTCAATTTTACCCTCTTTGTTCATTCAGAGGTCTAGAATACTAAGCGGGTTATCTTGTATCGAGGGAGAGACAAAGTATTTAGCGAGAAGTTGTTCTCCTTGGTCTCTCTCAGAATCTATAACCTTCTCTCCTGTCAATAGCGCTGCCAAGACAACCCCAAACTGTAAACATCGCTCATTTCTGTGGATCGACCTGAAAAAAGATACTCAGGGTCCGAATAACCAGGCGCACCTACGTAGAACCAAACATTAGAAGTTAATGCAAAACCATGGACTTTGACAGTATAATCATGGGGGTGTAGTAATATGGAGGAGCTGCTGAGGTTTCCATGAATAATTGGCACCTTTGCATGGGAATGCATACAAGCAAGCGCGCGAGCAGTTTCTGTGGCTATATCCTCATACGAACATCCCATGAAAGACGATAATTGTGAATGTAATCATAAAGGGTCTCAACAGAAATAAACTCGTAAACCAGTAGGGGGACTTGTGTCTCCAAGAAACAACCAATCAACTTTACAACATTCATATGGCTAATACGTGAGAAAGTGACTAACTTGCTCATGAAAACCTCAATACTGCTTTCATCAAGTTCTGGACATGTCTTTATAGTTACTATCCGGTTTGTTCCACTAGGTAGTATTCCTTTATAAGTGAAGCCGAAAGGCTGTCCTCTGTGAAGAACTTGATTTTCGTCATAATTGTTTGTAGCATTTTTGAGACCTTGTGCTGTAAAAATTACAAGTGTTTTGTGACTAGATAGCATATTTTCTAGGAGCTCACCACCATTTCTATGGAACAGTTTTCGTCTTAGTTTAACGACTTTCTTTTGCTTGCGCCTCCAAAATATCCAAGAACTGCCAACAGCAGGTGCTACGAAACCTGCTTGCATACTCGAGTTTAAATCCCACGCCCGAAAAAGTGTGTCAAACTGTATAGAAAATACCACTATAAAACAATTTTGCTACTAGAGCTTCACTTCATACGCGTGTAATTAATTTTGACAGCTCAGTTAGTGAGTTTAACCAAGTCAGATTAGTCAGCTTAACCAAGTTAGTTAGCAGGATATTTTTCTTTCCGCTCTTAGCTTGTTGTATATAAATAGACACAAACTATACAGATGGAGATGGAACTTGCATGTATTCATTTTTCTCTCTATGGAAATTATACAAAATCCTTCAAAGGGGGATGAAAAGAGAAAAGAAGAACATAGACAAAGGGTGTTGATGATCAAGAAATTCACCTGAAGCAATGTAGAACATGGTAGAGCCAATAATTTTGCTTTTGGAATGGCAACCGTTACCTTCTTTGTTTCCGTCTCCTTCGAATCCCTTTGGACAAGAACATGAATAGCTTCCTGGCAAATTTGTGCATATTCCTTCACAGGGCTTCAAGGTAGCACACTCATCAATATCTGGCAATCAAACAAACGCAACCTTTTGAAAATTCTAAGCATTATAGGAGACAATTAAATCCTTAATTTCTTACAAGTCAACTAAAACGAGTACCTTGACAACCATCATCGAGGTAAGGGTTGCCCTCAAATCCTTTCAAACAACTGCAACGATATCCAACTCCATTACTTGAATCACTGCATTCACTATGGATTGCTCGACAAGCATAACTAGAAACATCTTTCAAAGCTTCTCGGCAAGTCACGTTTCCAACTGACCAATCAAGCACAACGGGCACACTCCTTCTATTCTTCAAATCCTTGAGATCCAAAGAAGAAAACTCAAAAGCCTTAGATTCAACAACAAAACCATAGCCACAGGGGTTAAAACTTGTCATCGTCGTGTGATTTCTGAAACTCCGAACATCCACCAAAAAATCTTTCACTCCTTTAGGAATCAAAGTCTGGCAGCAGCCAATCCCAGCGCACGTCCCGTTCGTGACATTTTCAATGCTGTCACACCATGAAACGCATCCAGCGCTCATCTGCTTCCATACTTGATCGGACCCCTTGACAAGGGCATACGTGTCGCATCCGATGACTGTGAACTTGTTTCGGGTGCTAGAAATCAAGAACTTGGACGAACCAAGCTGTGATACAATGCCGTTGATGTTAGAAAGACACTTTGTAATTTGCCTAGACAAATAGTTGGAAAGTTTAGAATAAATGTGACATTTCGAATTATAACTTTACATATTCTCTAATAAACCTTTCAAGTTACCCATTTACTTGGAACTTAAATGAAAATAAATATTAGGTGGAGAAGTGGAACTTAATGAGAGTAAATTTTAGGTAGAGTAGTGGATTTTGAATGTGATTAAATGACTAGGTGAAAATGTGTCTATAAAAAGGGTGCTCTAACAATTGTTTTGTATCAAGAAAAAATCAAATAAAATCAAGTAAAACTCTCTAGTAAAAACTTCATCTCTTGTTCATGTTATACATTTTGAGTTCTTCATTGTTTAGTAAAAATTTTGTATTTTTGTTTATTGCTATCCTTCTTCTATCCAATACACTTCCGCATTCAAAAATTCCTAACAAATTTGGTATCAGAGCCAGCAATTGTAGTTGCATTCTTTGGAACTTTTTCACCCTCATATTCGTCTTAAAAATGGCCTCAAGTTCAATTCTTACAATATTCGCCTATACCGCCAACTAAATACCAATTTTTGAGGGTGAACATTATGACTATTGGAGTAGTCAAATGCAAACCTTATTTCTTTCTTTGGATCTTTGGGAGGTGGTTGAAAATAAATATGACGAACCACCAAAAAAAGAAAACAGCAACGAATGGTCCGAAGAGTGATAAGTCCATAATTCTACGTGGTTTTTATGGTTATTTTGGTGGACTTATCATGTATTTTTCTCCATTTGAACCTCTTTATGCCTAAATTCGAGATAAATCGTGTTTTGTAGGTGAGATGGCAAAAATACCATCAAGGACACGGAAAAGTGGAATCAAGAGTTGGGTACCTACGCAAGATATTTTGGATACCAACCCAATTTTAGAGATTTTGAGAGATTTTGAGAAGAAACGAATATGTAAATTTGGGTACGTACCCAGAATATTTCGGGTATGTACCCAATTTCAGTCAGTGGAGTCTTGTAGGAATCTGGAAATTTGGGTACGTACCCAAAATATTTCGGGTACATACCCAAAATCCGAGGCAGAAATTTACAGCTTTCCTAGTGCGATTAGGACTTTATTTTTGGAAGGTGTCTCTAGGGTTTTTCTACCCTTTTTAAGTCCAGAAACATCAGACGGCTACTGTTCACATTTTTTGGGAGCTAGGTTTTAGAGGTTAGAATTTTTCTTTCATTAGTTTTTCATCTTTGTGGGATTTTGTGGAGAACAGAAGAAGGAGAAATCAAGAACGAGGGGAAGAACAACTGAACGAGGGGAGTTCTATGCCTGAAATTTCCAGCAATTAAGTTCCCTTCTTCTCTTTTCATGAATTCTCTTCCATATTTCGTTCTTATGTTCAATTTCTTTATGAACTAATTTCAATTAAGTGTAAGGATGGTGTAATTTATCGTTTTTGCTATTCTATGAAAATCCTATGAGTTTGAATTGGTTTTCGTATATTTTTTTTGTTGTGTGATTCTTGTGTAATGGTTTAATACGTGGTTAGGGTTTGATCACCCCTAATTATCGAATTTGGGAATCGTGATGAGGTCAAGAGACGATTCATGATATTAGCTCTAATTAGACGAGATCAATTGGGTTAAAGTTGCATGAGAATGAATTTAACTTTGATTGAGCCTTAAGGCAATGTTTAAAAATTCATACAAATACTTCTAAAGTTGGGATTAATTGAATGAGAATTAGTTAGTCTTAGGCTTAGAGGAATTGTATGAGTTAATTCCACAATGCTCGAGAAAGATTGTGAATATATTCATTCCTAGGCTTCACACAACCACGAAAACCACTCAACTTAGGGATTGGATTAGAATAGCAAACTACGTGAATGAAACCACCTTGCACTTGTTTTTCTCGCCTTGATTATTTGTTTTTATTATTTTTCGCTAGTCGTTTTTATTAAGAATTTAGGTAGAAAATCAAACCTACTATTCAATTTGATCAATTTAGATAAACAACACAAGTCAATTCTAATTTCAGCATGTTTTTGTTTTGTTTTTTGTTTCGCTATGTCTAGCTAATTAAATCTTAGGGTTCTAGGCTAGTCATTGATGAAACCCTTGTGAATTTTGTTGAACCTCTTTGGTTTTGATTTTACATACTTCCTATCTATAATTCAAGATTTTATTACTTGTGAATTTTTGGCCAATCTTTACAAGCTTTGAGATTTTATATTCAACTACGAAAGGGTGTTTATAAAATCTGACTATTTGTATTATAGACATAAGGAACGCATAGATTAGAAATAATCGTGCTCTTGTGCGATCGGTTAGGTTAATTAGCGAGAACTTTTTGACTAACACAACTTTTGTGCGCAATGGGCCAAGGAATCCGTATGTGATCACGAAAGTAGACACATAGCATTCTTTGGCACGTTTGTTTTACTTTCGAAAGGAGATTACAAATATTTTTGTGAGTTGGATCGTGGGAAGGTGTGTCATGCCCCGAATCCGGGACGCGGCACGGCGATGCCCCTAAGCCCGAAGGACTCAGGGACACCAAGCCACGGAAATCAGAACATACTAAAAACCATTAAATAACCATTCAAAAAAAACCTTAGTCTCGCAACGGATAAAATAATAATTCTAACTATTACATTTTTAGTTCTAAAACATAAATCGTAAACCAAACAATAATAGTCTTAATGGATAGTCATAAAAGAAAACCTCAAAACAAATAACTATAACTAAAGTCTTTACGCAAGGACTCCATCAATCCACTCACCAACCCCAAAATTGTTCCTCGTCACCTTTCTCGGCACTATCCTCTGCAAAATGATTATTAGTGGTGTGAGCGCACTCGCCCAGTAAGGGATCTCTTGACCCTCTATCGAATTTGAGCAAGTTACATACATATATATATATATCATTAAAATCACACTTTGCACACACATAGACAATATTCAGAAATTAATATTTTTCACTTTTCAAGTAACGGAACAGATAACAAAACAGAATCAGACAAATTCATTTATATATCCATGCTCGTGAACATTTGAAATCTCTATTGGCCAACTTGATCAAGCCCTAACTATAACCCCGTTAGGTGGGTTCGGACACTACTATTATTACCCGTAGGAGGGCCTTAACTACAACCCCGTTAAGTGGGTTCGGAAATTGCTACTGTACCCCGTAGCTCGGTCGAAAATTTCAGAACTCGTTCCTACCAATAGTATCCCAAGTATTCGGAGCATGTTCATATATACACCTATAGCACAACACAAAACAGTTTTAGCTTTTCATATAGAAAATTCATAAAATAGCATGCTCAAATCCACTTTTTATATATGAAAATCACTTTTTTTTTTTCAACGAAAGCATAAGTTTAAGAAAGACATATTTTTATAAAAATAAATAGAGGGAAGAAACCACTTACCTTAATCTATATGAATTCCTATGATATCCAAGATTATACTGGTCGGGTACTAAGCGTGATCGTATGAACCTAATAATATAAAAATATGAATATAAGCTATCGTATAATATTTTATCAAAGTGGAATACCTCATAACAATTGAAATCCTATCATAGTGCTACTCTAAAAACCAATATCTAGGTGATAATAATTGTCATTAAATTTTAATTATTGTTAATTGGTTCTATGTTTACGGTGACACACAAATTGTCAAATGTTACTACACAAATGTCATGAATTGTCTACAACAACAACAACTTGAAATATTAACTCTTGTGGACAAAAATATATAGGTTATAATTACCCTATATATACATATATATAGATACGTGCACATATATATATATATATATATATATATATATATATATTCCTCCTCATAACTCAAAGACAAATACAAGATAAGATTAGTAATGCATGAATTCTAAAAACATAAAGCCGCACACTGCTAATTAATTGCAATAATTATAGATCACTATAATCATAACTACAATTAGAACTAGTATCCTATATTCTAATCATAGCAATCCTAAATCAAAGACATTTGGTTGAATCATGTTTCATCTTATTGAATTGTGGACCTATTGCTATCATAATTTAATTTATAGCACTATTATTTGTGGAATTAAAAACACAAGAAGATTTGAAGAATAGTCAATTTTTACGGCTAAACTTGTTCAATTATGATAGCAAATCTAATTAGGCAATTAAAACATGAACAAATTTTATTACTTACAAAGGCAAAGTGACCTCTGTCCGAATATCAGTCTCGGTCGTTAATCCTGTGTTGCTGATGACGGCCGAATATTGTCTCTATTTCCTCTCCCTCTCGTCTAGTTAGTATAAACTTTGATTGTGTGTATATATATGTAATTTAAATTCCAACCCTAAAAGGCTTAGCCCAATAGTTCCAAATTTAATAGAGTAAGCCCAATAAACCTAAGCCCAATCATGATAGTAATATAAATTCAATAATCCTAGACTTAATAAGATAGCCCAATATCCCTAATTGCAATAGGATTTAACTAATATTAATAATATTAATGATAGCAATAATAATGAAAAAATAAAAAATAAAAATAAAATTATAATCCCAATAGTAATAGTAATAATAATAATAACAAAGACAATATTAACACTACAATAATAATGATAACAACAGTAATAATAGTAATCCTAAACACAATAGGATTAATAAATAACAATAATAATAATAATAATAATACGGTAATATGGCTCGGGTTTTACAAGGTGTATTAATTAAAATCAATGGGGGTTTAATCGGTCACAAGGGGGGATTCAATCGACGATGCCTATGCCCTAGTTTGTTTTTATTGAGTTATTTGCTTTGATTTAGTTGTTTGTTTTTGTTTCATATCATCCCAATCAATTTTCGAAGCTTAAACAATAGAAAACTTATAAGTTTGGTGCTTGGTAGCCCGTTCCTCGTGGGAACGATACTTTTACTTTCACTTTATTGCTTGAGCGACTCGTACACTTGCGGAAAAATTGCAACAGGTATGGCAGCGCCGGTTATTCATGGAAACCTCAAGAGCTCTGGCATATTGCTAGACCAAGATGATAGGGTCAAAGTCTGTGATTTCGCATTTTTAAATCATATTAATCCTGATGTTCGGATGACAGAAAAGAGCGATGTTTATAGTTTTGGAGTCGTGTTGGTGGAGCTATTAACAGGAAATACAGTACTGAAAGCAGGTGATCAAGGACATGGTGTTGGAGAATTTATTACTGCATGCTCTGTAGGAGATTTCTTGGTTGACAATCTGGACCCTCGAATGGACAGATCACAGTATTATAAGAGTTACCAATTAACACAAATTGTTGAGCTAGCAAAGACGTGCTTATCACACTCATCTGCAGACATGCCAACTATGAGGCAAGTGGAGATCGCCTTGGAAGCGGCAGCGAATTCGATGCCACTGCTAGTTCCAAGTCCGAAATTTTTGGAGCAGCAATTGGATTCGGCAACCTGGTCCGGCATAATCCCAAGACGGGGACTTCAAAAAAAGTTCTCGATAGAACTGCTATCAACAAATCAAAACCTCAATCATTGGTGACAACCGCTGTTGAATGATCACTCTATCTAAAATTTTAGCCTGTTAGAGATGAAGAGTAATTATATATTTATTTAAAATTTCCAACAACCACTCATGTATTAGAGTTAATTGTGTTCGAGTCCCCTATGTTATACCCAATTATCATAGAAAATCCCAAGTTTAATTAGCGTGAAAAACCTATGATAGGCTTCTAGACTCGTTCTTAGAAAAGATGAATGGACAAATTTACCTAATATATAATTACACTCCTCCTCTAGTTTTCATATATTTCCTCTTTGCATGGTTTGATTTGACTCGTCTTGATTTCCTAAACACATCCACCAATTTTATTTGAGCGAATAATCACATTAATGGCCGTTCAATTTTGCTTTTCTTTCGCTAATGAGGTCCAACTTAAGTGCTAAATTAAATTAAAGCTTGAAAACTATGAGGTATTAAATTTGATTCCAACCATAATATATGAGCTTCATTCCACGTAATATTTTATTAATTCTACTTTGACAATAGTTTTCATATTTCGTTGTATTGAATAGTTCTTAAAAAAAAAAAAAAAAAAGTTCTCATTTTTCTTTCCCCCTTTAGTTTAACCAAGCAGTCAACACGCGGTTTCATATAATAGAAAGAGTTTCCGAGAAATGGAATAATCATTATTATTTATTAGATTTTCAGATACATTCCACATTGGTTGTTTCGTGGAAATTACAGGTCCGACTTTGACAGGTAAGCCATCTTTGACCCTATAACTCAGTAGTTTTTTGATGGCTGTCATATCCAACAAAAATAAATCTTACTTCAAACTACCAAATTAATTTGTAAATAGGGCGAAAATGATTGATCCCACAGAAAATAATTTATCGACTACTTTCAAGATAACAAAGAATACAAAATAAATTAAAGAAGGGGGTTTTAAATAACAAGTTAATAAAAGCAAAAGTAATTTATAAGAATAACAAGTAACTTTTCACAATTAAGGATAATTTTTTGCACAATGTTTTCATGAAATTGATCATTGATTCAAAAATGACTTTTAATTCATACAATAAATTAATTATAGCCTTCAGAGAACTCGCCCAAACTAATCAAGTATGCAATAAATACTAATACATTTCATATATAATTTGGCATTTTCTCTAAAAATATACATCAAATACAAATTCACTCATGACACAAATTGTATACAGTTGAATTAAAATTACCACTAATTTGATCGAAATTAATCATGACTAAAATTTATTCATCAAAAGAAAAGAAAAAAGAAAGAAAGAAAAAAAAAAACTTGACTAAAATTTCACTACCCGGGGGTATGAACTTTACAGAGTATTTAGGTCTATATTTTTATAACAAAGCGCTTTCCTCTTCTTTTCTGATGTCTATAGCAGCGTGTCTTACTTTGACTTTATCCCCCCGTTTCAACGCGCACATCAACTTGAAAAATGCTGGTTAAATAGAGCGTGTTTCACAAACAAAGCAAAAACTTTGTTGTTTCCTCGAGAACAGAGAGAGAGAGAGAGAGAGATGCATGATAATGCTGGCGACAATGATGTTAATGGTGTACTTAGTGGCCGCCGAAGAGTTTGATCCACAAAATGTTGCTACTCCCCACAGTCCCACTAGTGGCTCTACCTTGTTCTACGTTGCTGCCGGTAAATTTTCTTCATCTTAGATTCAAAAATAAATTTGTCTGGCTAGAAATCAAGAACATAGATGTCAAATTGAAGGTTGGCTAAACTTATTTTTAGGTTCATAGGGTCGTTTATTTTTATGGTTAAAATTTGAATGATTTGATTAAAAATGGTTTGATTATGAAAGTGCTACATAATTTATCAAAAAGGGGGTGAAGTGAATAAATCCTTACATTGAACTTAAAAAAGGAATTTTTGTCCATTAAGATAACTTTTTCAAATTCAGGGTGGTGTTTGATGTTTTTCAAAGTTTTAGGGGGTGTTTGATGCAAAGTTTTCACAAGGGTGCAAAGTGCATTTAACCCTAAATTTTCTATGATTTCGTTGTGCATAAGTTTGTATATTACATGAAGTTAAAATGGACATGTAAAGTATTTTATGACAATATCGGCCTTTGAAGGGGTGAGCTATTTTAATAAAACACGAGGGTTTTTAATTTAATTTTTTTCATATTTAGTAATTAGACCTACCATAGGGGTGTTGTATGTAATTTATTTATTTATTTATTTTTATATAATCAAATCGATACACCCTATAAATATCAATTAAAACACCACACACACGTTCACCCAAAAGAAAGTAAAAGAAGACAAAAGGGTTCAAATTCAAAACTTCAATAATGCTAGGTTCGAACCCCACCACTAGACTATAACTTCAGTGGCATATGCAATTTACGCTTGAAATGATACAACATGATCTTAACAGTAACCTTGGGATTATTTCCAAGCAGGTTTAACTGTACCCGTTGTGGTCAGTTTTTGGATATTTTGGAGGCGTAAGCACAACAAAATCAATAAACTAAGACAAAATTTGTTCCGGAGCAACGGCGGCCAGCTCCTTCAGAGTCTGCTATCCGTTGAGGAAACGCTTGAAATTTTCACAGCAGATGATCTCAGAAAGGCCACGGACAATTATGACGAAAATAAAATTTGTGACAGAGAGAGCCCTTTTGGGATCACTTATCACGGAGTATTGCACGGTAGAGATAAGCGTGTAACCATACAAAAATGTGAAAATGCAATCGAGGATTGTGACATCGAGGCTTTTATCAAAAGGTTAGTCGCTCTGTCGCGTATTTGCAACAAGAATGTGGTGCAGCTGATCGGTTGTTGTTTGGAGACACGAGTCCCTCTGCTAGTTTACGAATCCATCACGAATATGAAGACCCTTCATGATTACATTCATCATGATGCTGCAGCTCCTGCATCCCATCATCTGTTGCGTGTTCGTCTGAGCATAGCCGCACAAGCTGCAGCTGCAGTCGCGCACATGCATTCGGGTATGGCAGCGCCGGTTATTCATGGAAACCTCAAGAGCTCTGGCATATTGCTAGACCAAGATGATAGGGTCAAAGTCTGTGATTTCGCATTTTTAAATCATATTAATCCTGATGTTCGGATGACAGAAAAGAGCGATGTTTATAGTTTTGGAGTCGTGTTGGTGGAGCTATTAACAGGAAATACAGTACTGAAAGCAGGTGATCAAGGACATGGTGTTGGAGAATTTATTACTGCATGCTCTGTAGGAGATTTCTTGGTTGACAATCTGGACCCTCGAATGGACAGATCACAGTATTATAAGAGTTACCAATTAACACAAATTGTTGAGCTAGCAAAGACGTGCTTATCACACTCATCTGCAGACATGCCAACTATGAAGCAAGTGGCGATCGCCTTGGAAGCGGCAGCGAATTCGATGCCACTGCCAGTTCCAATTCCGGTATTAGTGATCCCGCCATTGGATCGGGCAACCTCGTTCGACCCAGCCCCGAAACTTGTAAAAAGGTCCCGGATAGTTACGCCATAGTCAGATCAAAACCTCGATCATTGGTGACAACCGCTGTTGAATGATCGCTCTATTTAAAATTTTAGCCTGTTAGAGATGAAGAGTAATTATATATTTATTTAAAATTTCCAACAACCACTCATGTATTAGAGTTAATTGTGTTCGAGTCCCCTATGTTATACCCAATTATCATAGAAAATCCCAAGTTTAATTAGCGTGAAAAACCTATGATCGGTTTCTAGACTTGTTCTTAGAAAGATGAATGGACAAATTTACCTTATATATAATTATACTCCTTCTCCTCTTTAAGTTTTCATATATTTTCCTCTCTGCATTTTTTGATTTGACTCGTCTTGATATCCCAAACACATCCGCCAATTTAATTTGAGCGAATAATCACATTAGTGTCCGTTCGGTTTTGCTTTTCTTTCACTAATGGGGTCCAACTTAAATGATAAATTAAATTAAAATTTCAAAACTATAAGGTATTAAGTTTGATTCCAACCAAAATATATGAGCTTCATTCCACTTTAATATTTTAATAATTCTACTTTGATAGTAGTTTCAATCGATGTATTGAATAGTTCTTCAAAAAAAAAAAAAGTTCTCACTTTTCTTTACTCCTTTAGTTTAACCAAGAGTCGACACGCGGTTTCATGTAATAGAAAGAGTTTCCAAGAAATGGAATAATCATTATTATTTATTAGATTTTCAGATACGTTGCACATTGGTTGTTTCGTGGAAATTACAGGCCAGATTTTGACAGGTAAGCCATCTTTGACCCTATCACTCAGTAGTTTTTTTTCTTTTTTTTAATATATACACAATCAATTCGGGACACTCTATAATGTCAGTTGGAATATCACATACATACATACATACTCACTCAAAGGGAAAGAGGAAATGACAAGATAGTTCGAATCCAGAATTTTAATCATGTCAGTTCGAACCCCACTACTGAGCTACAATCCTAGCGCTTACAGTCAATAGTTGATACAAATAATATATCTATTAAGATGAAAAACATCAAACTAGTACAATTTCCATTTCCCAATATTTATAGTTTTAGCAGGTTTGTTTTGCTTTCAAATATTTGTTATCTTACAAAAATAATTTAATATTTAATGCATTTTTTTTCAAATTTACCCTCCTATAAATAATATTTATATGGTTTATTTAAATCAGTATTTGATGCATTTGTTAGGGATTGTTAAAATTTCAATAAGTCATTAAAAGGGGTAAATTTGTCAATTACGATATACTTTTAAATTCTCCTTAATTTGTGTAAAAAAAACGTTAAACAATAGATAGTGAGAAGGGAAATTTTATCGTTAGTCACAATTCATAAGTGACTAATGTTAGGCACCTTTAATTTTAACCGTTATATGTGTGATATTTAATCTAAACCATTAATTTTTATATATATGACCTACAACCTGTTGTGCAGGTAAATTGCAAAGGATAACAACTACACAGGCTACCAAAGAGTTTTATATACAATAAGTATTATAATAGATCATGTATGGGTCCATTAAATGCTAACCAATTAAATTTTTATTTTTAACGAAAAAAAGAAAGCAAAAAATTTAATGCCATTGGGTTCATTAGATCATTTTTACTCATTTTTTTCACTTTATTGAAAAGTATAATATTATTTTTTAGGATTAATTACAAGTTGCACCCCTCAACTTGTACCCGTGTAACACTTACACCCCCCAACTTCATAACGTAACAATTCAGCCCCTCCACGTAACAGTCAAACTTACTTTATTGACCGTGTTAGAATTTGGCCGTTAAGTGTGACGTGTCGCGCTTAAATACCAAATTTACCCTTTATTCATTTTAATCAATTTAGCCCCTCAACTTTTTAAGTCTCTAATAATTGACCCCATTCTCTTCATTTAGACCCCAAAAGTTATATTCTCCCTCAATTGTCCCTCAAAGCTTTTAGCTTCTACTTAATTACATTTTCTTAGTCCCTCAATCGGGTCCTTGAAGTTTGAAATGTTGCCCCTCAATTCACATGCAAATAATATCACTCCTATATGAATAATATACATGTATGTATATTTTAATAAACTTATATTTTAAACTATAAATATATTGTAGGTATCTATACATATATATATGTATATATTTATAAAAATATGAGAGTTTTTTTATAATTTAATATAATTATATTTTTTTAATATAAATATATTTAAAATTTATAAATAATAAATTGTGTAAATACATTTGTGAGAGTTTTTTTTATTATTTTACACATGCATGTATAATTTAATAAATTCATATTTTGAAATGTAAATAAATTTATATATTTAAAATGTAAATATATATGTACATATTTGTAAATATATGAGAGCTTTTATAATTTAATATAATTATGTATTTTTTAATATAAATGTATTTAAATTTTATAAATAATAAATTGTCTAAATACATTTGTTTATTGATTACATATTATTTTAGACCTTTTATACATATAATTAATATGCATATATATGTATGTGAGAGTTTTTTATTATTTTATACATGCATGTATAATTTAATAAATTTATATTTTAAAATACAAAGAATACTATATATTTAAAATATAATACGTACATATTTATACATATATGTATAGTTTAACATACTCATATTATTTAATGTAAATATATTTATATTGTATAAATAAAAGATTGCATAAATACATTTTTTATTTATTACATATTATTTTAGCCCTTATATGTATAGTATGCTATATATTAATTGATACATATTCATATACAAAGGGACAAAAAGGAAGCAAGAACTAGGGGCAAAAATGTCCAAATATTTCAACAATCATTCACAATAGTAATCTCCACTTTAGTCAACATCCACATCAGCAAAATCTAACGATTTTGAAAACGGAGGGGGGTAAATGTTACGTTATGAAGTTGGGGGGTGTAAGTGTTATACGGGTACAAGTTGAAGGGTGCAACTTGTAATTAACCCTATTTTTTATTTAAAAAATTACCATGGTATTCATTGTAATTTTTAGTTTTTAATATATATTATGGTACCATTATAATAATGTGGTACTATTATAGTCCGTTAGCTTTTTATCTTTTAATACCATGGTTCCATTTTAATACCATGATACCATAATTTTTTATTTTTAATTAAAAATACCATGGTAATCATCATAACTATTTAATTTTTAATTTAACAAGATGTGTATTAACAAGGATAAAAAAAAAAAAAAGGTTTAATTTAATTTTAAACATATTTCAAAGAATATATAATATTCATCATGAATTGTTTTAAAAATAAATATAGAATATGAACATCTATATTTAAAAAAAATTGTAAAATATGGATATCATTATTAAGTAAACTATTCATATTATTCATAGATTTACTCACAAATGATTGATCAACAGTGATATTAAATAATGTATTTTTAAAAACAATTTGTATATATAAAATGCATAGAGAGGAGTACAACAAGCACTAGTTGATTAAAAAAATATGTTTTGATTATTAATGGAGATAAGCTATGAAACACAACAACAACAACAACAACAACAATAATAATAATAATAATAATAATAATAATAATAATAATAATAATAATTGGAAAGAATGAATATGTGGTTTTATCAAATAGTTCAAGATGGAATAATATATTTAAATGTATATTCTCTCCGAAAAATGTTGGAGATATGAAATTCAACTATTGGTCTCAATAACTATGATAATATATATACATATATATAATGAATAATAATATCAATAATTTAACAAAAAAATGAATAATAATAATAATAATAGTAATATGATAATTATATATTAACAATAATTCAACGAGAGATAAGTATCACAATAATAATGATTATGAATAATAATACTAACAATTATTATATGGTTGTAATTAATATAGATCTAGCTATATGATGTAATACATATTTATATATAGAAAAGTATGTGCTCCTTGGAGATGGTAACGAAATATGAAATTCGTTTATTGATTTGAATAATTATGGTTAATATTATGTATAATCAAATATGAAGTTAGTTATAATAACTACAACAATTATAATATTATTAATGATTATGGTACGCATTTGGAATTTGATAAACAATACTCACACTCTTAATACGGGAACATCTAGTAATCATATTATACGTTTTTCATATAATAATTGATGAATAATACTCTATTTTATCAAAAAGAATTGACTTATTTAAAAATAAATCAAATAATTATACATAATTTGTTTGATTTTAATTTTTGTCCTAGAAATTGTATTTTATTTGTACATCTATAAATGCATATAATAATTTTCATACTAGCCGGCCGATGTTTTCAATGGTAACTTGAAAAAGATATGTGTAATCATATGATTGAATGTTGAATATTATTCACCCCTTACAACAACAACAATAATAATATTCATTCATGAGATCACTTAAAAGAAAATAATAATATTATTATTTTTAAGCATTGAAATAAAATATGATGCAACTTTTGTTTAATTGAAGTTAAACATTTAAATTATAGTAGAAATCATTTATTAATAATTAAGGGATTTTTTGGTAAGATTAATAATTAAAGGAATGATGAGAGAGAAAGAGAGAGAGAGAGATTAGGAAACATGGAGGGATAACGATAGGAAAGAGAGAATTTTGACCTATATTAGTAGGTTACTAAAAAATTAAAAAAACTTTCAGCCTGTTAAGATTTTTTAAAATTGTATACGTGGTCTTTTTTTAATGGGTGACAATAGATGACTAAAGTTAGTCACCTACAACTGTAACTAATCATAAAACACCCCTAGTGAGAAATGAAAATAGTAATTATTAAATGGCGATACAAATAATTGAGACGTATTGAACTGTTTAATCACCCTTCCAAAATTCTTACATCAACAACTTCCAAAATTTTGACTTATCTTGGAGTGGGTATGCTATTAGTCTGGATTCTCTGCTACATGGTGCTACATCTCCTTCTCCATTCATTAATACGCACTACGTGTATTAGTGAGCAGTTGAGATAAGAAAAGAAAAAAATTATGATATGAAAAAAATTTTAAATATTCTCTTTCCTTATTTCAACCGCTCACCAATATACGTAGCGTATATTGATGAGTGAAGGAGGAGATGTAACACCATTGTACAGTAGAGGATCCAAACTAGGTATAGTATACCCCAATCATATCAGGAAAATAAAATTAATCACAAAGAACTCCTCGAAGCTAGGCCCTTTTTACAAAGCTGCAACCCGCACCCCCCAAATATTTGGCTTCATATTACAAATTCCACACGCAATTAAAAAGATTTCTATCACATTGTACCAAAAATGAGCAAGTATTTATAATTTTTCACCCCATAGAAGGTTACGTGAAGATGGGTCTAACCTCAATAGGTTTTCGAAATTAATCTTGTAATATGTATGTGTATATATACATTGTGTGTGTGTATATATATATTTATATATATCTATATAACTATGTGTCTGTATATATATATATATGTATGTATATCTTTGGGTGTATATTTATATAAACACATTGTGCATGTACATATATTTGTAAAGAGCTCCAAGCTACCCTTTTTTTTTAATTCGGGGGAGTCGGTCATTTTTTTTATTTTATAGGAGGGTAAAATGGAAATAAATTATTGAAATATGTGACCCCACATGATGAATTCATGAGTTTTTAATGGAAAAGTTGGCAAAAATATGATGTTTAATAAAAAAGTGTAACGTGGGGAACGAAATCTAATAATACGAATTTGTAAAGGGAATTGATGTAAATATGAGAAACGAAAATTGAAATTCTCTCTCTCTCTCGTTGAAGCAAGAGAGCAAGGTCAGAATAGAAATCCATTTTCTTTGTTCTTGGAAGGTGTAATTTGTGTAGGGAAATAATTTTTAAATTACCCTTTTTTAATTTTCAAATTTTTAAAATAACCCACTTTTCTAAAACATTTCTAAAATACCCTAAACCGAACTCTAAAACCTCGGTTTTACTGTGCATGTGGGCCGGCGTAATTTCTTAAAAACCCACTTTTTATTCTTTATTTCATTAAAACCCATTCCAAAGTATTTTTGATCAATTTAGTCCATTTTTCATATAAAGTCTCTTTAAAACATATGTTTGAAATAGAAAACGTCCTAACCATCCTTATTTACATTAAATAAACTCAAATCATAAATTTTTAATTATTTATTACTTTTCTTAAATTTGTTATATTAAATTAAGTAAAACCCCCCTTGTTTATTGGTATCAGAGCCATTAAAGATCAATAAAACTTTATAAAATATGGAATATATAGAATTATTAAAATTATCAATTATAAATCTTTTACTTATTAAAGATCTATTTATTTATTTACAAGAAATAAATGATAAAGAATTTAGTGATAACATAAATATAGAAAGTTTATCTTGCGATTTCTCATGTGATGAAACTGATTGACAGTTATCTTCACCATGAAGAATAGACTGTTTCGACAAACTAAAAGGTATCCAAAGGTTGAGAAGTACTACAAAATCTTGATGTCTCTAAAGAAAGAAGCTAAAGCACATAAAGATGCTGAGATAAGAGCATTGTACTATAGAAAGTTAGAAGAATATAAAAATCGTAGAGCTGTAATGATTCTACTTAGTAATGCCTAATTATACATTACATAGGCTTCGAATAGAATTGTATCTATATCAAAAGGAGTTGGATTATATATATAGAAAGCCAACTTATCATAGAGGAGATGCTTTTAGAATTAATTTCTTAAAAAGCAGAATAACACAAATAAATGAAGGACTTGATGTTCTAAGTCGATTATGAAAACTAATAAACATCTTAAACGATGGATACACAATATAAATCTAATTCTAAGCTTAAATATAATTCTTGAAGAATATAATCGGGAATATGAACACATTAAAACAAAAGAAAATAAAGCAAAAATACAAAGTTGCAAACAAAAGATAAAAGCTACACAACAAAATGCTCAAATAGCTTGGAATAGATATAAAAAATACAAATGGATAAAATAAATAAAAATATTGAAGAATTAAATATAGGAATGAATAAAATACTTGAGGCACTATATATTTTAAATCAAGAACTTAAAGAATTAAAAATAGAGGTTCAAATCTTAAAGATTTGTAATTCAAGTGTTGAAGATTTAATAAAAAATACTTGTCTTAAGAAAAATAAATTTGACAAGAAAATGAAAGAAAGAGAAATTATAATAAAACCAATAAAAACTAACAAAGAAACTGTGCATCCAAATTCCTTTGATGCATATATGATTAATGTTAAATTACCTAAAATATTAGCTGAAGAAGAAGCTCTTAAAAAGGAAGAAAAAGGTAAAGATATTGCTACATCATCTAATCCACCTAAAGAACAAGATTTGGAATCTGAAACAGATAAAGATGAATGAAATTAATGAATTAATAGATCAATTTGAAAAAATAGATCTTTCTGAAATAGAGGAATATGAAGTATTAGTTAACACTAATAATACAACTGGAGGCCCAAGTGGTACAATAAAACCAGAAAATATGGAAATAGAAGAATCAGAAATGATGCCTATTCCTAAATATAGAAGGCAATATTATGATCACATAAAAAATAAATCTTATAACCAATTCAATAAATTCACACCAGATACTAATTATGGAGAACCTATAAATCATGGAGGTTCTAAGTTAAATATAGATTGCAAAGAAGATACTAAAAAGGCTATAATTTCATGGGCAAATACTATGAAAATTTTCTTTTTATATAACGCCGATGATACATGGACATCAAATAGGCAAGTAGATTATTTAATTGCTACATTTGATGGTATTGTTTTCAATTGGTGGCAAGGATTAACGGAAAACATTAAAGCTATAATAAAAAGAAATGTACAAACTAAATTAATAGATAATACAGATAGAGGAATTGAAATCTTAGTTGCTTATCTTTCTGATGAATTTCTAGGAGAACAGTGGCATGACCCTGATAAAGAAAGCACTAAAGAAAAAGAAGAAGCTAGAACTAATTTAATAAATCTTAGAATATGTAGTATGAAGCATCTAAAACAATATACTTGCGAATTTAAAGAATACTATTATACTCAGTATTATAGTAATGAAGATCAGAGTATATATCTCAATATGTACTTTTTAAAACTTCCACATCCTTGGAATAAATATATAATGAATAAATGGAAAGAAGAAAATAAAGAGTCAACTTCAACTCTAGGAAAAAGAATTAGTTTTCTCTTTTCAGAGTTAAGAAAATTATGTAAATCTCAAGATTTATATAGAAGAACTAAAAAATTTTCACCTTTATATTGTAATGAATTTGAAGTACCCAGCCAATGGGGATGTAATAAAGAAAGAATAAATAAAACAAAAAGAAAATTTCATAAAAAGAAGTATAAAAAATATACTAATTTTCAAAAGAAAAATATAAAACCAAAAAGAAGATATTTTAAAAGAAAACCTACCTTTAAAAGAAATAAAAATCTTTCACAATGCCAATGTTGGAATTGTGGAGAAATTGGACATAAATCACCTGAATGTAAAAAACCCAAAAAGATTCGAAGCATAGAAGCCGAATTTATAGAACTTCAAGACGAATTGTCTGAAGTTTCAGATATAGAAAATTATTTAGATAAAGAAATATATATTGAAGAAGAAAAATACTCTAGTACCTCTGAAAATGAATAAAGATATAATTGAAACTGAAGATTCAGATAAAGAAGTAGAAATATATGAAGGATCTGAAGGTTATGCTCAACGAATAACATTTGATCAAGAAACATTAGTAAAAATAAAAGGTTTAAAACTTGATGCAACGAATCCTACCAAAAGTATTTTTAAGTCTTTTGGTAATTTAATAAAAAGAGAAAAAATAAATATATATGATTACCATACAGTTGAAAAATCTATAAATGTTGAACATACTAAAGGGCAAATTAGATTAAATTTGCTTACTAAATCCGCAATAAATCAAGCTTTAAATAAAATCAAAAATAAAGAAGTAAGAAAGAAGATAAAATATGTTTATCTTGGTAGAATTCAAATTCTAGTTAAAGCCCTATTTAGAGATGGCATAGATAGTCCTATGGTTATTTCACTTCATGACCAAAGGTTTACAGATGCTAAAAATAGTCATTTGGGAACAGTTGAAGGAAATTTAATATATTCACAATTTCGCTTTGATTGTTATCCAAAATATAGTGTTGATATAAATGATCAAAATATAAATGATACTTTAAGTTTACACTTTCAACTTTTGAAAGATTTAAAACTTAGAGATAAAAGTCAAGCATTTACCTTTTACTATAGAGCAATTTATGCTTTTACTAATAGTAATTACGGTAAAATATATCAAGAGAAACCATATATTGAAATTGATAATGAATGCAGGGAAATAACAACAATAAAGTTACCAATAATAGAAGAAATTAAAGAAATAAAAGATTATGAAATTAAAATAAACAGAAAACCCATTTTAGAATATGAATCTAGTAGTGGTTCAATACCACAAATAGATTTTGGGAAAAATACTATATCTAGAAAAAGTATTAGTAAGTTATTACTTACTAATGTTGAATTTACTCGACAAGATATAACCAATACAATGATTATAAATGCTAAATATTTTAATGGTCAAGAATATATTGAAGGACCAAATATATTAATTGATACAGGAGCTAGTGGCAATCACCTTGCAAAACATAAAAATAAAGGTTTAATTGCAAAGGTTGCGTCTACAATATTTCAATATAAAAACTTTGAAGGACAATTAATAACTTGTGATCAAGAGGTACAAGTTTCAATAATTTTTGAAGAATTAAGAATAATTGTACCTTGTTACATAGATAGTGATATGGCAGGAGACTATTACGATATAATTCTAGGTAATAATTTCTTAAATCAATGTGATTACTATAAAATAGAGAAACATGGAGTTACATTACAAATAGGAAATATAAAGATCTTTTGTAAAAAATATGAAGGGAATTAATTTTTCTTTAAGTGTCTTTGTACAACTGACAGTACAGGATACTAATATAACAACATGCGCCTTAATAGATAATGGTTCAGAAATAACTTTGTTTAAATCCTTTCTCTATACTAAATGGCAAGAGAATGGGAATATAAAGATAAAGGGTGTTACGGGTCAAGCCGAACACATTAATAAAAAGGCAGATAAAGTAAATGTTATATTAGGAAGTAAAATTATTACTATAAATACTATATATGATTATAACTCTCTTGAAACTGATATATTGTTAGGAAATGATTTCTTACAATAATTTCAGTTTTATTCACAGAATCTTTATTCTGTTATTCTAAAAACTAAATGTAATCATTAAAAATACAATGAGCCATTCAGAGTTCAGCCAGCGAAGCTTGGTGGACCGTATGATAAAATTTCAATAAAAATACACAATATAACAATAAAACGAATAACTCTTGAAGATATAATAAAACAATTAAAAGAAAATTACAATGATCATCCTCTGGCTTTTTATAAAGAGTCAGATTTAAAGGCAAAAATAGAACTAACTGAAAATATAGTTATAAAAGAAAGACCTATGTTATATACAGAAAAGGATAGAAAAGAATTTGATAAACAAATAAATGAATTATTATATAAAAATCCACCTTTGATTAAAAGAAGTAATAGTCCTTTTAGTAGCCCAGCTTTCATGGTTGAAAATGAAGCTGAGAAGAAACGAGGAAAACCTAGAATGGTAATAAATTATAAAAGACTAAATCACTTTACTAGGTCAGATAGTTATTTTCTCCCTAATAAAGAAGTTTTACTAAATCTTGTTAAAAGAAAGAAATATTACTCTAAATTCGATTGTACTTCGGGTTTTTGGCAAATAAAAATGGAGCCTGAAAGTATACAATACACAGCGTTTAGTTCCCCTCAAGGACAGTTCGAATGGTTAGTTATGCCAATTGGATTAAAAAATGCACCTTCTATATATCAAAGAAGAATGGATAAAATCTTTAATAAATATAAAGACTTTCTTGTTGTTTATGTTGATGATGTTTTAATTGCTTCTAATACTTTAGAAGAACATAAAACTCATCTACTACAATTTGCTAAAACTTGTAAAGAAAATGGTATAGTCCTATCTGAAAGAAAGGCTATAATTTGTAAAGAAGAAATTGAATTTCTAGGGTTAAAATTGAATAAAGAAGGAATTAAACTTCAAACCCATATATCTAAGAAAATTTGTGAATTTCCTGATAAATTGGAAAATAGAAATCAAATTGAAAAATTTCTCGGTTGTCTAAACTATGCTGAGGGATTCATAATTAATCTTGCTAAAAAGAAGCATGAGATTCAAAAATTGCTTCGAAAAAATAATACTAAAGGTTGGAATAATCAACATACAGAAATTGTTAAAAACCTAAAGGAAGAATGTAAAACTTTGCCTGAATTAAAACTCCCTGATGAAAATGATAAATTAGTAATACAAACGGATGCGTCAGATCTATATTGGGCAGCATTACTTAAAACCGATCTCAATGAGATATGAAGGTATACAAGTGGTACTTTCGGTCAAGCTGAGGTCAACTATACAACCCATGAGAAAGAACTTCTAGCCATCATAAAAGGAATTCAGAAATTCTCTCTCTTTTTATATCAAAAGCCTTTTAAAGTTCAAACCGACAATACCCAGATACAATCCTTAGTCTTCAATAAATTACCAAATACACCCCAATACAGAAGGCTACATAGATGGCAAGTTTTCCTGTCCTTTTACAGTTTCAAAATAGAGTATATAAAAGGTTCAGAAAATTTCCTAGCCGATTTCATTTCTAGAAATACAGAATTTGAAAACGAATAAGTTCTCCAACTCTAAAATGGATAAGATGGGTGTGCATTTCCCTATAAATGCAAATAGAGTGATTGTATGCACTATACATACAGCTAGTCCACTATCTAACGGTTGGTGGTAAAGACTTATCAAATCCGTTGATGGGTGACAATTTCTCAAAAATTGTGTTGATGATACAGATCATCTTATACATTCTTATTTTTCTGCAGGAATAAAATAATAAAGAAAGATGGATCTTGAAGAGCTAAAGAATGAGGTAGACGACATTGTCTTGGTCTATCAAGATATTGTTGACAGTAATAAAGCTCTGAAAGATTTGATAGAATTAAATTTTAAAACAGTTACAGACATCTCTCAAGAAGGACTTGAGAGCCCTTTTCCTTCAAGAAAGTCTAGATTTGTTCCTTGAATCTAGAAATAAAGCAAAAGAAACAATGAGTGAAGATAAAAATGAGAGTGATAAAGGGGAAAGCAATAAAGGTAAAGAAAAAACAGAGTCTTCTGGAAGTCAAGGTACTAAACCAGTATCTGATAAAGACTTTTTAGACTCCATGAAAAATAAAGAAAAAACTTCTAAATCTCAAAGTGATGTTGAAGTTATCGAAATAAAAATCAATAAACCTGAAGGCTTCAACAACAGGGGATCCAATGAAGAATTTGTTCCTACAAATAAATGGGAACGAGAATATAAAGAAGTTACTGAAGAAGCTTATAAATGGGAGAATTCCAGGACACTATTCTACTCTAAAGGATATAGTGTTCATCCAAGAATCACCGCCATATTTGGAGCTGATCCTCATAAAGTTTTTCAGCTTGCAAACTATGGATTTCTAGATCTTCTATATGTTGGAAAAGATCTAAAGGAGATTTCAGAATTTGATGACCGCTTTAAATCCCAGGTCAGTCAAGTTGCTAGAAATAGAGAAGTTGTACACAAGTTCTATTCTATAGCTCCAGAACCTGAGATGCGCATTTGGCATGAAGTCCAGCACATGATTACAATAGATGTTATAACTACAAACTTAAAGATTGAAACTGGTATAAAGAATTTTCGATCTTTCAAGTTCACCAGTTCATGGATCACAGAGAGAAGAGCCATGGGCATTAAAGCCATTCAATCCATTGCTGAGTCTCTATGGGAGCGACAATACGAAACTCTCATGCAGGCCAATAATTGGATATTACTAAAGAAAGGCGGACAGATAAAATCTCCATTGCTAAAGGAATTTCTCAATAAATTTTTCAGACATGAATTTTACTGCACAGAGACTACAAGGAAGAAAGCTTGCAGAATGATTGGTTGTTGTAAATCATGATGTAAGCGCTTACGTCAGTGCAAGGAGTGACGGATGCCATGACGTCATCATCCACTAAAACATTATGGCAGACAGCTTTGGAGGTAGCTTTTGACTTCTGAGGCTAAAGATGATAAAGATCCAGCTCATAAAGAAAGAGATAGCGGACGCCAAATAAAACTTTGAAGTCCGAATACTTAGATTTTTAGATCTATAAATTGTACCTAGATTTCATTTGTAAGGCATTCGAAAAAAAAAAAAAAAAAAAACTCACATTCAAAAAAAATTCAGACTGATTCTCACTCTGAAAAATATCCATAGAATAGGAAACCAGCTTTTCTAAATCTCTGTAACTATCTTCTAAATCATGGTTGTATAAATCCTTGTTTGAAGGAAATAAAACCAGTTTATTTTCATAAATATTCAAGTTTAGAAATTTTTCTATAGAAATCTTTTAAGCTTGTATTTCTCCTAAATTTTCCACAATTCGATAACCCTACGAAGGCCGTAGTGATTACACCGTTGGAGACAGTAGCCGTTTGGAAGCGTAAGTCCCGTGAAGCCAGGAGGGCGTTTGGGCGAAAACCAGTCAGGCTTGTCGAGGTGATTGAAGACGAGTCCAGAAGGAGGATTAAAGAATTAAGGACATCGAGGAGGTAATATACTTTTAAAAGATTTAAATAGAAATATTTTTCTACTTGATGCTATGAAAGTATGTGGTTTTAGAGTACTTCATCAACTATTTATGAAATTTATGCAAATGTATGATTATTGTTTGGTTATCTAAGATATAACATAATGGGAAAAGATTTTGATATCATAAAAAACCAGTTTAAAAGAAAAAACAATAATAAAAAGAAAATAGCAATTTTAAAACCACTAGAAGATCTACCCGAAGAATTAAGAATTCTTATAGCGACGTATAATAATAAGGAAGATTATGTTTTTGATCTAATCAATAAAACTATAAATCATGAAATTCTTAAAAATTATGTTAAACAATTAGAACAAATAGACAGAGAATTAAAAGAACTTTGGGAAGCAGATAGAACATTAGAAAATTATATTCTTATGCAGTGTAAAAATCTAGAAAAAGTAAAACTAATAAAATTTATATATGACGAAAATTGGGACATACCGTACTTTTTCTAAAAATTAGAGGGATAAAAACATAAAGAAATCAAAAGTTTGGATCATAAAGCAAATAAAGAAGCTTTAAATAGTAAAATTACTATTTAAATAGTAAAATTACTATTCAAAAGGGGTAAAATGAAAAAAATTTTTCAAAGAAGTACATTTTGAAAATAAATATACAAAAGAAAGGCAAAATAAAAATTAAATCTTTGTGTAGGTATCATGATTTAGACACATGAAATACAAGGAGAATGCTTTCCTACTAAACAACTTTTCAACCTTCTTACTTCTCTAGTACTTTCAGATGTCTAAATCAAGACACCTACTCCATTATTATACTTTCTTAAGACAGAAAATGCAAGTCTTTTTTTAACCTCAGTAATACTTCAACAGGGAAATAATGAACTTGTTCTAAAATGCGTCTAAATATAGTTTTTGACATCGAAACCCTTTCTTAGTTCTTAGGCAGGCAGTTAGGTAGGGGTGTATATATATATATATATATATATATATATATATATAGTTAGGTAGGGGTGTATATATATATATATATATATATATATATATATATAAAACACACACACACAGAAAAGTGAGAAGCATTAATTTTGAGCATCTTTCGGCAGTCAGTAGATATCGTCAATCCAATGATATATAAATTCGGTCTCACGATCATCTATGGTGGACACATAAACTTCGTTTTTAGGAGAGAAGTGAACGGAACAAGAGAAGGGCTGAGTGTGGCACCAGATGGATTTGACAAGAAAAATAAGCCCTCTTCTTTTCCGTATATATCAGTATACTTGATGATGACCTCTGTAAACGGATTGTAGAGATAAACACCATGGCATCCTTCGTTCAATAAGAGCCACCCGTGATTGGAATAGTAGATGACTGTCTGAATATTCTCTAGAGAATCAGGGATTCTCATTTGGTAATAATTATTACTGTTATTTATGCTCGGGTCCACGAATTTGTAGATGCTTTCATCTGTATTACTCTGCCTCGTTTGCATCACTCGTCGGATTATCAGATTGATAGCTGTGCACTGCTCCCGACTAACAATAATTTGAAGGTATTGATATTTTTGAACAACTTCATGTCGATAATGTGTTGTTGGGTTGGATCGGAGAGGTGGAGTGAAATAAGATACTCGAAGCAATTGTAGACCCTTGCTGAGAAAAGTCTCTTTGATCATAATGTACCTTTATTCTTTAGTCGGGCTGTTACTTGCGGCACTAAAATATACGCCTTACTTCGTTCAGACATTTTCGCATATGGTTACCATTTTATCTGGTCCATCGAGATTGTCGAAGATGAAGACAAAAAGAAGAAGCTTTTGGGCTTGTTTTGTCCAAACTGACTATGCCTGATCGAAATTTGTTTTGGATTGATGGAATAGGTTGCTATTTGTTGGAGTCTCTCGGGGAACTCTTCCTTTTCTTATTAGTGAAAATCTAGTGTTTGAGGCCTACAGATTTAATTTCAATAGCATGGAGTGGAAGAGATTAAAAAACGTTGAGCACAGATCGTTTTACGTTGTAGACTACTTCACCACGAGGGAAGATCTGACTAGTTTCTGTTATAACTTGCACACCGACAGCGTTTTGGTAACGGCAATGCCACAAGACATTAACCGGTGAATGCCTCATAATTCACTCTTTTTATTTGACCACCAAAATCAACGTAGTGGTGATGATAATAATGTTTCGTATTTCCTTCAGACTAGAAGATGACAACACTGACAAGCAAGGAAGAAATAGCACCACCAGTACTGCATCAATAATGGAGTACTTGGGTGTGAATGTAGAGGAGGAGCTACAACTACTGCACAACCTTCCTTTGGATGTTTCTGTTTGTCTTGTCCTGCTATAGAATCTGGCTGTATATGCTTCACCACAAGGGAAAATCTGACTAGTTTCTGTTATAACTTGCACGACGATAGCATTTTGGTAACGGCAACGCCACAAGACATTAACTGGTGAGCGCCTCATAATTCACTCTTTTTATTTGACCGCCAAAATTAACGTAGTGGTGACGATAATAATGTTTGGTATGTCCTTCAGGCTAGAAAAAGACAACACTGACAAACAAGGAAGAAATAGCTGGCCCAGTACCGGATCAATAATGGCGTACTTGGGTGTGAATATAGAGGAGGAACTACAACTACTGCACAACCTTCCTTTGGATGTTTTGAAACAAGTTTCCCAGCGCTTCAAGCACCTTAAACCAACGAAATACTCTTTTTATTTGATGACCAAAATTAGCATGGTGGTGATGATAATAATGTTTGGTATGTCCTTCAGGCTAAAAGATGACAACATTGACAAGCAATGAAGAAATATCACCGCCAGTAGTACCAGATCAATAATGGAGTACTTGGATGTGAATAGAGAGGAGGAACAACAACAACAACAACAACTGTTCAACCTTCATTTGGATGTTTTGGAACAAGTTTCCAAGCACCTTAAAGCAATGGATTACATGAACTTTTGAGCAGTGAGTAAAATCACCCGATCAGTTGCCCCTCCAGTCAATTGGAGAAGAGCCCTGTCCGGAACCAATTATTTCCAATTTCCATTACTCATGTTTGCTGACAGAGTCTGCAAAATGATCTCCGGGAAAATAGCTATCTATACAAGTTTTCCGTCGCTTGCCTCAAATTTAGTTAGGCCTGATTAGGTGTCGAATAGCACTGGTCCACAAACTTCTAGAGAAAACGGGGGATAAAGTGATGCAATTAAAAATTAATTGAAGTAAATTAATTATGAAACAAAGTAGAAGGGTTAAACTGATATTTCCACAAATATAATTGTTTATTTTATTCTTGAACTCGGGCACCATTGAAGTTCTTGATATATCCCTTGATGGACTAATCAAAATTTCGTCATCCGTTGCTTAGTCCTCGAAATTATGCTGTCTGTACAGACAAAAGAAAGTTGTTCAGAAGAAACGGTGGCTTAGTCCTTGAAACTATGCTGTCTGGACAGACAACACTAGTACTTTTCACAGCAGAAGATCTCAAAAGGGCCACAAACAATTACGATGAAGAAAGAGTACTTTACAGAGACAATTCTCTTGGGATCACTTATTATGGGATATTGCCCGGTGGAGATAACCGGCCAGTAACCATGCAGAAATGCGTTACGATTGAGGAATCCAATATTGAAGTCTTTGTTAGTCATGTGGTCAATCTTTCCCGCATTCACCACAGGAATGTGGTGAAGCTGATAGGTCTATGTTTAGAGACACAAGTCCCGCTTCTCGTTTGTGAATTCATCGATGGCAGGACCCTTTATGATTGCACTCATGATGATGATGATGCTCTTGCGTGCGCTCTCTCGTGGAATGTTAGTTTGAGGATAGCTGCACAGAGCACTCAGGCACTTCTTTACCTGAATAGTGAAACTCAATTCGCAGTCATTCATGGAAACATCACCAGCGACAACATATTAATAGGCCAAGATTATCAGTGAAAATACATGACCTCGCATCAGCCTATTCAAGAAGTTGTAGTGTCAAGTTTGTTGTCGCAAATGGTTGTTTGGACCCCGACTATTTCTAACCTTATAGATTGACGGTAAAGAGTGATGTTTACGGTTTTGGAGTCGTGCTGGCTGAGCTACTGAGAGGAAAGGAGGTGACCGATTGTGACAGGCCGGCAGAAGGACATATTGCTAAATACTTCGTTTCTTTGTCCGGAGGTGATAACTTCGGTAGGATTCTGGACCATCGGATGGGGACAGAGGGTAACATTGATCAAATAACGCGAGTTGTTGAGCTAGCAAAGATTTGCTTAGCAGATTCATCAGCAGACAGGCCGACTATGAGGGAAGTGGTGACCGCTTTGGAAGATGCTGTGAGCAAGAATCGTAGCTCGACAACTATCAGTCCAAGCTCAAGTCGGGAAACAACTGCTCGTAGAGTTATGAGACGACGTAGGAGCTTTTAGTTATGGTACTTGTAACTTCTTGCAATTGCATTTTAATAACGTAGCCGGAAAAGACAAGGTCGTCATTAATCATTAAAATTACGAAAATCTTATGTAGATCCCCAAACTCTCAAGATATCAAGTGAAATTTTTTTTTCGTTTTATTCTCAGAGGAATTAAACAATAAACACTTAACAGACGCTGGTGCTCTAAAATTACAATGTATACTCATTAGTCCCTAACATTATCAACAAGACCTGCAAATTTATTCTACATACAAACAAGATCAAAGTTCTTTTTCTTGTCCATCAATGGCCAACACTTATACATCTACAAATTCTTTGAAATCCCAAATGTGGGATCATCAAAAAGAAGAAGCCCTTCTGTGCTGATTCGCCGTATCCGCCTTCTATCTATACAAAATTACAAATCCACCCCTCGGATCATACATCAATGATGCACAATGACCAGCCCGTTTTCTTGACTCCACCGTGCTAGCCCGTTGCGCCTGCGCCTATAGTTAGCGAATGTTAAGCTGAAAAACTAACTCTTCCAACCGCTAAACTTTCCCGTCAGACGAAGGCAGCGACTTCCGATCAATCTGCGCACTTTTCGAGGATGTAGATACAGAATTTGTACCTCTTGATGGAGCTGAAGATGGAGTCGGCAGCTTCTTAGGCATCATTTGTTCCCAATTGTATGCCTTAGGCAATCTCGATGCTTCCGAGACGAAAATCAGAGCAAGAAAACACAAGATTATCAAGCACATTTTTGCAGATGACATATTGATGAATGCTCTAAGAAAACAAAGCTTGTGAGAAGTGCCTTTTAAGCCTCTCTCTTAGACGGCTGCTTTTTTTCAGCAGCAGACATGTTGAGCAATCTAAGAAGTGCTGCCAACTTGTTTGCTTCAGGAAAGATGAAACAATTGACAGACAAGTTTGATTAGTTTAATGTTATATACTAACATGTTACAAAAAACTTTTTGAATTGTTGCTTTTTTTAATCAGCTTATCCAACCAGTTTGATTGTTAAGTGATTCTTGAGGAATGAGGCTACTAAAATTAGACCCCACATTAGTTGGAACTAATTCATTGTTCATTCCTAGGACAAATATTTGTTGTCAGATTGTTAAAGTGAAAAATAATCAGTAGTGTCACTTAGGATGATATATTTATTGATGGTCTTTTTTTTTTTTTTCAAGTGTTCCCTTATCTTATAGTTTTGTGCCACAACATTTCTTTGCTGAAAATATGGAGTATCATGATGCAAAATGGTGATACATAAAAATAAATTGTACCAACTGTTTCAAATTACACATAGCTCCCATATAACTTTTTTTTTTGATCGAAAATAGCTCCCTCATAACTCATTTCTACCTTATAGCTACTCATCTATGTTGGTCACCACACATTATTTAATGAGTCCACTATTCAAAATTTAGTTAATAATAATTCAAATTATTCTTGAGTATGGACGGGTATGGATATGTTTAAAAACAGTGCTTCTCAAAGTGTGTTTTTTATTGTAAAATTTTTTTTTAAGTCAATCAGTTTTGTTTGTGAATGCATCAATTAAAAGTGTTTTAAAATATTCTTTTATTTGAAGCTACTTTTAGATAGTTTCTAATAAAAGCCACTTAATCGGCTTTTTTGGATTTTTGTTTTTTTAAAAAAAGTCCAGCAACACAATTTTTTTTCGCTGAAGTGCTTTATTTCAAACAATAAGTATTTCTCTTTTTAAAAAAATAATTACTTAAGTGGCTTTTTTTCAGACTTCTACTTTTTTAAAAAAGCCTAACAAACACTTTTTTATTTTATTGAAGTGTTTTATTTCAAAAAATAAGTGTTTCTCTTTGAGACGCTGTATTAATGATGCCATCCAAATCTTTAAAATGTAATGCTATTCAAAATGAAGAATTAAAATTTGTTATGATTCTTGGAAATCAATCATGCAAACATGAGGGGAGAATGGGTTTGAATAGTAGTTTGGGCACTGAGCAGGGAGACAAGCCCCAGTTCAAAAGGGCTAAAGTGTGTTAAAGGAGCAGCTTCAAACTTTTTGTCTACTCCTTTTGTCAACAGATGTAATTTTTAATATGCACAAGTAAAGAGAAATGAGTGCCAGTCAGTATTGTTTTGGGGAGTTGAACAATATCATCTTTTTTCATGGGAAAAGGTGTTGATTTGAGCAACTCCTCCCTCACTCCATGGGACAGCCCTTATCATGAAAGTGTTAAAAAAAAAAAAGGATAATTGGGTAAAATCTTGATTGGTTATTGAAATGGGTTGCCCGAATTTGGCCGACCCGATTCGGTAGGTTGGTTTGATTTTGAAGGATTGATGCTGAATGGTCCGTATGACTTGAAAATGCAAAAAATTAAGTTAAAATTATTGGAGAAAATCATCATAAATATTAAGTTTTTGCAAAGTATGATTGGTGATGTCAAGCCTAAACAGTCAAGAATGTTTGTGATGTGATAATTGAGGAGTCAACGATTAAAGCCACGATAAACAACAAGTAGAACTATAGAGGTCATAAAATAATAGATTTTCCGAATAAATAAACTTCAAACTGTAACCTAACTACACACGATGCTCAAAATCAAATTTTATCTGGAGTGATAAGTTTTGGTGACAATAAAAGGGTAGAAAAAAAAGGTTAAAATTAGCATAACATATCCGTTAATAAATGAATAGAGCATTTAATATTTATTAAAAAAAAAATAACTATTTGGCGCAAAATGAGTTGATGATGTAGCGTCGTCTACTTTATTCATATTTCTTGAATTGAGAGTTAAAATGAATGCAAACCAAACAACGTAATGGGGTTGGGTTGACCCAACCTTACCCGTAACTTAACTTGCGGATTGCATAATATGGACCATGCACCATAATAGATGGTAATTTGGACATTTAAGATATCGAATAACCATTGTTAGTTTATATATATATATATATATATATATATATATATATATAAATTAAGAAATTACCATTAATTCTTCTATTTTGCCCTATAAAAAGTGTAGAATTTTAGAGGAAATAATTAAGAAATCGGCAATGAAAAATGCACAACGGCTTAGCTTCTTGAGACTTCAAGTGAAATACTCTCTCCATCCCATAATAATTGTCGCTTTAAGATTATGCACAAAAATTAAGGAAATAAATTAAAGACATTAAATATAAATTATTTTGACTAAAATACCCTTTTAATAAATTTAGCTATTAATTTCTCTCATCAGCTATTAATCTCTCTCTCCTAAGGATATATTCGGAAAAAATTAATAAATTTCTTCTTGATATGTGAGAACAACATATATTATGGGATAAAAAAAATTCCTAAAATGACAACTATTATGGGACGGAGGGAGTAATTAAGAGGCTTTTGCAGACAATGAGGAGTTGGACCAAGGTGGAGCACCGTACCTTTTCCCCAAAGTGGTGGGCCAAACTATAATAATCATACACTTGGTGTGGGCTCTGCCGGGAATTATTATTTTTTTTCCCAATTTTTATATTGTTCTTTTTTTTTTTATCAAACTAAAATATTCAAATGCACACGGGGAACTATATATATATATATATATATATATGTATATATTCTTACCTCGAATAAAATGAAGCATGGTTTATGAACTCAAAAGGAATGTCCCATCTCTTTTTGACCTTTTTGTATATTTAGGCACATTAATTGGATGCAATTATACTAAGCAATTTAGTTTAAGTTTCATTTTAATATTAATGATGTAAAGGCTAATTTAAAAAAAAAAAAAACAAAATATTCTTGCCGTGGAAAATAGTGTTCATCAATTTTGTTTATTTATTTGTTTTGGTGAAAATAATCCAAAACTTAAAGGCTCTTTCAATTATTTTTGCCTTCTTGTGGCTTGTATTTTTGTCAAGTTGATATGATTGTTCACCCCTATGAAATAATTATTTGTATCTTCAACATATTTTATATTTCAATAGGGAAAAACCACAAAATATCATCATTTATTAATCCAATTCAAAATAGTAAAATTAATGCAGACATGAACAAGTTAATTTCATCAGTTATAGTTAATTGTTAATTGGTCATTTTTTTTTTAATAACTTATAGTTAAAAATAATAATGCAGTAGCTTAGTAATGGAAGTGGAATGGGTAGCTAGCCCAATGTGTGGCCCAACCAAAAGTCATGTCTAAGGTCCAATAGGATCTTAAGTTTCAGCCCAAACAAAACCATTTTTAGCCGCAAATATATGGGCTCGTAAACAACAAATGTGTATGTGTGTGTGTGTACGTATACATATACAGCGTGGAATTTGGAAGTTCGAAAACGAGTGGTGCCATTGGCCAGTGACGGATTTTGTGGGCCCACGTGACCCTGAACAATTTTTGCATCTCCATGTTCTTTCCACTCTGTTTCTATCATCTCCACAAACCACTCTCTCTCTCTCCCAGCTATCACGCAGATTTTCACACACAAAACACACATTCACAGTGAGAGATAGAAACAGAGAGGGAGAAAGAGGAGAGAGGAGAAAAACCCAGCCAAAAATATAGTAATGCAAGAAAGACGATGAGTAATTTGTTGTGCAGTCCATGGCCACACACGCAGCTGCATTTTCACCTTCTTACATTCTTAATTGCAAAATCAAGCCTGCGCCCCCTTCTGTTCTTTTGCCCCATAGATTGAGCGACCGAAGGCCATCTTACAATTCCCTTGTTTTCCAGGTTCTGTTTTTCTTTTCTTCTATTAATCTTGGTGATTTTGGTTTATTTTGTGCTTGGTTATAAGTTTACTGCTTTTGCTGTTTGTTTTTTTGATTTGGGATTTGTTAATATGTGTTGGTTTCAAGAAATGTGGTAGCAATTTTTGTTGGAAACAAGGGTAAACTAAAAGCTAAGCGCTGTTTGGATTAGGATGATTGTTGAACTTATCTGTGTAAGTCTAGAATGTTTATAAGTTCAACAACCGACCATCAAGTGTTGGCGTCAAGATTTTTATAAAGGATCGAAGAAGGGCCGGTAGGGCAGCCGTCCTTCGAGTCTATTGAAGATATATTGCGTACATATTTCTTGGTAGAAACAAAAAGATTGTCTTTTTATATTTTGTAGAATCCAATATTGTCCCGATCGAGTTCTATATATCTAAACTTTTCGACACAATGCGACATTCTTAAATGTCAAATTTTAAGCCTTCATTCTTGGATCTTCTGGGGAGGAGTATATTGATACAATCATGTATTGTCCCGACAGGCTGCAAGACTCTTGGGTCCTCCAGCAAGATTTGAAGCTTCAAAGCTAAAGGTCTCGTTTGTGGGAGAGGATGTTGGCGCTCCAACAAGGATCGTGCCAAGAACCTACACTCTTTCTCATTGCGACTTCACAGCTAATTTAACTTTAACCATTTCAAACATTATCCAGCGTGATCAGGTAATCTAGCCTGTAAGTCTGATATAGCTGTCGAATTTGGTTAACTATGTGTCGAATGGCTGTGTGATAAATTGTCTGAGTTTCTTGCTTTTAACTGCAGCTGAAAGGCTGGTATGGTAAGGATGATGTTGTTGCTGAATGGACACAAGTAAATGGCAATTTGTTCCTAAATGTACATTGCTATGTGAGTGGACCTAATTCTTTGTCAGACGTTGCTGCAGAGTTCAGATACCATATATTCTCCAAGGAGTTGCCATTGGTAAGCTTTCTTTATGTTCTTCAAATGGCCTGTAATACATGATGCTTTTCTAACTTTACAATTAAAATATTACAGATAGCCCCTTAGTTTCATTGTTTTAAGGAAAATTCATATTCAGGATGCATCCCAATTTCAGCACTTGATAAAACAAAGATATGTAAACTTGGGAGTTGTATAAATTTGTGTGACATTAACTTTTCCAGGTTCTTGAAGCTGTGCTGTATGGAGATGCAGAGCTTTTCATAGAGCATCAAGAACTCATGGATGCTCAAGTGAGAGTCTATTTCCATTCAAGCTCCACCAAATATAATCGAACCGAGTGTTGGGGGCCATTAAAGGATGCAGCTCAGGTATATCAAAAACAACCCTAACATCAAACCAACAATTTTTTCCAGCTCTGATCAATGCTGGTTTGTTTCAGGGAAAAGGAGTGGAGAAGATAAACGGATATGTATCAGCAAGCAAAGAGAGCTCGCGTGCTCTGAAATTCTGGGGAAGTCGAAAATCTATCTTCCAAGCACTTGTTACTTTCCTGCTATGATTTTTTATGAACAAAAAAGGAAAATGAAAGATACATTTGATTCAAAAATTCAAATCTGTCACCAGCAGGAATTGTTTTCAAGGTCATTTGATTGTTTTTGTATGTATGTACGTATGCTAACTCAGATGAAATCATGACCGGCAATTCTTGTTTAAAGAGGATCATTGTTCATCTCAAAAGCCAAGATTTATACATCATCAGCCTTGTAGGGGGGACAAAAAAGAGGTTGACATCTGGAATATATTTGATTGAAATATAGTTTGGGTCATTTCCAGGGAGAAGATGATATATATATATATATATATATATATATTTCTGCATGGGTTTCTATTTTTTTTTCCCTTTTACAAGTTATAGAACGAAATCAAGATCGCCTAAACAGCAAAAGGTCACAATTTTTGCCATCTCAGAA
The DNA here is from genome assembly GCA_026212405.1 of Petrea volubilis. NCBI lineage: Eukaryota > Viridiplantae > Streptophyta > Magnoliopsida > Lamiales > Verbenaceae > Petrea > Petrea volubilis. Next base: position 3,017,642 of record CM047874.1, on the reverse strand, counting down.
ATAATGGCACAATCTTGAACACATGATTATATAGATATGATGCGGCATTCTTGTATCGATCAATTTATAAATCTTGAGAGAGAGAGAGAGATGCAGCAATTCCTGTAAGCCAAGAAACAATGCATCATAACATTCTGATTATGACAGGGAACAAATTAGGAAAACAATTGAGTTGTAACAATTCAGAAATCAGTACTCTCCTCAACAAGCAGGCACAGAAAGTTAAAGAATTTGATTATAAGAGGAAATAAATAAAATAATAAAAAGGAGAGAGAGAGAGAGAACCACTGTAAGTTGTCTGAACCGCCATCAGACACGAGGAGTGTAAAAAATAACGTCAAATATACTAAAGCAGCAAAGGGGTAAAAAACTATATCCACAAACACATATCCGACAAGTTCATCTCACAGCTACATATTACCCAGATATACAGAAAACCCTGAGGTCTCAAGTCCTCAAAACACATGATCAAGAAGTTCATGAATATGTATTTAAAAAGTGTCGGTGATGTAAGAAAAGCAAAGCAGTCCAAGACAATATCAACTCATCATTCCCCCACTTAAAATGACCTATTCGGTTTTGGCGAAGACGACTTGGCCTTAGCGAAATCAACCAAGTCTCTGAACAGCGCATCTTCGGGCTTCTCATCCTTAGACTGGCCCGGCGTCTTGATGGAGAGGTTCTGAGTTTGCCCGACTAAACTATCGTAAGATGACCCGGAACCAGACCCACTAGTCGAACGTGAGGGCCCGCCCTGGTGTTGCTCGAAAAACTGCTGTCTTTGGTTGTACCTTGACGGTGGGGGTGGGAGATTACCTGCGGGTGGTGCAGCGGCCCATGGAGCTGGCGGCAATTGGTCTGCAGATTTGCTCGTAGGGGCAGGCTCGTCATTTTTTGGAGCAAACATGGATGCTGTTGGATTTATGAAATCGTCATCAGGAACGGGAGAATGTGTTTGGTTGGTTGAATGAGTTGGGGCAGGAGCACTTGCAGAGCCCGATGTTCTCGAGGATTTTTCAGCTTCATAGACATCACCACTGAGATAATCAACCATTGCTGAATCTTTTCTTGAGGATGGTGGAGGAGGAAGAATCGGGCCGGCCCGAACGGGTTCAGTCTTCACAGCTGTAGGCTTACGGGCCAGGCCTTGAGATGTATCCCTTGATGGTCTGGAATATGTCATTTTTAGAGTCGCAGCACATAGCAAGGTTAGCAAGGAAAAATGAACCAAAGAACATTTTATCGGTATTGATTAACTGTGACATTGCCGGTGAATATAACAGAACAAACCATGATTGGAACAATGTTTAAAGACACTGCCACGAGAATTTCCAGTGTGTCCTGAAGCATAAGGAGCCTAAAGGATCTTTTTTCAGATGTACTAGCTAACAAGAGCATTTTAACCCTCACATGTTCTGCCCCTTAGATGGCATTTTTTTCGATTGTTAGACAATGAGAGAGAGAGAGAGAGAGGGTGAATGTTAGTACTGGTGAGAAATGTAGAAATTTTGCAAGTTAAGTCTGATGAACAAGCTAGGATATCATAGCTAGATATACAGTAAAGATGAACAAGCTAGGATATCATAGCTACAAAATATCTCTCCAATCTAACAGCTTAAACTCTTAAATGTGGAGAACATTCAATATGGCATCGAATCAAGCCAAACAAGAAGTCTCGGATTCAAATCTCACCACCACCCATTTATGAAAACAAAAAATTCACGTGCAAGTCTTGACACAAAAAGAGTATTGCCTGCATATGAGATTGGCGTTGTATTAGAGATATTACATATTTAATATCTCTCAACACAAAACTTAAATGAGACGGCCATTGCATAAAGGGAAAGGAGGTAAGTTTCAAGAGGAGAAAGAGGCCCAATGAACTTAAACGACAAGGAAGTTTGACCAACAAAGCAAGGAAAAAGATCCATTTAATATTTGATTTCGTACAAGCCGACTCTCTTCAATTCTCATTGTTTTGAGCATTGTGAATCCCTTGTTTGCACGGTATAGAAGTTTATACAAAAAAATAAAATACATGTAAAAGCATTTGTCCATGTAAGCGTACCTGCGTGCTAACTGAGCAAAATCATCTTCAGACTCGTCATCCTCATGATTCACATTCATAAGAGGTGCAACTGGAGTTTCTCTGTTCACCAAAGGAGCCGTTGCGGCAGGTTTTCCCTTGGCAATATCATCATGCCGACTGATAACTCGCTGCAAATTATCATTCAATGCCAATCCCTTCATCAAAAGATTCTCATCTCTGCAAAAAGCAAATAGTCATTTATTACCAAATTGAGTTTTTACTTCAAAATGACCAAAAAGGAAGACAGTCGGTTGTGTCCTTACGAAGTATCATTCACAAGAACCATCACGCGCTTTTGGTATGAACGGCACTGATCAACCAAGTCAACAATGATCTCATCCTTCACACCCTATATGATACAATCAGAAAAATTGGTTAGTTTGAGCCACCTACAGCTTGTGGCACTTTTTACGAAATAAATGATTAGAAACAGCACCACAAAACATCGTAACTTTTTCTGAAATAAATGATTACACATTTACAGTTTTCAAGGAAAATGTGTCCACCAGTAATTCGTCAGAAGGCTATACATGACCATCATCAAAATAGTTTGACATGATAATCGTGTATTAATTACTATTTAATGACCACCTCATCTGAAAACTTAAGCTGTAAGACAGGACTGACATTAAATATTTTATATCTCTAACACACCCCGTCAAGTGCAGGCAGTATTCTATGTCTGGCGATGATCCAATATAGAATTATCACCTCATCCGAAAGCTTAAACTGTATTATAGAAGGGACAAATTAAATATTTAATATCCCTAAGAAACATTTGCGTACGAAAGGCTTATCCATCAACCAAATTAATCATTATCTCCAGGAAAGGGGGAGCAACAAGCTAGGCTAATTGAGAAGGAAAGATGGCATGTTTGGAAGAAAGAAAAGGAAGCAACAAAGAACGAAATTGAACCTGAGGATTATTCGGGTCCAAGGCACCCAGCATTTCCATAAGAACATCGGCAAGTCCCTCAGCATTTTGCATCTCTGGCAAGCTGTATCACAACAAACAAGGCGGTCAAATTCAAGACTCCCAATAAAACACACACCCACACACACGCACCTGAGTCCAGAAGCATCAGATTCAAGAGAGGCTTGAACAGCAGCTTCCTCATAGGGAGAAGGAGGTTGAACTATTGGATGTGATTGTGGTGGGGTGAATAATGGTACACTATTTTCCTCTCGTGGTGGAAATTCTACCCCAGCTGCCTGTCAAATCCGAGCACAAAGACAAAGTAGGTTATGAATAGAAAATTTTCTATAAATAGTAAACTAAAATTATTAACGCTTTCAATCAATCAAAGAAATAAATGAGCTGGAAGTCCAATAAGAATGTCTAGTCACAGTGCAAAATTATGCAGAATAGAAAAAGAACTAAGCAGAGAGATTTTAATCACCCTCAATTCATTGTAAGCAGCATGATACTGTGGGAACATTCCCCTAGGCCCCCCAAAGGCTTCTTGCCAAGTATCTACCAACACTAGAATCTTCTCCCTCACATTTAAATCAGGCTGCAAAGATTTATATCACAAGGAAGATATAAAAGGTGCATTGGGATATAATAAGTAAAGAAAGAAAATAAGACGCTGTAGGCAAATAGGGTACACCACCTTCTTTTTTACAATTTTGACCATATCATGTAAAATATCCCGCTCAGCAATCTGCTGAAACACGTTTTCCCCACAATTTTTGCTAAGCGTTTCCAGCACCTGACATCATATATTATTAGAAATGAATATTTTGGTAGCCACATCCACTTAACAAATAAAAATGCACATGTAATAAGATGGATCTTAAGTCTATTATGGCAACAGTTGCTATGAAACTCCAGTTACAGATATATTTTAGCAGCAAATGCGAAAATACCTTCAAGCAACCAACAAGAAAAGAAATGATACAGATATTAATGCCATAATTTGCTCAGGCTAGCAAAAATTTCAGCATATATGGAAATTGATTAAACTCACAAATAGAGCAAGGAGCTGTATCTTAGGGCTTTTGTGTCCCAGTCTTTTTTTTATTATCTTCAGTGCATCTTTTGCTTGCCTGCAATTTGAACTCAACTTATGAGATTTCCTGAGAAAAAAATACCTAGTCCAATAAATAATAGAGTGAAAATTCAAGAAGCACTTTTCCAAGAAAAAAGAAAGGTACCCAGGATCCATGTTTATTATGTCACATAGCTCTATATTAACTGCCCAATCTGGACCAATCAGCATATCACTGGTAGCCCTCTCTGCAACAGCCGCCGCATTTGCCATATTTCGCTTGTTTTCCTATCACCACGTCCGTTGAAATCCTAAAACAATCCAATCAAAGTATCAGAGCACATCATCAATTTAGTGACGCGCATTCGTAAGCACTGATCCAAACAACTAAAATCCACTAAAGATGACGACAACGGTTTATAAATCAGAAAAATAAGAAAGATCATAATACATACAAAATTGACAAAAGCACTGATACTGTAGAATGTGAGGAGAACTCACATATGACAAGTAAAAGATCAAAAAAATCATAAATTCAAAGAGCAGACACGAACATACTCAGATATGCCATTAATGATCACCCTCAAATTATGAGGTGCAAACCAAATCCCATAAAAACCAAAAAGACGCCCATAAACAATAACTTCAAAACTACAAATCAAAAGTAACCACACACACTGAATTCCACTTCGCCTCTGCCCCGCAAGCGCAAATCCTGAAGTAACTAAAAGTAACAAAAAAAATGTTGATATAAAATTGCATAATCAGAATTCACATACAAGTGCATACCAAAAGCCCAATTCAAGACACCAAAACAACATCCAAGAAACAACAACCCCAAAATCCCAAATCAGCCACCAAGACAAAATTGAAACCAAACCGGCCAAGAAAGCATCAAAGATCAGGCCTTTTCAGAGAAAAAAACAAGAATCCGGTTCGTATAGATAACAACAGAGATCAAGAATTGTGGGAATCAAATCAAGATTGCGGGAAATCCAAAGAAGACAAAGAAAAAACCAGGATCTTCAGAAGATTACCTGCCAGAACCCTCAAGTCTTGTCGAGTCCACAGAAAGAGAAACCGAAAGAGAGAATATATATGAAATTTTCTTTTTTTTTTTTTTGGGTATAAACAAATTCTTTGAAGATTCAGAGGGGAAGAACAATGTAGATGGGTTGTTGTGCGGGGAGAATGATGAGATTTAGCTTATATGTTTTACGGGATCTTGGTGCGAGTAATGCGTGTGTCAAATTTTCAACCTTTGAACCTTGTGATTGAAGAAGAGGAAAAAAAATGAAAAAATAAAAAATAAAGAAAAATTCCGTCAGAAATTCTAGTGTAACAGCGTGTTTGGTTGCATATAAATCCAAGGTATTCCATGGGAGATGGGGTGAGAATTATCAGTGATTTGGATTTTTTTTTTTTTTGATAAAAACACTTAACCCTCAAGGTATGGTATATTTAACACATTGTAATACAAAATTTTACGAATTGCACTTAATCATATAAATTTTATATTTTTCACACTTAAACTTTACAATCAATGACCATACTTTTACTCACAGTTCAAAAGAATCAATTTTGTAGTCGACTATGTTTTTCAAAATTTAGATGTTAGTTTTGTACGTAATCCTCCCCTACCTTCCCTCGGAGCAAATGCTTTTTGTAACTCTAATTTATCAAAATTATTTCCCTACTATTGCCAATCCATAGAATGGATTTTCTTTTCAGTTTTTTCCCCTTTGATTTTATTCTATAGAAAATTAAAAAAAAATAGAAGTGATTTATAATGAATTTTCAAGTTATAGTTTCAGCAATTATTTCCCAACTCCAACTTCAAGAATTCCATAGCTATATTTTTATTTGATATATATATATATATATATATATAATAAGTTCCACAAGCTATCATTTTTTGACATTAATATATTTTTTTCGAAAGTCAATATTTCAAACCAATGTCTCTTTTTGTTTAGAATATTTCATCCAATTACATCATATATTACAAATCAAATTATTATATCTGTTGGAAAATTTAAATAAATATATAATGACTATTATTTTCTAATAGCTTAAATTTTTAGATGATGTGGTCATTCAACATGATATCAGAGTTAGGTCGAATAAGAGATTTTATGTTCGAATCTCACTACCACCCATTTATAAAAAAAATTTCACTTGTAAGGCTTAATACAAAAAAGAAACCCGCCTGCAAGTGTAGGGACGTGTTGTAGAATCTAAACTCATAAGTGGAATAAGAAAATGCTATTATAGTGAAATAAAGTCTCACATGTTACGGTGGGGAACCGAACCCAAAATCTCAAAATTTTTGGGTCTTGATTTTGCTAATTGAGTTAAGCCTCCTTGACCAAACCAATATTTGTGAAATCTAATTTCTTACTTCATTTTTTTCTCCCAAGAACAAAATTGTTCCCCTCTTTTTGCTTCACCCCAAACACACCCTTAACCTTTCATTTGTCCTTTTGATAAACCGACAGGTGGTGGTACTTTATCTCACAGGACGGGCAAATGAGGTTCTTTTGCTGGAACAGTTGACCGGCGTTTTGACGGTTGCTGTTGGATTATTCTTAGTTTTGACTTTGTTTGATTTGTTAATCAGCCGGCAAATAAATCTACGGAGAAGGCGCGGTTTCATACTTACCCCACCCCCGAAATTGGTTTAGAAATTCTAAAACGCAGCACGACGTATGTATGTGCTCTGACCTTTCTAAAACGCAGCACGACTTCTGTACGTGCTTTGACCTTTTTATGTGGTTTGAATTTTATTCCCAAAAGTACAATTTTATTAATTTCCAATCAAATATTTGTTTCTATAAGTGCATGAATCCTGTTTGAGGTAAGAAATTACAGAAGTGATATCGTATTTGTACAAATCTCATATGCACCCCCCTCCCCCCCCTTTCCATTTTTTTTTTGTCGTTTGAAGTTTCTGCACAAGAATTAAGAAAGATCATTAATATTCATAATTTTAAATTTATAAAATTAAAATATCCTTTTAATTAATTTCTCTAATTAATAATTGTTAAAAATTTATTTTGAATTTACAAATGATACTTTATTAAAATCAAATGGTATATTTGAAAAAAAGATAATAAATGTAGTTTTGAAAGACGATAATGACAAATATTTGTTATTGATGTTGTAGTTTAGTAGTGGTGGGATCAAATAGGCATCACTAAGGTCATCAGTTCAAATATTTTTGTTCTCTCTCTTGTCCTTTTGGATGAGTGTGTGTGTGCATGTATGTGGCATTCCGGTTGACATCTATAGAGTATATCGAGTTGATTGTATCAAAAAAAAATATTTTAGAACTTTTTTTTTCTAAAGAGACAAATAAAATGGAAAACAAGGGAGTAATTAGTTTGGATCTACATATTAGGAATTTTATAAGAAAGGTCTTATGATAATTATTGCTTTTTATGATGTGAAAACTTTTGACGAGAAATAAATGTGCGATATTAATTGCAAATTTCCTAAAGAAATTGTTCATCACAAGTAATCTCGTAGTTTAAATAAATGTATGCATGTATGTATATATATATATATATATATATATAATTTTGAATTAATTAAGGTTGAGAAAAAAATAATTCTTTTAACAATACGCACACACACCACTTAACGCACTCACATAGTTAAGATTTAAACCCTAATAGTAAACCCCCCACACTTCTAATGGTAAGGCACATGTCTATTGAGTTAAAGTTTACAGACATAATTGACCTAATGCTTTGTACCTTAATTATTTTGTTTTTACCCCCTTTTCCCTTTGTTGTGTGTGTTGGGGGTGTTAACGTCGTTTAAACTTTCAAGTGGCAAAAACTGGCCTCTGACTACAATACAAAAAATTAAAATATTAATGACGATGGTATAAAAGTTGTCATCATTTGTATATATTTATTGGTAAAATAATTTATTTTATCATAAAAATAATTTTTACAATCTCAATAATAATTAATTAAAAGTGCATCATTAATTAGTCCAATAAAATAATGAAGTTGTTACAGGTCGGTTCAAATTCATGATGATTAAATTCAACCAACCAATAGTTTATTGATGGAAAGACGTGTTTGGCCATTGTTTTTTTTAATTTTTTGAGAAATAATTAAAATGTGTCGATTCCCACGAATGCAATATTTAAAAGAGAATTAGGTCTTATTCCGACCATGATGTATGAAGATGGCTTTATTAATCTGAAATTTAACCCGTGTATCTTAGGTAAAGAAAAAACCGTTCAATTAATTGTTTAACAAAAATTAAAAATAAATCTAATGGATATATATCCCGTCTTTATAGGTGTATAGAGTATTGTCAAGGAGCTCATTATAGTGTGCATGGATGTGGGTGAGTAATTGCGTATCATAAAAAATAATAATTTATACTCGGCTATCAATAATAATAATAATAATTTATACTCTTTTATAGTGTCTTTAATTTGACCGCTAGCTAATTTTTCTCAAATCTTTTGTTGAATGGATGCCCCATCTAAAAGTTAAAAATATTAGAGATGAATAGTCATTATATATTTATTTAATCGCTTCACATAAAAATTTAAATTGTTAGAGAGATAGTTATTATATATTTATTTAAATTCTCCAACACCTCCCAACATGTGCAAGTAATTTTTTTTTTTTTTGTATCAAGTCTTACACATGAAATTCTTTTTCTATAAATAGGTAGCAATGAGATTCGAACACATGACTTTTTCTTAGCCGACGGCCCTATATTATCCTAGACTCAGCTTAATTAGTAGTTACTGTGCTTCACAATTACAATTATTTACAGGCGTTTAAAGCTCCTCCCACCACCTTAATATTTGGTCCAATTAAATTCATCAAAACATGAAGAAAAAAAAAAAAATTGCTATGATGCTAATTTTTTGTTATTATCCTAGACTCAGCAATTTTTTGTTTTTGTTTGCTTTTTCAATGACGCTAATTTATATTTCTCGTTGTTATTGAAACAGTTGTTCTTCTTCGTTTGTTACTCCCTCTATTGTATGACAAGCCCCAAAATCTGATTGATGGCAAGCTAGATGCTGCATATAAAGTAGCTCAGGTACAAAACCTATATTACTGTATATATCTATTGTATCTATGTGAAAAGGTGATGTATAATACCAATAATAGCCAAATACACTGAAGCAGGTGGACTTTTCTTGCTACAACAAGGGCGTTCATATTTCTGCAATTTTATGTATATTTGAGTCATGGTATATTGATTAACAGAAGCATCACTAGGATTTTATATCTAATTGATTGTCTGTTATCTTGCTTGAGCGCTTTCGTCCTTTGCGGCTAATGCAAAGTAGTCTGCCTGATTTGGTTGAAGCACAACCTAGCCTATTGTTTCAGCTTGTCAAGATGCTCATTTGCAAGAAAAAAGGAGTCACACTTTACAACATATTCAAGCACACTCTTCTTTTTCTTCAACTCAGGTAACAGATGCTGCTCCTGTACTAAGATTTAATAGAAATTGTTCATTCTTAACAATATTGGTTTTAGCTGGATTAGGTAGCTGCCAGTTTCTTTTGCTTTTTTGATATGATTGAACTTCAGACAAGTTAAAGATAGTTATATATCCATGCGTGAATGGTATCTCACAAGATATTCTCTGGTTTGCCGCAGTCTACCACTCAGCTTCCAAGTTGAATATTGCCCTGGCTGTGGCAAAGGAACTCCTTTTGAAACGTTACGGTTCAACTACTAAAAAGCTTCTGGTAAATCTTGCATATTAGATTTATGATGGAGTAGCATTTCTGTATTCTTTTTCTGTTTTGCTGGTTGATAGTTGATATTGTTTTGTTTTTAAGGCAGGGATTGATAAGGAGGCAGAGCTGATTGGAGTTATAAGGGAAGGAATATGGTTTTGCAGGCAAGTATGGACCTCCCTATCCCTCCATTTTGCAAGAAAAAAGAGTCCTAGTTCTCACAACATTATTAAGATAAATTTTGCTTTTCCTTTTACTCAGAAACAGATGCTGTATCTAATGCTGAGATTTAGTTGAAATTGTATGTTCTTTTCGATAGTGATTTTAGCTGGATTAGGCAACTGTTGGTTTCTTTTGTGTTGTTAATATAATTGAACTTTATACAAGTTAAAATGCTCATATATCTCGCAAGCAGGCAATCAATCTTCTTCCATAGAGTAGGTTTATATACAATAGTATTAGAGTAGTGTCCAGCAAGCCAATAAGATTGGTGATGCTATTAAATACTCTTTGTAGCAAACAATTTTTTCAGTTTATAATAGAAATGAAAGTTTATACTTTTTAGCCACCTTCATCATAATGTGTAAGTTATACACATATGGTTGAAGCTTCTAGATCACATAAGGCTATGGGACTTGGCCTCTCATAGAGATTGAGGTCTTGAAACAAGTCTTTAAGGCGTGATCTAAATCACTCCAAGTCGAAGAGTTTGACCAATACCAGGGGCATTAACATGACTCGGATTAAGATTTGTACTTATGACATATCTCAAATGGGAGAATGTCTTGTTTCATAGATATTAAATGTAGAGACATTCATATGCATAAGTAGGTGCTCATTAGAGAATGAATTCACTGAGGATCCCATCGAGAAACACTTAAATGGGCTTGCAACACAGTTTCACACACACACATCATTTAGGTGTTGCAAAAACCTAAATGAAATAATTAATCGATTGATGAATATACCATCTACAATATCACAATGTGTTGCAAGCCCATTTCTAATTGATTGGTGAACCTAAGGGGTCACACACAAATGAATGGATAAACTCCTAAACGTATATGAGACACTTAATTGGATTAAATCAAAGTGTTGATTTAATCAATTGAGATGGAATATGTATATTCGATTAATTCAATTAATTAATTGATGGATTTTAATTGGATCAATAAGTTGATTTAATTAAATTAAAGAGTTAAATCCATTTTTAGTCCCATAGGAAATCGTCAATTTCACATTTAGTCCCATAGGATACGTTTTCTCACATTTAGTCCCATAGGAGTAGTTTTTACGCCACATTTAGTCCCACCGGCGGCTTTTTTAATTTATGATTTTTAAAATTGCTGATGTGTCCGGCAAAACAGCCCATGTGGCATTAATCGTTGCTGACATAAGAAAAAAAACGCTGAGATGGCATTTTTCAATATTTTTTTTGCATATGTGGTACATGACATGACAATAACAAAACACTTAATTCATTTAAAATATAAAATATAATTAAAAAAAAATATAAAAAATTAAATAATATAAAAATTGCATAAAAAAAATACATATTATAAAAATTTAAACTCAAATATAATATATAAAAAATTGAAAATAATTATAACACACACACAAACACACACACCAGAACACACACAAACACACACATCTGCACACACACACACACACACCAGAACACACACAAACACACACACACCTGCACACACAAACACATACACCAAAACACACACAAACAAGAACACACACACAAACACACACACCAGAACACACACGAACACACACACCAGCACACACACACCTGCACACACACACAAACACATACACCAAAACACACACAAACAAGAACACACACACAAACACACACACCAGAACACACACGAACACACACACCAGCACACACACACCTGCACACACACACAAACACATACACCAGAACACACACAAACAAGAACACACGCACAAACACATACACCAGAACACACACAAACACACACACCAGCACACACACACCAACACACACACACACACACACAAGAACACACACACACTTGACTCCTCTCCCCTCACCATGTTCTCCTCCCCACAGGGGCCGCCACCATCGCCGTCGCCACCGTCGGAGTCGTCGCCACCGCCATCTCCTTGTTCCAGCCGCCACGACCGATGTCGTCGCCATTTTCTTCTAGATCCAGACCTTACATTTTTTTTCCCCTTTCTTCTCATCCCCACCCACCATCTTCTTCTTCCTCCCTCACCCTCCCCCACCCAACCCCCTTTTTAGATCTGATTTTTTCTTTGTTTTTTTCATATTTGAATTTTGTGTGTATGTGTGTGCGCGCAGGTGCGTGTGTGTGTGCGTGTGTGTGTGTGTGTGTGCGTGCGTGAGTTCTTTTGTGTGTATGTGTAGGTGTGTGTGTGCAGGTGTGTGTGAAATTGTGTGTGGGCTTGTGTTCTTGTGTTCTTGTGTGTGTGTGTGTGTGTGTGTGTGTAGGCGTGTGTGTGCGTGTGTTCTTGTGTGTGTGTGTGTGAAATTGTTATATTTTTTTTGAATATTTATTTTTTTATTATATATTGTCTATTTTTTTATATTATTTAGTATAATTATATTAACTAATTTATATTTTAAATAAGTATTTTATTTATTTTTTAATTTTTATTATACACTCATCATGCCAAAGTCATATGCCACATATTCAATACACTGAAGAAAATGCCACATAGATTTGGTAATCGGACACATCACCCAATTTCATAATTTAATTGCAAAAAAATCCGCCGGTGGGACTAAATGTGGCGTAAAAACTACTCCTATGGGACTAAATGTGAGAAAACGTATCCTATGGGACTAAATGTGAAATTGACGATTTCCTATAGGACTAAAAATGGATTTAACTCTAAATTAAATTAAAGAGTTAATTTAATTGGGCTTTAGAGCCCAATCCATTAATTAATTAGATATTAATTAATCGATAGTATATATTAAGTTAATTGACGGGCTCAATTAAATTAAATAGTTAATTTAGTTGAATAAAATTAAAGAGTTAATTTAATTGAATTTTAAGACCCAAGCCCATTAATTAATTTGGTGGATTAATTCAATTTAGTGAAATTGATAGAAGAATCAATTAATTTATAATTAGTTGATTAAATCAATTAAATAGAGATTTAGTTGGTTTATGATTAATATAAAAATAAAGATTCTTATCATTAACAAACTAGAAATCAAGTGGGGGTCTATTTTCAAAGAGTTTGAAATAAATTAACTAAAAGAATTATTGATATATATATGGATATAATATATATATATATATGACAGAACTATACATATATATAAGATAATATATAAATGTGGGTATATCATATTTATGATATTATAAGATAATATATATATGTGGGTATATCATATTTATGATATTATATATATATATATATATATACGTGCACATATATAGATATATAATCAGGTGATATTATATATATATATACACACACTTACGTGTAAGTGTGGGCTGAGAAAAAAAGTGAGATATGAATTATCTTATGATATATATAGATATGCATGCATATGATGTATAGATATATGGATGTATATAATACATGTAAAAAGTGAGAGATAGATGACACACACACGTACGTATAGAAAAGAAAAAGGTGCACGGCAATGATTAAAAAGAAGAGAAAATTTTGTTTTCTCGATTTTTATGGGTTAGCACACGATATGATTGTGTGACAATCATGATATGTTTGTTCTTTCCTGTCTTGATTTATTTATATATTTTTAATATTGATCAACCGATAATCATAGAATTAAGATACAAATTGAAATATATCCACCCTTTTCAATTATTCCTAAAGGGTATAGAAATGATTCTAAAAATTAGAATAAAAATTAGACGGTTGTCGATTTGATTCCAACATAGAATCGAGAGCACGGAGAGATCTGTTCGTGTGGACTATCTTTAGAGGGAGAACGTTTAGGCTTCTATATGCTTGAATTCATACGGTGCAGTTCGATTGATCGAGCGGAATTCAAGGACGATTCGTATTTAAATACGACAATTCCCTACATCAAACGGATAGCATACATGTATAATTTTGTTTGTTCTTTATTAAACATCTTTGTTGTTTGCATAAGATCCTCCTCGCAATAGCAACGGGATGTGTTTTTACATAATTGTTATGTGTTAAATTTTTATATTTTCGCTGCATTAGCATCTCGGAGCCTATGCGAAACTAACAAATAGTATTTACAACTCACGTTCAACAAGTTCGTGCATGATGGGAGTTAAACCTGACTTACGAGTTACAAAATTACTACAAGGAAGTAAATTTGCGAGAGAGAAGCAAGTGAAACACAATAGCCTCCTGCCCCAAGTCTAGTGATCGTTAGTGAAGGTTTGATTCTCGTTTGTTTTTCGTTTTTTCCCCTTATTTTCACTTTTCTGTAAGTTTCTTTTGGTTCCTTATGGTCTCTTCTATTTTCATTTTCTTTTATTTAATTTGGTTTATTTTCATTTGACTTAATTTCAGTTTTCAATTTAATTTATGCGTATTTCTGTTTTGTTTAATTTATACCTTTCATTTAAGTTTTGGTATTTAATTTGTTTAATTTTAATCTTAGTTTTGATTTTTATTTTCTGTTTTTATTTTAATTTTTTCCCATTTCGAATTTTTATTTTGGTCTCTAATTTAATTTTCTTTTCATTTTAATAGCTTTTGAATTTAACTATTTGATTAGTTTTGTTGCTATTTTGTTATTACTATTATCATTATGTTATCTTTCTCGATCATTTGGTGCTGAATTTATCCCCTATTTAATGTGACAACTTTGATTTACATTTGAACTTCTATAATTTTTGCTTGACAAATTTTCAGGTGGATAACGCGGTACTTAATTCGTGGATTGGTACTTAATGTCATATATACGATTTTATTATTGTTTCTGATGCGCAGAAATATTTGTACTGTCGACAAAGCCAAATGGTAGAAAAGAAGTTTATGAACCTAGGCTACCTAGCAAATTCTTGATCGTTCATGATTCCAACTCAAGACTAACATGCTTGGTTCAGGTTAGGTCCTCCCGACAAGGTCAGTCTTCCACTTATTAAGTCTGCAAATGGTATCTAACCTGCTCGTAGGCCTGTCAATGGGTAAGGTTTTAATTTATTCTGACCATAATCCTAAAAATATCCGATTAAATATATTCTATATTCTATATTCTACTTTATCCTACCTTATTTAAAAACTTAATCATTGGGTATGTGTATTGGGTCTATTCTATTTTTAGGATAGAGTATGGACCCTACCCAATCATATATTTTTTTATTTACCTTTTTTGATATTGTATTTTTTTAACTCACATACACAGTTAACATTTACACACACCGCACACACATAGTTTTCACTCACACACTGCACACACACACACACACACGCACTGCACACACACAATGTGTGTGAAAACACAGTTTCAGACACTGCGCACACAAACACACTACACACACTATGTGTGTGAAAACACACTACACACACTATGTGTGTGAAAACACAGTTTCACACACACACTGCACACACACAATGTGTGAAAACACACAATTTCATACACTGCACACACACACAGTGTGTGTGTGTGTGTGTGTGTGAAACTGTGTATCTTAGGTAAAGAAAAAACCATTCAACTAATTATTTCATAAAAATTAAAAATAAGTCTAATACACATATATCCCATCTTTGTAAGGGTATAGAGTATTGTCAAGAGACTCCTTATAGTGTGCATGGATGTGCGAGCGTAATTGCGTATTATAAAAAATAATAATTTATACTCTTTTATAGTGTCTTTAGTTTGACTACTAATTTTTCTCTCATCTTCGGTTGAATGGTTGGCCCATTTAAAAGCTAAAACTATTAGAGAGGAAGAGTCATTATATATTTATTTAATCGTTTTATCTAAAAGTTTAAATTATTTGAGAGTGAGTCATTATATATTTATTTAAATTCTCTAACATGCCCTAACATATGCAAGGAGACTTCTTTTCGTATCAAGTCTTGCATGTGAAATTCTTTTTGATAAATAGGCAACAATGAGATTCGAACATAGGACTTTTTATTTGGCTTGACATTGATACCATGTTGAATGACCCTCTCATTTAAAAGTTTAAACTATTAGAAAAGGAGAGCTATTATATATTTATTTAAAATTTTCAATATCTTCATTGTTTAACCTTCCTCTATTTTCTCTATCCTCTCAACTGTTCAACTTTTGTTTTTTTTCTCTACTGTTCAATCTAATCTCGTATTTCTCTTTCCTTGTTATTCTTTTTCTATAATTAAATCTTATTAAAAAATTTGTAACTATTGTCAGAACACTACAGGAAAGAAGGGCAAATTTTGGGGGAAAAATCCGATGGAATCGTGTACCTGAAAAAATGGCCCTGGAAAGCCGTTTTTCGCCGGATTTTCACCAGAAAGCAATCCGGAGGATATTTCAGCCGAAATTCCTCCGGAACGAATCCGGCGAAAATTTCCGCTAGACTGTTCCATTGGAGAGACCATCTAGCAAAATTTCCGCAAGACAACCGCTAACCATCAACGACGGTGGCCCATCTGACCGCTGCCGCCCCGTCGCCGCCGCCAGACCCCACCACTGCCCGGTCGCCGCCGCCGCTAGAATTTTACCTCCCAACATGTGCAAATATTTGTAATTGAGAGAATTCAAACTTATGACCTCAAGATTGGATGACCGACCCTTTATCACCAAACTATTGCTAGAAGTTGTGTTCTATTTTGTTTTGTTTTATATTTATTATATATTTATTTGATTATTCTTATTTTAATTATTTTAACATTCTTTCTTTCAATTTAAAAAAAATTAAAATTCTTTTGTCTATGTATATGTATTTGCATATTCTTATTTTGTTAATATATACATACACTATATAAGCATATGTATACCAATAAATGTATTATAAATAATTAAAAGATAGTATCAGTAACAATAGATAAAATATAGTATTGATACTATATAAACATATGTATACCAATAAATATATTATAAATAATTAAAAGATAGTATAAGTAATAATAGATAAAATATAGTATTGATACTAGATAAACACATATATTATATATACTATATAAACATAGAGTACATGTACATGTACATATAGTACATGTCTCACACGAGATCAGAAATGTACGTTTGACAACTCAAGATCAAATTTTTACATAATAGTACATGTATTTCTATTAGTTGGAGAAGGGGAGGGGGCAAAATTTATAATTAAAAAAAGAATAAAAAAGCATATAAATTTTATTTTGATATAAATTTGAGGGAATTTATGGCACCATCTAACCTTTTTGGCCATGTGCGCGTCTCATTGCCAAGAGATTGTATAAATTTTAAACGAGGGGGAAAAAACATTTGACAACTCCCCATGCAAACTATGCTCGTTTTTATGATATTTTATTATGTGGAATATCTAGTTTTTACACTTCATCTACTAAAGCATATTTTCGGCACAAAAATTTATCGAAAGCGGATGGTAATCAGATATGAAAAATTCCATTTCAATTTTAGATCAATATTATCATTAATCAAATAGCATTGTGTCCATTTTTTAATGAATCTTGAGTTAGAAATAGGTTCCAGTAAATAACGTAGAAACATCAAATCATTTATAATAAAGTGTAATAAAAAAATTATATAAGAAAAAGCAAAACGCACATAATTCGGGGGCAAAGTATTTTTTTGCCTTTAAATAATAATAAAAATGGTAGTCAATTCTCAAGGATATATAAAATTTCAAATAACTTAAGGATTGTCTCAAGGCTATCTAGTCCGATGATTGTCAATGCTCAAGGATATTCAAAATTTTAAATAAAAATAAAATGAAAAGTAAAACGAATGTTATTATTTGTTTTTTCAATTATTACGCACTAAACAAACTCTAGGTTAAGTAGCAATTCCTTACTTTGATGGAATAATAATAAGCAATTTCCTGGAAAATGGAATCACGTAATTGCACTGTTCATCGTTCCCCCAAACATTAGACAGAGAAAACAGAGTTCCACGAAATATTAAATTATATTGTTTTGAATTTTTTGGAGAAGAATTTGGCAAAATAGTTTGTCGAAAATTTAAAAGTAAATAAAAATATTTATTTTTAATTTTTGACTGATTTTTCACGAAATATATAAGAGTTTGTTATAATCGTGGAATATTCAAAAGTTGTAATGCATGTCTTTATGCTATACATGATGCATTATACTTGATAAATCGGCGACAAACACTATAAGAAAAACACATTTTCGTTAATGAAAATTTATGATGAAAAGATTCCTAACATATTTAAAATATTTATGATGAATTTGTAACAAAATTCAATATAAACAAAAATAAAGGAACAATTAGTGATGGTACATTTACTAATGAAACTGTTATAGATAAAATTCATTACAGAAATTAATTCATTATGTATTCGCTCGTCATTTTGTAGAGATCCTTACGTTATTTTCTTCTCATTTTCCATCCGATTTTGGGTGAAAAAAAATAATAGGTCCCATCTTCAATTTTTTTCATTTCCTTCCACAACCAGGGAAAAACTCACCTTTTCCTTTTAGTTTTCTTCCTTCCCCTCCCCTTCCTCCCATTTTCCATCCTATCAAAAAAAGCCTTAATTATGCTGGGTTGAAAATGACTTCTTTTCCTTTTTAGTGGACATCCTTTCAGTCATTTTCTTTGCTAAGATAATCAAACAATTAAACAGAAATAGTCGAATTAAAGCTTCATTATCATAAAAGCGATAGAACAGTTGCATTAATTTTTGTAAACATGGTGAGGATATTCAAAGTCATAATTTAATTTTCTCTTTTAATGAAAAATATCTGTCCTAGTGGAAATTATAATAAATGCGGACGTCTGGTTGAGATTAAAAGTCATGCCAGAAAAATCTTGCAATTTCTACTTTAACTTGATTGATTATATAAATAGATATCGTTAGCGGTGGAATCAGGATCCTAGAATTAGGGAATAAAACTACAAGCTACAAATTATAGATAATATAATAATTAAACTAAAAAAAACGTACACCGAGATATATTGTAGAGTTCATTATGCTGACCATAAAATTTGAAAAATTTTAATAATCCAAATTGCACCGCAAAAGAAAATATAATATATTCTCTCATGGCGTTTCTGTCCTTTATTATTTTTTTGCTATATGCCTATAATTTTTACTCTTTTTTTTTTCCTTTACGCGCTCCCCCCCCCCCCCCGCCCCCAATGCTTGGTTATCTAAGTGTAAAAACTGCCAATTAAAAAAATATAAAAATATTCCTAGCCACACTAAATATAAAAATTCCACAGACTCATTTGGTTTAGCCTTTACGGTTCGGGATTAAGAGACGGTCTTAATAAAAATTTTATGGTAAGTAATTGGGTATTACCCAAATAGTGTGTTCCGTATTGGATTAAATATCCTAATATTAATATCATATTTAAATTTAATGATTAAATGCATATTCACTACTAGAAAAATTGCATTTAACCGCGGAATTTAAAAGACGTCAAGAAATTTTTTTTCATGGCTAATTTTTAGTGGCTAAAATTGGCCTCGTGCAAAATTTGGTGCCAATTTAGCCTCTGATTTTAGCATGGATTAGCCATAGAAGTTTGTGGCTAATTTGTGGCCACGGAAAAGATAGCCACGGATTTTTCATGGCTATTTTAATAATTTTTTTTTCTTGAATCTGAAATAGTTTGAACTCTTGACTTCTTGGTTGAAATTAAAGTATCAAACCACTTCATTGCTTTAATTTTGTTTAAAAATTAGTATTTGTTGTACTTAACTAATGTAAATTATGCGAAGTTCTAAATTAAGATAATTTGCCTAAGATCCCGAAACACATATTTGTCTGAAACAGCATGGAAAACTGGTTTGGGCTTTTCCAGGCAAAAGCAGGAGCCTGCGTCCAAACAGTATTAGCGCAATATTCACACACCTTTCTTTTTTCTTTTTTTTTCCCTCCACAAGCTATTGCACTAAAGTATTTCTTAGTCAAGAAAAGAAAACGATCATCAATCACATGGAATCATTCCCCTTTAATTTGGCTCTCTATTATTTACCAGAAATCGAAAAGAGAGATTTTTTTTTGGATGCGAAAGGGATATTTTGATATGAGTACTTTGATTGAAAAAACATCTTCCAAGTGCGAGCGCGCGCACACACACAGACTATATCTATCCTAGATATAATATCCTGCTTTCAAGTTACAAAAAACAGCGATGGTATTAATGGCCATCAAGAAGGCAAAAACATGGCGATCATTTCTCCCTTCTTGTTTTAAGCCCAATAAAACCCACAATCTTGATTTAAAAAAGCCAAGTTTCTAAGCAAATTCACACTCAAGAATCTCACTTTCTGGCATAAGTGATTATTCCGGCTTGCCGCTCTCGGCTAGTGATCTTTCCAACTCCAAGATTGCATCAAATCTTCACATTAACACATTATCAGAGCTCAAAGTCATCACAAATGACTTCTCATCAAGCAACTTTCTTGGCGAGGGCGGTTCGGGTCGGTCCCCAAGTTCGTCCACAATAAGTGCAGGCCCGGATTGGAGGCCTAACCTGTAGCCATCCAAAAAGTAGCCTTTTCTTTTTCTTGATTTCAGTTTTTTTTTTTAAAAGCCTATCTAAACACAATTTTTCTTGTTTTGAAGTGTTTTTTGTTTAAAAAAGTAAATATTTTGTATTTGGAAAAACTCTGTCCCAACGACCTCTATATTCTACATATTTGAATAAATTTCAACATAATTTCTATTTTCCGAAGAGTGACAGTAGTTGAGTTTGAACTTACAAAAGAAAAAAAAAAAAGTAGTTGAGTCTGAATAGATTATTGTAAGCTCGTATAGGATACAAATATATATATATATATATATATATATATGAAATTTAAACTCAAAATAAATTAATTGATGTCAAGTTCGTGTTCATTGGCTTATTTAAAATTGAGCTATGATTTTCACCTTGACTATATATCATCAAAAGTAATACACACACACACATATATATATACACATATAGATATACACGCACACACACACACACACACGGGTTTTATCATTTAAAGTTAATTAAAATTTAATTTGGATGAGACTTAGAATTTAAGCTAAGGGAACTGACGCAAACTACATTAGGTCACACATGCGCTAATTACACAGTGAGTATGTGATTTATTTATATTTAAAAAATAGTAATCGATATTGCAATAAAATTTATCATGCAATTTACTGGATGTGGTGAGATGGATATGGCCATACGGACAAGAACGTCTCAAATCAAAATAATTTCTAAAAATTTGGTATTAGAGCTCTACAATATCTGAATTTGAATTAGTCGGCCAGTAGATTGGACCCCGAATGATTAAGACAAAAAAAATCTAAAAAGAAAAGAAAATTATTATTCACCGATTAAATTTAAATTTCAAGTTAAATAAAACAAAATCTACTCATCAAAAAAATAATACAACAAAATATTGGCATAGTACTCATGGGACAAATTCCATGACTTCCCCCTGTATTTTTGGAAATTAGCCAAAATCCTCTCTGATTAGAATATAAGATGATAACAACCTTGTATTATTTTATTTGTTGCAAAAAAAAAAAAAAAACTCATTCCAATCTAAACTAACGATGTTACTGGCACATGCCCTACTGTGCGAAAATGAATAGTTTTGGGCATTTTTTTTAATTAAAATTCAAGTATATTAACTTATTTGACCCTTTCACTTGTGAATTTAATATATTATTTTTTTTTTGTATAAATTACATACAAATCCCTTTACTTGTTAAAATTGTAAATAATATATACACTCTAGGATTTCCATCAAGTAGACTCTTTATATATGCTAAAAACAAAATTGAAAAAAGATACTATTTTATA